>AP025052.1:27076641-27150971 GCA_036186865.1 Eustoma russellianum | reverse complement strand
AGAAAAAATGGCCTATTTTGTTATCAAATTGGATCACCATGCAGTAGATTCGTTCTTTGATTATGTGTATATGTTTATGTGCTTTCGTTTCAAGATTTGGCCGATGTATATGAAAATGTGATTGTTGTTGTTGTTGAATCGGTGAAATCCTGCAAATCCTTATCCCTTGAATCCCCTCTTGATGTGATTGCGTGGATGCGTGGGTTTGAGAGAGAAAGGAAGGATTTTTGGGTTGTTGTGATGGATGAGTCGTGTGTTAGGCTTGAATCTGTGATTTGTAATTGTGTAGCGTTTAATTCGTAGTTTAAGCATGAGATTATAGCAGAATTTAGGCTTGGATTGATTGGGATGAAGTTTGGGATCAATTGGAGTTATGGTTTTGTAGTTTCTGCGAAAATCGCAAAGTTTCTGTGCTGGAATCGTGGACATCGATCGATCGATGTGAGGGGATGAAGTACATAGATCGATCGATGTGAGGGTATGATGTCCTCTGATGGACATCGATCGATCGATGTGAGGGGATGAAGTCACTTCGATCGATCGATGTAGGAAGGGCTGAGAGATCGATGTCCTCTGATGGACATCGATCGATCGATGTGAGGGGATGAAGTCACTTCGATCGATCGATGTAGGAAGGGCTGAGAGATCGATGTCCTCTGATGGACATCGATCGATCGATGTGAGGGTATGAAGTACATAGATCGATCGATGTGAGGGGATGATGTCCCCCAGTTTTGTGGAAAAATAGAGAAAGAAAAAGGGAAGCTCGGGGAGTCTTTGGGTGACTTTAGAGACTTCTTAAGACCTGATTAAGGGTAGCCTAAGTCTTGGGAACATGCCCTAGGATGGTGAATCAATCTTGGTGATTTCAACGGATTCTCAAACCGAGTTTCAACGGGAATGACTTAAACGGGTTAGGAAATGAACGTACGAGGTGTCTTAGGTTTCAATGAAGGAAAGATAGGGATACTTGCGTAGGTTGTGAACTTTAGAATCAAGGGTAAGTGTTGACGAGCTAGTTGAGGTCTAAGTGTTGACGGATAAGTTAGTGTACTCTTGTGTGTGTCACTTGTACTTGCGCATGTGAATGTGAATTGCATATGTGATCGAGGAATGTGAATGAACAAGGAGTCTTGCATCATGGCACGTGCATTTGCATATTGATTTGAAAAGAAAGGTGCCTCGGCACAGATTTGCGAAGGTGATCTGCAATGTAAACCGGGATGGAAATTTAAGCCGGGGCGCATTGCAGGGCACAAAAGACTGTAACGTAAACCGGGATGGAAATATAAGCCGGGGCGCGTTACAGGGTATAAAGTTATATGAAGTGACCGGGCATTATGTCATGCATTGCATTGTTTTAAAAGAGAAAGTGTTCATGCATAAATGAATGAGTAGTGCAGTGCATATCTTGACATGCATCACGAGAGTCAATGTGTTACGAACGTGTGCGATACTTGATTGCCTATGAATTGTTAAATGTGAGCAATTTGTCGTACTTGCTTTACTGCGTTATTTAAATTTACATTTGGAAGTTTACAAGACATGTGCCCCTCAATTCCCTCAAGTTATCTATTACTCATGTCTTGCCATGTGATGATCCCGTATGTCTTATAAGCGGGTTACTTGCTAGCGTTTTTCGCTAAGGGTACTACCTTTTGTCATTGCAGATGAGCCTAGTTTCGACATGATCTTTATCGAGGATGACGGCGAGTGGGCTGAATGGGATACCTAGACCTTGTTGAGGAGATTGATTAGCTAGTTATAACTGTTTCCATTTGTTTCATTTACTTGGTTATTCATTTGAGGTTTTAGATGGCTGCGACCATGTACACTGTCGGTGATCACATTGTCTTTGACGTACTACTTTGATGATTTAGTTGATTTGATATGTTTCCGCACTTATTTCTCTTACGTCATCGATGATGTGTATTCGAGAGATGAGACGTCTTGTAGTCTTCTCAGTAAGCTACGACGGGTGAACCGGTTCGGATTCCGCTGTCCGGGTCGGGGCGCTACATAAAATACGTGGATCTGCACTATTATATTGATTTCAAAAAGTCTAAAGGAAGTCTTGTATTGATGGTTCGAGGAAATCAGCCTTTAGTGTGTTTCAATTTTCATGTTTACAATTGTTTTGGAAGAGAAAAAGAAACCTGTGAAAGAGGTGTTGGGTTCAGACTTCAGATTCAGCAAATATAGTTTTTTTTTTTTAATTTAGTAGTAGTTTATGTTCATTTTTATATATTATTATATGGTGCAATTTATGACAAATCCATGTATTTCAAAGAATGAAAAAAATATCTATCAAAAACGAAAAAGAAAAAGAAAACATTTGTCAGTCAAGGGTCTGATAAGACTAGAAGTCGTAGAAACTAAAAGCTTGTTGTATTGTAACTCAGAACCACGGTGCTTGCATGCATGGTACAGCCAAAGCTGAATAATTTAAGTCGGTTTTCCTAGCAATCACCTAAGATATTAAGATCCACTATAAGTAATTGACATATAAATAAATTTTTATAAAAAAAATATAGATTATTAAATAAGCATGTCATTTGACATTATTAAAATCACAAATGTCAGTCCAGAAACACTTATGCAACTATTAAATATCTTGAAATCCGCATAACTTGACACCTTCACCTCGCATCATCATTCTAATGACCCAGAAACATGTAACCACTGTGACGTCTATCGTGTACTAATCGTACATGATCTCCTTATAAAGATACAAGTTTTTTGAATTAACCTTTTTGTTAGAGAATATTATTTAGCACCATATTATAAATACAACGCAAGTAATATATTTATTTCAATTCCCAATTTTTACTTTAACCTATGGATAAACCCAGAATCCATCTGTTGAATTCGATAAATATTTGTACGTCACTCAGACACGGTTAACGTTGGTGGGCCCCACCACTAGAATTTCAGCCCGACCAGTCCAGTTCTGCTCTGCCAACTGTGCTTGGAAGATGAACTTCCTCAGCAGACCTTGACCAGTCCAACTTGGCCAAGGCAAACGTCCCAACAAGATCAACCAAGCGACGAGGGACATCACTCTTCATTTCAGCACGGCTAACGGGTGTGTCCAGATTAGATAAGCGCTTATCTCGGTTAGGCTCAGCCGGAGCATCAACTTCAGACATGCTACCCCCACCTCGGTTTCCTAGTTAATCTGCTCAGGCAGCATCTCAGCTCGGCCATGGCATGCTTAGGCAAGCTCCTGCCACCAAGCAACCTTAGTCACAGAGCCTGACGTGTGGCAACACGTGGTCGTCATACAAACTAGGATTGCCAGCAACGCAACCACCTGTTGCCATGTGGCAGTCATGCAAGCAAGGACTGCCACCAGAGCAGCGAAGTGTCATCACCATATTACTCCGGGCCATGCAGCCTTCGTCATCAACAACTATAAAGAAGCGCTTCCTCAGCTGAAGCCGACGAAGTCCAATTCAAGTTGACCTAAGCCTCAATATAAGCCCTTTTTAGGCTATCTCAGGCTCGGCCAAAAGCTATTTTGAGCTCATCTACACTAAACAGCCCTCATCAAGTTGCTTCAACCTCTACTTCCAGCTTAAATTTATACAACAATGCCCGAAACTGACTTGAGCGTCGGAGGGTTTTTTCCAGGGTATTAGCCCTGGGCCTCTAACATTGTCTTCCCCTCGTAGGTAATTGAAAGACAATAACGGGGCACTAACGGTGTTACCTTTGGATCATCTCTGATACATCTGGTGAGAAACCAACCTCATCATTTTGCTGCTAGAAGGCTGAACCTCCAACTCTTCTTAAAATCACTTTTTAAAAGGCCTTCTAGGCAACCAGCATTTGTCCATCATTGAAAAGATGGATAAAAGCAGTTAGAAAGGGGGTAGGAGATCTACCACCCCTCGAAGACATCCGCGCTCAACTCGACCTCAGCCAAAGCACGGCTCCCCAGGTCCAGCAGAATCATCAACTCATGCTGTTGAATTCACATATGAGGAGCACGTTAGGGTTGTTCAATATATGGCCCAAAACCCAAACGTGTTCCAGACTGTGGTGATAGAGATGAAAGGAAAAGCTCTAGTTGCTGGACCCAGTGAGGTCCTTCCTAGTGACTCTCCTCAGAAAAGAGAGCGCATGGAGTACTCCCCAACTCTCCCTCAGTACTATCCTGAACCTCAGGGTGACTTCATGGCTGAGGCATGGCGTTCAAGTCAGCGACCTAGCCAGCTATCCACGTCTAAGCCTTTAGAAGCTCTAGAACACCACTTGAAACGCGTAGAGAAAGCGTTGCAGCCACTAAGACATGGTAGAGAAGCTGACAAGGGTGTCAGGAGTCAATCGCGTGAGAGACATACTGCTCTTAAACGATTGGGAGGCCGAGGTAAAGAGCGTGTGCCTCTGTTTGCCTCCAAGACTCATTATTTTATCCGTCATAAGGAGAAAAGGCATGGCAAGAGATCCCAGACCTCTGACGGATCCAATTCACAAAAGGGATCCGCGGTTGTACTACCTTTTTCACGATGACATTGGGCATGATACAGAGGACTGCAGGCAGCTCACCCTAGAAATTGAACGCCTAATCAAGCTACGCTACTTGTAGCGTTACTACAACCCGAGGTCAAGGTTGTCAAATAGCTTGATGAAAGGTGCCCACCTGATTATCAACGTAGGTCACCTGAGGATAAAGACCCAGACATGTCTGGGCAGATGCGGCATGGTTCCGAACGCATAAAGTTGACCTAGGTAGGTCGGCCTTAAGGGAGCAAAAGGAAGTTGACAAGGTCACCTCGGATGACCATGAAATGGTCTTGTAAGTAGGTCGAAGTTAAGTAATGTTCTGTACAGAAGTCTCTAGTACTACCGACCTGAAAGCTACCAACCTAAGTATTCGGCATGTATCCAAATTTTCTTGTATTTTGTATGTACATTATTTAATAGAAAAAGCAAGTACTTGTTCAATACTTATTTCATATTTGTTCTTGCAATCGAACTATTCATATACAAAGCAGGTCCATTCTGAGCAGACCTAGCATTCAGGGCATGGAGCCCCACAGCTGTCGCTTTTAAATCTCTATCCTGCTTAGCTCAGTCACTAAGCCCAGCACGGCTCGGCACAAGTCGTCACTACAAGTTCTAGTGCAATCCAGCTTGGCATGGTTTATCCGACTACTGCTTAACTTGTCATTGACACTCAGCTTATTCTTCTCCGCTGCTCTGATTATGAAGATCAACTCACCTCAGCAGAATATTCTATTTGACACTCTTCGACCCTCTTCGATGTGCCCAACCTCCCATGTTGGGGTTCAGTTATTGATCCTTTGCCTTTACGGTTCATAAAAGGATTCATGTGGAACGTAAAAAGTTTCATGTCTACCCGACTTTATTTATGGTTCATAACGGAATCTGGGGTGCCGCAAGCTCCACACCTGCCCGATCTCTGCCTTATGTCTCGCGGAAGGATTCAGGACACAGAAAGTTTCGCAAACTTCTATCTTATGGCTCATAAAGAGACCAAAGATGGCTGATTTCGCACCATCGAAAAGATGAGCCTCGGCCTTAAGGTTTATCAGGGGTTCACTTCGGCACATTTATCCGCCCTATGGTGAGCCTCAGCTCTAAGGCTTGTCAGGGGTTCACCTTGATCAATCAGTCTGCTGTCTTATGGTTTTAAGTGAACCCAGGACGTGACTGATTTCACGCTTCTGGAAAAATAACATAAGTGGTCACCTAAGTTCTCTGCCTTATGGTTTTAAGGGGACCATAGACATGACAGGTTTCGCACCACCGAAAGGATGACCTTAGTGGTCACTTCAGAAAGATGACATAAGTGCCCACTTCAGAAAGATAACCTAAGTGGTCACCCAGACAGATGACCTAAGTGGTCATCCCAGCCCTCTGCCTTATAGTTTAAGGGGATTTACATCGGTCATTACAAGAAGGGTGACTTCAGCCTTGTGGCTGATGAAGAGTTCACCTTGGCACTTCGGCAAGATAGAAGCATTGTTCAGTTTTGAAAAAAACAGACCCTACGAAGATGATCTTAGCCTTATGGCTTATAAATCTATCTCAGAAAAACAGGTCCTTCACCTTAAAATTATCAAGACAAGGTGGACTTGTTATAGTCGAGCTCAGAGCAAGACGTGTTAACTGACCTGCGCTTCACTAATATCTCCCAAAGTGGATTTACCTCGGCCGGCTTCAAATTAGGTATCTTGGATACTCTTCTGACAATAGCTATTGGATGATTCAAATAAGGACTTCCAACTCAGCCTGACAGTTTAATAGGCTCATCTCTTACCTAAATTCCTAAGATATCTCGGCCTAGCAAGATAACAGGTTTATTTCTAATTCATATTTTTAAGTTCTGCTCATCATTTTAGCAGGTTACAAGTTTGTCAATGTCATACTTGGCTGCTTAAACTTCTAAGTACAATAAGTACAAGAAAGCCAAAATTCATATAAGTAAGATGATTTGTGAAGATTTAAGACGAAGGCAAATAGATATCCATTGATGGAGTCAGAAATTACAAGGTTTACTCAGCTCATGTTTATCTAAGTACAAAGGAACCTAAGTCTACTCTTCAGTATCCCTCAGATCAGTCCCGCTTTTGAATTGCTGGAAATCTTCTTCAATCTCTGTTTCTGCAGCAGAATTGTATAGCTAAGCAATTCAGAGGTCTTCTTTATTTAGCTCGTGGCATACTTCTAAGGAGACATCAATTGCCTTCATTTGAGCCATCTCTATGACTGAGCTCTATAGAAGTGCTATATTCTCCTCCAAGAACTCTGATTGCTTGAACTCAGCAACTGCTTCTGCTCGTGCATTAGCAATTTGCTACTCAACTGAGTTAGACAGTTGAGCCAGTTGCTGCTCCAAACTTCTTTTGCTCTTGTTGGCTGCTTCCAAATCTCTTTGTAGAGACTCAACAAATGACTGCACTTGAGTGGAAGAAAGCTCTAGGTCAGCTATTCTACCTTTCAGCTCATCCACCCTGAGGTTGGAAGTTGCCAGTCGTACATCAGCTTCCTCTTTCCCCTCACGAAGTGAAGAATTCTCTGGCTTCAAGGCTGTCACTTCTTTGGTCAATTCGGTATTGAGCTGAGTGATTTCCTCGCATTCTTGATTTTTAGCCTTGAAGACTCCTCTTATCATCCGTTCTTGAAATGAACTCAAGATGCTGAGCTCGAACCTGCTCAATGGTAGAACAAAATTACGAGATTTGCAGCAGAGCAAAATCTATCCTTTAAGAAAAACCACTTACCAAGTCCATGTTTCTTCGCAAAGAAGTATAAAGTTTCTCCCACTTCATGGCCTTGAGCTCCTGACGATCAGCGGGAAGAACTGACAGATTGTTCATCATTTGAGCCACAACAGGGTCAGCCGCTGAATCCATCTCTGTAAATTCCCCAAGTACAAATCTCGGCGCCTTTGGTTGCCGAGATGAGGTTACCTCTGCAGCAGTGGACGGGCCTCCACATCGGCGTCTTTTCCTCGACTCCAAGCTCAAACCTGCTGCCGTATCTATTGATTGCCCTGGCTCAGCAAAAGCGGGTATCCAAGAAAGTGTTTAAGGGATAGACTCACCCACTTCTTCCAAAACTGGCAGCGCTGCAAAAAAATTCAAAAATTAAGATCACAATTAAATCCTGAGCCTATTGGAAAACAAGAAACAAAATCTGAACAAGTACCAAGATCAGCAGATGTAGACTCAACAGGATCATGTAGAGCTGCGTCAACTTGACCCTTAAAGATCCTAGCAGTCTGCTCTGCCCCAATAGCCTCTTCTAATGGGGGGATAACTTCAGCAGGAGCAAGTTCTGCCGCAGGTTCTGCTACAGGCTCTGCCCTTGGTCTTTTGACCTGCTTATGGGACGTAGCTTCTGCTATCCAGGCTGCGAGCCCACTACCCCCAAGTGCCATTGGACCTGCGCAAATACCAGAGTTATTAACATCTTATTAACAAAGGAATCAGCTCAGGAACTGTACAAGCAGACAAGACCTACCCTTAACTATATCTAGGCTCGCTTGGTCAAGTGCTTGAAAACTTTGACCTGAAGCTAAGAGGCACACGTCGGCCGCCTCCAGGAGTTACCTGCCCACCCTCTGTCAGTCAATAACTACAGATAGATTCTGCAGCCTTGGTGATTCTTCATAGAATTCTTGGCTCGGCCTCAAGTTGTTTGCCTTGCCCAACTTCCAGTGTCCAAGTCAGGCAAGCCTTCTTTCTTGATATAGAAAAACCAACCCTTCTAGTTTTTGGTAAAGGTCAGTATTTTCACAGCAAAATTATACTCACTGTTGGGAACTCGTTTGCTGAAATAATACCTACTGTCCGAGGACTTGCACATGAATAGGCCTTGGAAGATTCTGTAGGATCTGCAAGGCACCACTAGAAGGGGGGGTTGAATAGGTGGTGCGGAAAGTGTGCTTTTTAAAATTTGTTCAAACCTAAACAACTCAACTTCTGAAAACAGATTCTGTTTTCAAGACCAGTTTCAAAACGTTTTTAAAACCAGGTTATAGGTCTCCAAAAATTATGAAATTTTGAGAGTACTTAGCCTCAGATGTTATGAGGGTCCCCTAAAAATTCAAATAAAAATTCAACCTTTAACCCCTTCAAAAACCGTTGGTACTCAGATCGCTCGAATCTTCCAGAAACGGTAGATGGTTTTAAAAAATTTATTCCTATTTGTGTGAACGTTCAAATGCTCTAAAAATTTGACCAATAACTCCTTATATACTATATTTAAGTGGGTTGAAACAGTTTTGCAAAATTCTTTTGGAAAATAGGTCAACTACAATCAAAGTCTCAACCTTTGCAAGTCTGAAAATCAGACTGCACTAGTCTCAGAACTTTTGATGTTTGATTGACTTATACTTATCCAAAAGGGTTGAAACTTGTGCCAAATTAACCCTGGAACGTGTGAGTATATTTCTGGAAATTTTCGTGATTTTTGAAATTCGTTAACTATTTTTACGAATGCGAACAAAAAGGATAATCAGTGCAGTAACTGAAAAGTAAATGCAAAAAGTAAATGGCACCAAGAATTTTATACTGGTTCGGTTATAAACAACCTACTCCAGTCTTCAAGGAACACCTTCCTTGGTTCACACTAATCACACACACGCAATACACCTTACCACAGGGTTGATAAAGTTACACCTAACTCCAACCCTTTACAAACCTTGTATGACGAGTACAATTCACACGAAAACCACCACCTTGCAAGATTGAAGATTGATCACACCTTGATCAATCTTTTACAAAGATATATAATGAGTGGTGGTCTATATCAATCCTATTCAAGATTGAAAGACATGAATACAATAGGCTTACAAGAAGAGAGAAAGAAAGAGGATGTAGAAGAAGAAGAGCTAGGCTTTTTGATCACTTTGATTTGCAATGCTTGTTGCTTGTTTTGTTTGCTCTCTTCTCTTTCCTTTTAATGATGCATGGCCGTCCCCTTGGTGTAGCCTCCCCCTCTTGAAAATTATCTTTTAAGTCCTTGAGAGAGTGTAAGACATCATTGTGACAAGGTCTTGCTTACTTGGCATCTTCTTATTGGATGATTATTTAGTCTTCGCTTACTTGGCACCTCCTTATTGGTTTAACGTTGTCATCATGATGACTTGGAAAAAAATCTGAGAATTACACTTAACCATGTGCCAAAATCATCACAAAATAACTTCCATAAATCATGAGATACATCACATAAATTACAAGACAAAAATTCCTCTCTTGCTAGGATAAGAATCGCCCATTTAGTGACATTGCCATGCTGAATTTTCAGCATGTGCATCATTCTCTTTCATTCAAACTAATGCCAAATTTAATTTGATTTTTCTTTAAAAAAATGAATCACCAATTAAATGGTAAATATTCCTATCACATGAGAAATGAATAGGGACACTCTTTAGCTTAATAATTCGGCCACACAAGTCTTCACACATGCTGAAAAAATTTCAGCATGTGTGATATGTAGAATATCACACTTTATTAACTTAAATAATATTCAAATCATTTCCATAACATCCTCAATTAATCCTCATGATACAAGACACAAAATGTAGCTCATTTAAAGTGAGAAAATCGCCCATGTTAATGCACACATGCTGAAATTTTCAGCATGTGCTACAAATGTGACATTGTTTGAAATGTTACCTTTTGTAGCTCCTTCCTTTATGTCATCAACATTGTATGATTGATTCTTGACCAATCAATATACCAACAAGGCTCCAAATAAGCTCCATCTCAGCTGTAGGGGCGTTAGGCAATGTATATACATGTGCTGAAAATTATTTTTGCTAACTTTGTAAAATAATGCACATTTAATAATACACACATGTTATATTCCAATCAGCCCTTAATTTAATTTTCTAGAACACTTTAAGATGTATAACATATGTAAAAAGTGTCTAGATACGTGTCACATGATGTACCAAAAACGTTCCATGTGTTGTGTGCGTAGAAAACCGAATTTTCGATATTTATCGATTACCCGATTTTTCTCTAATTTAAATTCCAACTTTTGCACATGTTATATATATTATATTATACATAATATATATAATATATACTTTAAATCTCAGCACTTGGCTGGTCTAAAGTGGTACCATTAGCATGTGACAAAATTAAACTTGGAATCTTCACATTTTGGCCTTAATGTGGAGTAATTTGTGTGTGCCAACATGGAAAGTATTTTTGGCTGAATATACAGTCATGTGCACGAAATTTATATGAAATTTTGGAGTATAGGGGCTGGCCATCTATTTATGGCAAGTACGTGACACGTTGGCGAAGTTTCGGTATTCGCCCGATACGACAATTTTCGGTTTAGAACCTTTTATCGTGTCGTATTTAATTTGTCATCACCACATCTTATATCATATGATATAAGACCTGAATATACTCATAAATATGAGTTAAGTATAGTGGTGTGACGTTAACGTACGTACGTAAAATATATAACGTGTCGGTAGTATGTTGGAATACATGTGTATGTGCCTTTTCTTAAAAAATCTGAAAATATATGTAATATATGTATATGTGGCGTGTATAAATTAAGAGGGGAGGAGGAGAAAACTTTCCTTCCTTAGCTTTGTTGCCTTTGTGCCTTTTCCAAATGTGGCTTCCTTTAATGAACTACTTAGTTTAATAAACTAAGTACTTCACTTAATGAACTAGATTAGTTCATTAATGGTGGCACCTGAAAATAGTATAAACACAACAAATGTTTGCCATATGATGTAAGTTTTAACGCTTCATGGCTCGTTAGTACGGCAACACAATATATAAGCTAAATAGGGCAAGTAATAGCAAAGTATCATGCATACATGTACACGTTTGTATATATCATGCACGTTTTATCTTATGCTCGTTTTTGTGCACATTTAAATCATGTATTTGAAAATCACTCAAACCACTTTTTCTCTACAGATTCTAAGATCAAACTTAGATTCTACTGTTCTCAAGAAAAGAAGAAAACAAATTATGACCTTCAGGCTATTGGGTTTTATCTAAGGTAACTGAAGCCTATAAAATTCCAGAATCCGTCTCAAGGGTTCAGGAACAGGCAAGCTAAACCCAAACCTAAAATATTTCTTATGAACTGCCTCATAAACTACCGGAGAATCATATACTGTCTGACCAGGAAGGAGCAGAAGAGAACTAAAGGAATTCAGATCTATCCTATATACCTCGCAGATGCGAGTGAGGTCAGCAGCAATCAAAGTGCAATTAGATTTTTGCACTTGAACAAATGGAGAACCCCTATAATACTCCAAAATTTAAAGAAACATTCTGCAGAGCAGGAGGATTCACAGTCGCCAGAGCAAGAGCTCCACTAAGCTCAGCATCGCTGCTGGGCCTGACAAGACTCGCAGCAATCTTACGCAGCCTCAGAAGAAGACAAGCATCGTTGTTAGAGACTGTTCTCTCTAACGACAGCGAGGAGCCACTGTCCCATGCGTCACGGCCAGCATAAGAAGCAGCCTCGGAGACATTCTGAGAATCAGAGGAAGAAGAAATGATAGACATAGCAAGGGAAATGAAGACTTACAGATGATAAGAGGGAAAAAGATAGCTGGAATGGAAGAACAAGAAGACTGCAGAAAAAGGAGGAGTGTGGAGGAGACGAAGAGGAATTCAAATGAAATGAAATGGACTTCAATAGCCGCCCGTAGACGTTTTTCTAAGCCCTGGCTCCTGAATCCATGACTCCTCGTGAAGCCCGTCATTGAAACACTCAATTGCCGAAAAAGTAATGATTACCGCTTCATTGTCTGCGTCAGCACCCACTTTTTCATTAATTGTCTCACACTACCCAATCAGAAGCAGACACGTCACCATTTGCATCCGAGCAGAGCACAAAGGTTTCTGAGTAGATTAGCCTACCCTCTCTGGTCAGTTCGGCCAAACTAATATCGGGGCATGTGTGATAAACTCAGAATCCAGCTGTTGAATTCGACAAGTATTTACACGTCAGTCAGCAACGGCCAACGTTGGTGGGCTCCACCACTAGAAGTCCAGCCCGGCCAGTCTAGTTCTGCTATGCTAACTCTGCTTGGAAGATGAATTTCCTCAGCAGACCTAGACCAGCCCAGCTCGGCCAAGGCAAACGTCCCAACAAGATCAACCAAAGGACAACACTCTTCATTTTAGCAAGGTAACGTGTGTGTCCAGATTAGATTAGCGCTTATCTCGGTTCAGCTCAGCCGGAGCACCAAGGCCAGTACCTTCCAGATCGGCTAGTCCAGGTCGGCTCGGCTGACCCCTCCTAACCAACTTTAGACATGCTACCCCACCTCGGTTTCCTAGTTAATGTGCTCAGACAGCATCTCAGCTCGGCTATGGCATGCTTAAGCAGACTCCTTCCACCCAGCAACCTTAGCCACACAGCCTGACGCGTGGCAACACGTGGCCGTCATATATACTGGGATTACCAGCAGCGCAGCCATATGTCGCCGCGTGGCAGCCATGCATGCAAGGACTGCCACCAGAGCAGCCAAGTGTCATCACTATATTACTCCTGACCATGTAGCCTTCGACATCAACAACTATAAAGAAGCGCTTCCTCAGCTGAAGCCGACGAAGTCCAATTCAAGTTGACCTAAGCCCCAATATAAGCCCTTTTTAAGCTATCTCAAGCTCGGCCAAAGCCTATTTTGAGCTCATCGACACTAAACAGCCCTCTCTCAAAAGAGATCCCTTGTCAAGTTGCTTCAACCTCTTCTTTCAGCTTAAATTTATACAACAATGTCCGAAACTGACTTGAGCATCAGAGGGTTTTCCCCAGGGCATTAGTCATGTGCCTCTAACGTTGTCTTCCCCTCGCAGGTAATTGGAAAGACTCTAACAAGGCACTAACGGTGTTACTTTCGGATCATCTCTGATCCACCTGGTGAGAAACCAACCTCATCACCTATATTATTGCATTTTCACTAAGTCTTTTTCTTATGTTGAAACTTGGGCTTACATGAGGTGAGGTCGATATCCAGTCAAAACTTTAAGACAATGGGTGGTGGTACTTCATTCTTATATAAACCATATATTTTTTCCAAAATAGACGATGTGTGACTATATTGTCAATACCTTAAGAAGTTGAATCTCTAATAAAGTACACTCTTATTTGGCTTTGAGTATTGAATAGCGTATAATGAGAACCTAGGCCCGTATTTTAAAGCTGGCAATTTTTTATAGGTTATCCACTTGATAGCTAAAGGCTCAATGTTATTTTCAGATATTTATGCACATGATGGTTCTTTTTTCCCCTTCTTTTTTCCTTTTTTTTTTTGTTGTTGAATTAAAGCATGGTTAATTCAATCATGCCATTATAGTTAGAAAACGATATCTCTATAAAATAGAAAAAGATATATGTTTGCATGGATTAAGACCCAAGCATGTTGGTTTTAATGTTTCAGTTTTAACATCTGGATTAAGGCCTCATTTACCAATGATAGTAACTTGAACCTTCTAAACTAATCAATAGGCTTATTTTATTATGATAAAAGGACTTTTGTACTTTGTGTGATATTAATGCGACACTTCTTTACTTAACCTTCATGACACTATTATGAGCTCATGAACATTTAATAATATATCTTTTTTACATCTTGTCTTCCTTCATAAGAAAAATCATATAAACCACGTCTCGTTTAAGGTCATATGTACTGGTAAATGTATAAACCACGTCTCGTTTAAGGTGGCAGCTTCGAAGTTCTGGAACGAGCTATTCACACTTGATTCACCTAGAGCTGGATTTATGTTTATTAACACGAGGTTAAATATATGATTTACGCTCAAACACTTAAATGAACTGAATTTGAATAATTATAGCTTAGCTTGTGAGCTTATGATCCGGCTCCCTCACGCTTAATTTGATTTTTTGATGTTATATATTTCATTCTTTTAAGAAAAAAGGTTACATATTTGGCTAATTTTTTAAATGATTGTGTAGCTAATAACATTTTAACAATTGTTTAATTAGAGCCTTAAACGAGCTTTAATAAAAGCGAGTCTACATTGAATTATTAACAAATCCTGATCTTACATTTAGGCTTGAGTTGAACTCGAACTCGCGCTCAATCCAAATACAAACATATTCAAGCCGTATTTGAACATTCTCTAATATTTGGTTTGTTTGCACTTTGCAGCCCTACCGTTGTAGATCACTTAGTTATCATTAATGAATAATTTAATACCTTGCCCTCTATTAGTTGATCATGAAGATGAATTTTGAACTAAACATAACATAATTCAATAAGTTTCTTATGAAAAGTGGGTAGTATTTTATAAAAAAAATCAAAACTAAATAAAGTATCACGTTAAGAAACTGAGGCAGGAAGTAATAATCAAAAGTTCCTGATATATACGAAAAAAATTAATTCATAATCAACGTCAATACTTAATCTTAAGCGGCTACTAAGTCAAATCAATTAGTAGGAAATATGACAAAATATTTTTGAAAAGGTCATATCTTGATTTTCAGAATCTTTACTATTCCAGTTTTAAGAAAGTGTATAGCGGACGTAAATCAAAAATTCCAGCGGCTTTCTATATAAAAGGTCTTTGCTTGGTACGACAAAGTATCAAGCCTAAACTCGCTCTGGTATAATGAGCTGACCGGAAGACTTTAACAAGGACACTGCGGCTGCCAAAAGTTGAACCAACAACTTCTCATATATAATCTATCAATCAAATACCTACTACAATATATTCTATATCAATCAAATACCTACTAAGATATATTCTAAATGCAACAAATACCCTATTATTAAGGAGTTGTAGCCGTTTGATTAATTTCTGGAAATACCATAGCGTTGAGGAATTGTAGTTGGGTCCTTATAGACAACGATTCTCAATTAAAATAAGTATATCTGTCCCTCGTCATAGCTCAGTTGGTATTTGAGTTGAGAAAATTACAATTAAAAGATCGCAGGTTCGAACCGGGTCACACATAGCGTGGGTGCAATGGTGCTATATGAGTCAGTAATGGCTTAGGTCATTGTATCCAACTCAATTGAGTTAAAGGATTGCTGACCAGTTTGCAACGAGCACCTTGTGTGAATTATTGGCCACGTCTTACCAATCTAGAAGGCCGTTGAGTTTCTAATTTACATTCTCTAAACATCTCCACAGGGTTAAGATAGTTGGATACCCGAGCCCAAAAAATTGACAATTTGCAACTAGAACAAATAAATGTCTATCATGTATACATGGGATATGTGTCGATATGTCCGAACCACTTATACTGTTCATGTTTTTCTATATTCTTCTTGTTTTAATCAATAATGGGACGACATGACAAGAACATGGAGAATTGGTTAATTTTTAAATTTCTAGGAACAATAAAGTAACAAAATGGCTTAGAACTTCATATTTTTAAAAGATCTATATTGACAGTTACCAAAATACTTCAAGAAAAGTATGTCATGACATTAGTGTAAATATATGTTCCTTCCGTTCTAAAAATATTGTCGCAGTTTGATTTGAGCATAACTTAAAGAAGTCACATGGGTCGCTATTTCTATTCTTTCGTTAGTTACTTACTTAAGATAAAATAGAAAGAAATAATGTAATTGTTAATTAAAGAGATATTATAGAAACTTTGACTACTAACATTTAATACTTTTAGAAAGTAGGCAATATTTTTGAGATAAACAAAATAGAAAAAAGTAGCATACTTTTAGAATGGAAGGAGTATGATTTATTCATCACCTAGGCACCATATTAGTCTACAGGTAAGTGGTTAATTGGTTTTCTTACATTGAATTATAAAAACCTACGTTTCAAAATATAAAAGTTGAGCATTTTCGAGAGTACACTGCAATATATAATTCAAATACTATTTAAACTTTCAAATATATGTATCTTGTAATCATCCGACGGCATCTGATTACCGGCACGGATCCGATTTAAAGAAAGTGGGATTCAATTTCAAGGTCCCTCCCTCTCGTTATACTGATTCTTCCCGAAAATTCAGTTCATCTAATGGCGGTGGCGGTGGCGGTGGCGGTGGCGGTAAGGGAGATGGAATCGCTGCTGTGCGGGAGAAGCTGATGTTCGATCTTCAAACGGAGGCTGATAAAATGAAAGACGAGATTTTGAAAGATGCTTTCCGGGCGGAGGATCAAGAATATAAACAAAATCACATCTCGCCAAAACTGGCAGTTTCTCCGGAGACTGTGGCGGCTCCGTCGAGGGCAGTCACAGAAAGTAAAATCCGACCCTGGAACTTGCGTACTAGGAGAGCGGCATGTAAAGAGCCGCCGCCGCCAAATGAGGTCGGAACCAGCGGTGTTGGCGCCGTCGCAGTGGTAGTTGCCGGCAAAGGACTGAATTCTGATGTGGTGAATCTCGATCCCAATGTTAGGCCAAAATAAATAGCGGAAGCAGAAAGGTTACCTCCGGCCATTGTCGTTTGTAGAAGCCTTCTTCTCGTTGATGTAGTCCTTAGGGTAGTCTTCTAGCCTTGTTCCTCTTGGCTTTAATGAGATGGTTTGATGGACAACCATAGGCTCTTATTTATAGGCTAGGCTAGGGACCCCCTAATCCTGTCTTGATTAGAGTCCGTACCATCACAAACTCTACTGTATGGTGATAATCCCTTACCACCAAGGAGTTGTAGTCAAATACAAGTCTAGGAGATAAGATGACATGGTGATCCACACTATATGTGATTTAAATTAATAAATCACGGGATAAATCTTAAAGATAAACATTACGTCTAATATTTATCCAACATTCTCCCACTTGGATCAAATGTCAACACTAGACAACGCTACACAAGTGACTAAGTAACTTGGCCAAAACAAAAATGTCACTCGAACAACTTGACTACCTCGATCGAAAATATAACACATACGAATCAAGGCGGTTGCGCTCTTAGATTAAACAACGAGCACTCCCTTCCAAGTATTACCATGCATTATACAAACAATCAAACAAAATGAATGATTTACTATAAATCATCTCAAAATGGGTCCTCGTCCATGGATCAAATAGATCCTACAACTTTAATTGCGCATATTCAAAGTCAACAAATGTCTAGACAAAATAAGATCAAAGTACAAGGAGAACTAAGAAGTCCCATATTAGTAGCATGATCCCTGTAAACTTTAACCGGTAATTCTTTAGTCATAGGATCAGCAATCATTGACTCCGTACTAATGTGTTCAATTTTTATTTCTCCTTGTCTAACATGATCTCTGACCTTCAAATACTTTATGTCGATATGTTTACTGCGACTCCCACCTTTATTATTTTTCGTAAAGAACACAGCAGCTGAATTGTCGCAGAAAATCTTTATGGGTCTATTAACAATATCGACAACCTTTTAGACCACTGAGGAACTTTCTCATCCATAAGGCCTGTGACGTAGCTTCATAGCATGCAATGGTCTCAGCCTCCATTGACAATAGGTGACACACAATTCTGCATAGCAAATTTCTCAAGTACTTTGATGATGTAGGCCTCCTGAGAAAGACCAAGTACTTTACTTGTTCTATCTCTGTGAATCTCTATGCCAAGGACATAAGAGGCTTCACTCATATCCTTCATATCAAAGTTCAAAGCGAGAAATCGCTTAGTCTCATGCAATAACCCAAGATCACTGCTTGCTAGTAGAATATCATCCACATATAGGACTAAGAAAATGTATTTGCTCCCACTCGTCTTGAGGTATATACATTGATCAACAATGTTCTCTACGAAACCGAATGAAGAGATTACCTCATGAAACCTGATGTTCCATTGACGTGAAGCCTGTTTAAGCCCATATACGGATTTATTCAATTTGCAAAACAGTTGATCATTATCAGAATTGACAAAGCCTTCAGGTTGACGCATGTATACCTCTTTATCAAGAGCCCCATTCAAAAACGCAGTTTTCACATCCATCTGATGTAGCTCGAGATCAAAATGAGCTACTAATGCCATGATTATACGAAATGAATCCTTCTTTGAGACTGGAGAGAAGGTTTCATGGTAATCAATGCCTTCTTTCTGAGTGAAACCTTTGGCTACAAGTCTGGCTTTATATCGTTCAATGTTACCAAACGAGTCTCTTTTGGTCTTAAAGACCCATTTGCATCCCATCATAGAGGCTCGGGTTGGTAATGGAACGAGTTCCCAGACCTTGTTTTTAGCCATTGATTCCATCTCCTCTTTCATGGCATCGTACCATAGTGACGATTTGTCACAATTCATGGCTTGTGAAAACGAGATAGGGTCATGATTTAGTCCAATGTCATAATCGGACTCTTGAAGATATACAACATAATCGCTAGAAATTGTTGGTCTTTTAATTCTTGAGGATCTTCGTACTCCCACTGGTTCAGTAGATGTGGGATTAGTGGGTTCGGTTTGTTCTTGATGTGATTCTTCAATTTGAGGTTGTACAATTGGTGGCTCTTCATTACGATGAATAGCAACCGAATTGTCTACATATAAAGGTACAACATATGTATCCCTTACTTCCTCAAAATTGAGTTGTCTATTCGAATCACTCCCACTGACTTCATGATCCTCTAGAAACTCAACATTTCTAGCTTCAACCATTTTGGAGTATGTGAGGGACAGTAAAATCTATATCCTTTGGAGTTGACTGCATATCCTATAAAATAACCGCTTTTCGTTCGTTCATCCAGTTTCTTTATGCTTGGGTTGTATACCCTAACTTCAACTGGACAACCCCATATGTGTAAATGTTTTAAACTTGGTTTCCAACTATTCCACAACTCGAAAGGTGTTTTAGGAACGGCCTTAGATGGAACCCTATTTAAAACATACACAGCGGTTTTTAGAGCCTCACTCCAAAAGGATATAGGTAAATTCGTTATGCTAATCATGCTCCTGACCATGTCCATAAGAGTCCGATTCCTTCTTTCAGCAACACCATTTTGTTGTGGTGTGTCAGGCATGGTGTATTGAGCAACAATACCCTCCTTTTGAAGGAATTCGGCAAATGGACCAATCATTTGCCCCTTCTCTGTGTAACGTCCATAATATTCACCACCTCTATCAGATCGGACAATTTTGATTGTCTTCTCCTTTTGTTTCTCTACTTCTAATTTGAAGATTTTGAACGCATCAAGTGCTTCAGATTCTTTCAAATAGAAGATAGAGATACATGAACCTTGAATAGTCGTCGATAAATGAAATAAAGTATTTCTGACCATTCAAGCAAGGTGTATGAAAAGGTCCACAGATATCCGTGTGTATGATTTCAAGAGGTTGAGAACTTCTTTTGGCACCCTTAATGGTCTTGTTGGTTTGCTTGCCTTTTATGCATCCCACACAAGTACCTAAATCAGTGAAGTCTAGAGTTTGTAAAACTCCTTCATTCACCAATCTTTTCATTCTTGCGATTGAGATATGTCCCAATCTTTTATGCCAAAGACTTGATGAGTTCTCATTGATAATACAACGCTTTGTACCAGTTTCTGTTAAAAGAGTATAATCGTAAATGGGATCTAACTCAAGTTGAAATAGTTTTCAAAATGAGCCTATAAGATCTCACTCCTTCAACAGCAGAGCGCATCCGGTTTTTCAGAATAGATGCATTGCTCACTTTCATTTGGCTTCCTCAGGTTTAGGAAGCCCTGCATGGTTTACGCAATGTGAATTGTAGAACCACAATCAATCCACCATGTATTATCAGAAACCTCAGTAAAATTAGATTCATGACACACAAAGGAAAAAAAATTACCTTTCTTCTCCAGCCATCCCTTGTATTTCAGGCAATCTTTCTTCCAGTGTCCCTTTTTCTTACAAAACCGACATGTGTCTTTATTGCCGGTTTTCTTCATTGGAACACCTTTGCCCTTCTTTGCATTTCTCTTAAAATGAGTCGCAAGATGCACAGACTCAATGGACTCCTTCTTCAACCTCTGCTCCTCTTGAACACACATGGTCAGAAGTTCATTAATTGACCAGTTTTCTTTATGTGTGTTGTATGAGATCTTAAATGGAGTAAACTCCGAAGGGAGAGAGTTGAGTATGAAATGCACCAGGAATGACTCCGAGATTTCAACCTTTAGGGAGCTTAATTTAGCAACAATGTCCCTCATCTCCATGATGTGCTCGCGCACACCACGGCTTCTGTCATGGGTCATGTTTGAAAGCCACTTCATAAGGGTGCTGGCTACCGCCTTGTCAGAGCTTACAAATTGATCATCAATGGCTTTCATGTAAGCTTTGACATTATCAAGATTAGGGATAGAACCCCTAATGCTTGGACTTATACGAGACTTGATGAGCATCATGCTGAGGCGATTAGATCGCTCCCAGCGTTCGTAACTAGACCTCTCAGATGGCGTACTTGATTCCGTGAGATTTGGTGGTTTTTCCTCACGGATTGCCAGGTCTAGGTCCATACACCCCAACGTCAAAAGGATATTATCCTTCCATTCAGTAAAATTGTCACCAGTCAACATTGGAGTTTTAGTAGAATCAAATAAAGCAGTAGTGGGAATAACTGCATGACCAAAGAAACACATATCATGCTATGAACATATATAACCAGAATGAATTAATCAAGTTAATTCAAATAGTATATTCTAAACCTTCCTGTGGGTAGAGGTCGCACTAATGCATAGAATATACTCAAAACGGTATGAAAATTAAACAACCAAAAATATTTCCGTACCTGTGGGCATAGGAAATGTTTATGTTTAATTTTCTTGATCAATAAAATAACCACTTCCCTGTGGGGCAGAGTGACTACCTTATTAATCAAAACCATATGTTTGATGACATTTTATTTTCTTTATACCTTATAATTTTAAGATGCTGTGGCTAATCTTAAAATTAAGAAAATAATTCTTTATGTGCCATCAACATATTTATATAGTTATTCTTTAAAAACGATATGAAAATTAAACAACCAAAATATTTCCGTACCTGTGGGCATAGGAAATTTATATGTTTAATTTTCTTGATCAATAAAGCAACCACTTCCCTGTGGGGTAGAGTGATTACCTTATTAATCAAAACAATAGTTATGATGACATTTTATTTTCTTCACACCGTACAATTTTAAGATGCTGTGGCTAATCTTAAAATTAAGAAAATAATTCTTTATATGTCATCAACTTTAAAACATCCTTTATATGACATCAACAAGGATGAAATCATAATGAAAATGTGAAGTGAACCGATTCAGCAATACCCCAGGAAAGATCATGAATCAATTTCCTAGACAGGTATTACCATTCCACGTAAAGTCCCAGGCCGTGCGGTGGGGTCACAACGGTCCCGCTTAAGTACCGACTTTCTAGACAGAAATTACGTGTACGGTGTATTTATCACACTTTCAATAGTTCACCTTTTGCATTTGCCACAAATTTTCTCAAATAGATAACCTCACAATTCTCAACAGATAAAATCACACGAGGAGAAAAACATATGGAGATAAACTAGGATACGGTCACCGCATGTATAGTGATCATACTAAAAAGAAAACAAATTGATTGTGATTACCGAATATATAAATACTGCACATCCCTATATAGTTACCATTCTGATGTACCAATGACTAGGTATTTCAATTATTGTAATTGAAGCGAGAAATACTAAATAAGTTTTGGGGGTTTTTTTTTTTTTTTTTTTAAACAGAAGTTACTTAAATCATATCTTTGGAAAACCTACAGGAAGACCTCAGCTTAGTCATCAAGAACATCTTTTCAATTCCTTGATATTATCAAGCAATCTTGCAAAACCTCAAGATTCTTAGGCTGATTCCGGGTTTTAGAAACTTTCTATTTGTTAAGCAACGTTAATCAAAATGATCAATGTTTTCTTGCCCTCTTTTTCCCCCTCTTGGAAGAACCAGATTGAGAAAGAAAAGGCTTCGCACGAAGGTTCACGACAAACTCGTTCTCGCTTTCCGAATGCGTATAATTCATGATCTGAAACCAAAAGGTCTTAAGGGATATTGACAAACAGCATTAATCCGTGTTCCTACTTCGAGAAAACATAATCGACTATAGCAATTTCAGCAGGATAACGATACAACCAATTGAATACTGAAGGCCTCGAAAAATATAATCCCGTAACCTTTGAACGATTAAATTACATTAAAGGGTACGGAAGAAAGTTTTCTAAATACAAACGATATGGTCAGAGGTGGCTCTGATACCAATTGTTAGGCCAAAATAAATAGCGGAAGCAGAAAGGTTACCTCCGGCCATTGTCGTTTGTAGAAGCCTTCTTCTCGTTGATGTAGTCCTTAGGGTAGTCTTCTAGCCTTGTTCCTCTTGGCTTTAATGAGATGGTTTGATGGACAACCATAGGCTCTTATTTATAGGCTAGGCTAGGGACCCCCTAATCCTGTCTTGATTAGAGTCCGTACCATCACAAACTCTACTGTATGGTGATAATCCCTTACCACCAAGGAGTTGTAGTCAAATACAAGTCTAGGAGATAAGATGACATGGTGATCCACACTATATGTGATTTAAATTAATAAATCACGGGATAAATCTTAAAGATAAACATTACGTCTAATATTTATCCAACACCCAAATCATCGCTGTTGAGACCAGAGGAGAATAAGGGCCCGCGGCTGAGGAGCGGTGGCGTCACCCTTGTCAACGAGAAGAAAGACCGGGCAAAGCTTTCCGTTGCACTTACTAAACGTGAAATTGAGGAGGATTTCTTTGCTTTGGCCGGCCGGCGACCCCCTCGCCGACCGCATAAACGTCCCAGATATGTCCAAAAAGTATTAGATACATTGTTTCCAGGTCTGTGGTTGACAGAAATTACAGCTGATATGTACAAAGTTGTTGAAATGCAGTAGTCAAGGAATTTTTGCTTCATGAAGATTGATGATACCGGAAAATCCACCCGTCAGTCAATGACAGTCAACGTTGGATCAAGAATACAAAAATGACTAAGGGCCGCAGGTCGGCCTGACGACTGACCAAGTCCCACGCGGACAAGTATTTCGGCTCGGCCACAGAAGCCCCACGCCATCCCGGCTACATGGTCAGTACCCTACTGGAACTAAGGTTTCCACCTCAGCCCAAAGGGTTCCACCTTGGCTTAAAGGGTACCACCTCGGCCGTTGGACCTTATCTCGGCTTCAGTTGTCAACTGGAATAGCCCGGCTAGAACCTCGGCACAAGCATCTTATCACAAGACCCCGGCATTTCTGCCCCACGAAATGGCACCTCGGCCATAATAACGAACATCTAGAAGAGCGGATATACATCCAGCTCGACCAAAGGAAAGTCCTCGGCAGTTCTATCTCGGCCAGAAAGACGCATCTCGGCCTCGGATCTGCTCTTGAACACGGCTCTGATTATTGATCTCGGCCAGATTACAACCGTCACAGAGCAGGATACTACGTGGTCCACATGCATTAGTTACCTTTCCAGATGTCAATCATATGGAGGAAAGGTGCCAGTACAGCAATCCTTAGCAGCTGCACGGCTACCATGCAAGCGGGCCAGACGTCGTCATCTCAACCATCTGAGACACGCAGCTCCCAGCTTCGCCAGCTATAAAAGGGCTTCTCCAACAGTAAGAAGCTCCAAGGTCCAAATTCTAAGTCCAAATCACGAGTCAAAAGACACCCCGCTGTTTTCATCTCAGCTCGGCCTGCACTTTGGCCGACCTCAAACAGGTTTCATCAAACCTATATTTCAGTTAAAGTCATACGCTATGATGCCCACAACTGACTTGAGCGTCGGAGGGTTTCCCCGGGGCAGCGCCCTGGGATCCTAACGCGTTCTTTCCTTTCTCAGGTTTCCTAAGAAGACAAGTGACGGTGGGTTGACGGCCTTAACCCCGGATATTTCGACTTTTACTTTGGCGAGACAATCCGACCTCGTCAAATTGGCGCTAGAAGGAGGGCCCGAACTTCCGGGTCCCTTGACTTTCGAAATATCAAGTCATTTCTAAAAATTCTTAGCTTAGGAAGCTATTGAGAGAAAGATGAGCAGAGAAGGCAATCAAAGGCTCTCTTTGCAACCAACTGCTTCATGTTTCCAGGAGTTAACTCCTATTACCTTCTCATATGAGGAACATATGCGAGCCATACACTATGTGGCACAAAATCCAGCAGCTTTCCAAGCTGTACTGGAGTTGAGAAGGGAAGCGTTCAGAGAAGGAACAAGTAATCCTTCTCCCAGTGGTACCAGCGTTCAGCAGTTGGAATATTCTCCATCTCGGCCAGGATATCATTCTGAATGTCAAACCGAGATTATAACTGAAGCTGAGTACCCATTCCGAAGGTCTGATGATCAGACCATACAGAGCCCCTCGACCTCACCTCGGCCTCGAAGTCATGAAAGACATATCCAGGCCTCACGGCGAGAAAGAGCATCCGTTAAGGTCCGGATGGGGGGCCAGGGCAGAGACAGAAGTTCCTTGCTGGCTTCCAAAGCTCGTATTCTTTCCTATATGAGGAAGAAAAGCCTGGTAAAGGAACCTAAACCTCTTGCAGGACCACTCCATAAGAGGGATCCACAACTCTACTGCCTATATCATCATGATATAGGGCACGATACAGAAGATTGTAGGCAGCTCGGAAAAGAGATAGCCCGTCAAATTGAGCTCGGCCATCTGCAGCAGTTTCACAATCCGAGATGAAACTTATGCAGGTGAGCCAAATTAGATGTTCCTTGAGGTGAACATCAACCCGAGTGGTAGCTCTAAGTTGGAAAGTTAGGCTATCTTGTCCATTAATAGAGTTCATAGTGGGGACCAATCTTCGGATACATCTGAAAACCCCCAGCTCAGCCTTGTAGTTGGCCTGTACAAGTCACCTCTCGGTGTATGAAACTTCTCAGCAATAAAAGTGTTCATTCAATTATGGACAGTTCTGCAGAATTGAAGTTTCTTACCAGAAAGACCTCGGCTAAGTTCCAGGCACCTGCCCGCTAAAGGGTGAAAAAAAGACCTCGGCTAAAGTTCCAGGCACTTGCCCGCTAAAGGGTAAAAAATTTCTCCTCAGCAGGTTCTGGGGAAAGAGCCCGCCAGAGGGTTAAATTTCTCCTCAGCAGGATCTGGGGAAAGAGCCCGCCAGAGGGTTAAATTTCTCCTCGGCAGGATCTGGGGAAAGAGCCCGCCAGAGGGTTAAATTTCTCCTCGGCAGGATCTGGGGAAAGAGCCCGCCAGAGGGTTAAATTTCTCCTCAGCAGGATTTGGGGAAAGAGCCCGCCAGAGGGTTAAAGATTTCTTCTCAGCAGGTTTGGGAAAGATCAAGAGTTGAAGTGGCGTCTCGGCCAACTCGGGACGCTAACTTGCTCAGGACTCGTATGACCTTGGCAGATCTGGATAAGGTCGGGGCAGATCTCTATATCTCACCTCGGCTAGTGTACAACGGATATGCTCGAGTGATTTTAAATGAGATCTCGGCCAAGGCTTCACGAGATTCTCTTATTCAAACTCAGCAAGACAAGGTAACTTTTATTTTGTCTATCTTTTATTAAAGTTAAGCAGGTTTAATAAGACCGACATTCAATCTCGGCAACAATGAACTTGAAAAGTTTGACCACTAATCTGCGGGCAGAGGATTGTTTAAGATTATTGGGTCCGACGTGCCACCTCGGCAACAAAAAGTATGAAGAAAATACTGATGCAAAAAACTTGGAAACAAACAAGAATTGCAAAGGGCAGAAACTTTCATTGATGACCAGAGTATACTTATTACAATTTAAGTTTAGACTTGATCATCATCACGCAAGTCTGGCCCATCAGTAAACTTCTGAAACTGGGCTTCGAACTCGGCTTCAGCATTGATATTATAAAGCTCGGCTAGCCTAGGGTCATCTTTGTTTAACTGGGGGCAGACCTCAGCACAGACGTCAATGGCCTTTGTTTGGCCCATCTGCATAACTGAGCCTTGCAGCAGCACCATGTTCTCTTCAAATAGCTCAGACTTCTTGAACTCGGCTACTGCTTCAGACTTGGCCGCAGCAAGTTGAGCAGAAAAGTTTGATGCTTGCTGTTCCAGCTTCTCTTGCAAAGATTTGATCGCAGCATCTTTCTGCCCAGACTCGGCCATGACTTGGTTGTAACATGCTTCTAGATCAGCATTCCTTTTTTCTAGCTCGGCCACCAGGGAGTTGGTCGTAGCCCACTTTGTCTCGGCCTCCTCCTTCTGGCCTTGAATTTTGATGATCTCCGACTTTAAAAAGGTGATGCTCTGGAAATTGGCATCAGACTCTTTGGTTTTGATTGCCAGCTGACTCTGTAGCTCTTCACCTCGGATAATGAGCTCGGACAGTTGTACTTTTAGCTGTTTCACCAGAATTGGATTAGTAAAAACTTTAGGTGAAACAAGCAAAAGATAGATCATACCATGGCGGAGTTAATCTGGACAGTGTTGACCAAGCTGCCCCAAGACGCAGTTGAGAAACGTTGTTTGTCAACAGGCAGTATCAGACTGTTCATCTTCTTGGCTATAGCAGGGTTCATCACGGTGTCGGCTTCATCAAATTCGCCCACCGTTACATTTTCCTGAGCAGGTGTCATCTCGGCTTCAGGAATAGGACTACTTTCCCTTTGCCTCTTCCCCAGAACAGAGCCCTCATGCTGATGGGTTTGTTCGAGGTCAGCTAGAGCTGCACCCTTTTGAGGGGTCTCGGCCCTTGCCTCTGCTATCATGATCCGAGTGAGGAAAACTACCTAAAAGAACAAATCAACAGGACAGGAGATGTAAAATACCTGGGTTGGTTGACTCCGATGCGATTGTGATGGCCTGATTCACCTCAGCCTCGGCCATGCCTTCAGCTGGGGGCAGACCTTGAGCCACCCCTGCCCTTGCCTTTGCGGCCTGAGCCTTCTTACGAGCTGCGGCCTTAGCAATCTTTGCGGCTACATCCTTCCCTCCAGGAGCCATGGAGCCTGCATAGAGTGCGCAAGGTTAAGTGGGGAAGTTAGAAATGAAAAGGAAGCACAAGTACCAGAACATACCCCGGACTATAGCCAAATTGTCTGGAGAAAGGGGTTTGTAATGGGGACCTGAGGCTAAGGAGCTCAGGTCAGCCGCCTCCAGAACGGATTCATTAACCCTGTGCCAGTCAATGACCACAGGCAGAGAGTACAACTTGGCCGCTTCGTCACAATACTCTGAGCTCGGCTTCGTGTTGTCAGCTCTGCCTGACTTCCACATATCAAGTTGGGGTAACCCTAACTTCTTAATATAGAAGAACCTGCCCTTCCAGTTCTTCTTGAAGGAGGGAATATGTACAACATAATTAAAATCTTCAGGAGTCACTCTTTTGGTAAAATAATACCAACTCTCTGAAGACCTACAAGCAAATAGACTCCTAAAGATTCTATGGTCAAAAGGGAGTTCGGATGCTCTAAGGAAGAGCAGAAAAGAAAGAATAATTTTCAAACTGTTAGGCTTGATTTGGGGAAGCCTAAGGTTGTAAGAGTGAAGAATGCGAAATAGAGAAACTGGGATGGGAAGACGAAACCCAGAATGAAAGTATTCTTCATAGATAGCCTCATAGCCCTCAGGAGGGTCATAGGCTGTTTGATTGGACAAAGGTAAGAGGGGATCGAATTGCTCAACATCGATGTCATACATGCCACAGATCAAGGAGACGTCCACCTCGGACAGAGTACAAAAGGACTCTTGGACTTCGGCTGAAGGAGACCCCCTATAGACAACTCCTACTGGCAGAGCTGAAACCCTAGATTTACTAGGCAGCGTTGCCAAGCCCGGAGGAGGAATGGTTTCTGCCTGCTCTGGAGAAACCTCCACCACTCTAATAGCTCTGCTCGGCACAGCTCGGCCACTGGGGCCGGCAATATCACCAGCACCAGCCAGAAGCCGAGCTGAAGGACGGCTCTCAGAGACAACCGTCTTCTCCGATGAGGAACTAAAAGTTCCGTCATTACCAACATAAGAAGCTCCTTCGGAGCGATTCTGTGAGTCTGAAGCAGAAGACATGGAAACAGAAGACTTACAGGCGATTAGCTAGAAGAGGAAGAAGATTGCCGAGGTGAAAAGGACGTTGGAGCAAGGGAGAAACGCTGGAAGAGCTGACACCGATGAAGAGAGAATGAGGAGAGCAATTAGAATGCAAAAGGGAAAAAATGAGGAACGAGGCTCTATTTATAGGCAAGTCCCAGTCACTCCAAAGGTCACCTCGGTTCAGGCCAACCTCGGTCCCCACACCATCATTAAGTCTGTCATTGAATCCTGAACCGCCGTTACCTTGATCTGCGTAGGCCATAATGGTGCAGGACAAACTAATTAGAGACAGACACGTGTCCTGGAAGATCATTCGTCTGGACAGTTTGATTCAATCAGTACAGCTACAAACTGATGCATCGTACACTGCGCTTGACAGTTAATGGAGTAATTGGTATCAAGAGACACCTCGGTTAAAGGCAACGATGTCAACAGATCAGCCTGCCCTCAGCTCAGCTCGGCCAAACTAATCTGGGGGGCAAATGATGATACCGGAAAATCCACCCGTCAGTCAATGACAGTCAACGTTGGATCAAGAATACAAAAATGACTAAGGGCCGCAGGTCGGCCTGACGACTGACCAAGTCCCACACGGACAAGTATTTCGGCTCGGCCACAGAAGCCCCACGCCATCCCGGCTACATGGTCAGTACCCTACTGGAACTAAGGTTTCCACCTCAGCCCAAAGGGTTCCACCTTGGCTTAAAGGGTACCACCTCGGCCGTTGGACCTTATCTCGGCTTCAGTTGTCAACTGGAATAGCCCGGCTAGAACCTCGGCACAAGCATCTTATCACAAGACCCCGGCATTTCTGCCCCACGAAATGGCACCTCGGCCATAATAACGAACATCTAGAAGAGCGGATATACATCCAGCTCGACCAAAGGAAAGTCCTCGGCAGTTCCATCTCGGCCAGAAAGACGCATCTCGGCCTCGGATCTGCTCTTGAACACGGCTCTGATTATTGATCTCGGCCAGATTACAACCGTCACAGAGCAGGATACTACGTGGTCCACATGCATTAGTTACCTTTCCAGATGTCAATCATATGGAGGAAAGGTGCCAGTACAGCAATCCTTAGCAGCTGCACGGCTACCATGCAAGCGGGCCAGACGTCGTCATCTCAACCATCTGAGACACGCAGCTCCCAGCTTCGCCAGCTATAAAAGGGCTTCTCCAACAGTAAGAAGCTCCAAGGTCCAAATTCTAAGTCCAAATCACGAGTCAAAAGACACCCCGCTGTTTTCATCTCAGCTCGGCCTGCACTTTGGCCGACCTCAAACAGGTTTCATCAAACCTATATTTCAGTTAAAGCCATACGCTATGATGCCCACAACTGACTTGAGCGTCGGAGGGTTTCCCCGGGGCAGCGCCCTGGGATCCTAACGCGTTCTTTCCTTTCTCAGGTTTCCTAAGAAGACAAGTGACGGTGGGTTGACGGCCTTAACCCCGGATATTTCGACTTTTACTTTGGCGAGACAATCCGACCTCGTCAAAGATGAAGGTTCATGATTTGGCTATGATCATCAATTCTAACTTCATTATCTCTTTTCATGTTTTTTTTTTCTTTTCTTTTTCTTTTGTCTTTGATTCTTGCTTTTTTACATCAGAGCCTTTCAATTGGACTCTTGATATGATAGCCCCTTATGAAATAGTAAAAAAGGTTTATGGCCGGAAATCACAACCGGATCTCTATCAACCTGTTCCACGGTGCGTAGAGATGGAAGTCAGGTACCCAAGATCTGTTACATCAGAGTTTAGAATGTTCAGTCAAGCACAAAATAGCCTATGAAATAGTACGAGAGATATACAGTTGTGAGAGAGCATATGTGTTATTTGATCCACTGGTGAATAGTTGATCATTTATTGTTGGAGGTGGATTTTCTTTTATTTTTTGTTGAATAAAGATGTTCAATTGTAAATTTTTACCGGATATACGAGACTGTATTGGTTCAGCTTTCAAGATTATCATTTTTAATTGGACATATGAGGTTACCTGGGTTAAAAAAAATGAAATGGTATATATTTCGGCCACATATATATGTATAGACATAGACATGAAAAATATAAATATGAATGGTATATGCCACATATTTATATGTATAGATATAGATATGAAATATAAAAATAATTGAGCTATATAAATTAGCTAACATGTTATAAAAGATATATATATATATATATATATATATATATATATACACACACACACATATTTAGACGAAATGATATTTATTATGATAAGTCCTCACTTCTGGCGGAGGAATATTATATTATAATATATGTACATCATCATAAGAGAACGCGAAAATGTAAAGATGTAAGAATGGCCAGTCTCCAATCATGCATGATATGCCGCATTAAAACATTGCCAAGTAAAACCACCCTTATGGATAAAACCTTGGCGAAGGAAAAAAGCGTACATATTTACATCATTAGAGGAAAGGCAAAGAACATGTGGTGCGAAACTCAAATACAAAAAAATGATAAGCAACCGAAGGGTCCAGCAGCTTCCATTGTAGTCGTTTGATGAATTATGGCGAAAGTATGGCAAAGTGGAATCCGTACGTATAATACCGCGAATATGAGATGGCATGGAACGAATCATAATGTAATAGACCGTTGTAGAATATATATATATATATATATATATATATATATATCTCCTCATATATATTTTCGGCCTCAGAGGATATTATTTGATTTGTATTTATCATTTTCAGAAAAATAACTTAGAATTCTTAACTTCTTTTTATCTGCTTTCATACTGGGAGAGTCTCCCACACAATATGTGACCACGGTATTCCTCTGCCACAAGTTAGGGATTATTATTAATAAAATACCGGACGGTACCGCCCGTCGTTCCATAAAAAATATATATATTTCCTGCCTCAAGGCCTTTAAATATTAAAAGTGGCTCCAAAATATTATATATACACATATATGTATAGTATATAAGTTTTTTTGATAATAATGTATATTATATAAGTTAAGATATGAAAAATGTGTTATTTCAAGTTTTATATATACAAGTGCATAAAAATTTATACAAGTATATATATACATATGTTAAAATCGGTCATTAGGCCTTTTATTTAATGATAATAGATTAAATATACTTTATGAATACATATATGTATAGTATATAACTTAAGATATGAAAATGTGTTATTTCAAGTTTACACACACACACACACACACACACACACACACACACACACACACACACACACACATATATATATATATATATATATATATATATATATACAGGAACAACTAACTGTTGAGACAGATTGTCAGGTTTTATTAAGTCATATTGCTAGGCCACAGGTTTATACAGGAGGATATGCGGCTGATTTGAGGCGAACACAAAAGTTTCTGCAACTAAATGGTTCCATTTTGTCTTATTGACCAAGAGAAGTGAATACTGCAGCACATTCGCTATCCCGTTATGGCTTGAAGGCAACCGGACTCATTTTCTATGCACATCTATCGTCCTTACCATGTGAAGTTCGGGGTGCAATCACTGTGGATGCAACGTTGCCCAACTTCAGATTTTAGTGCATATATATGTCTCCCCATGGGTTGACGCAATCAGGATGAAGTTGCCTATGTCATCTATTGGCATAGGCAACGTTGGTATGTTCTCCTTATGCTTTTGCTGCTTTTTACTGCTTCACTCATTGGCAATATTTATGTGGCTTTTAACCTCCGCTTTTGTGTTATGGGTTGCCATCAACGAGGGCGAGCATATTTTCTCCCATTAAATGGCGATTTCAATGAAGAGTTGGCCGGGATATACTTTCGGTTGCCTGTGTTTGATTGGAATACAGGAAACATTGGTATGTATTGTATCTCTTTTATTTCATCTACATTCAGCTGCATTTTACATTTACTGATCATATTGCTTTGGTGGACTAATCGGCGTTTGACGGAGACACACACAATATCGCCTTATATTGCAAGGACTATCTTCATGTATCAGCCGAGTTTGGTATGGAAGAAACAACGAGGCTTTTACAAGTCAACATCCCGGGCTATAGCTTTATGTCACAGTTTATGTATTACTACATTATCATTTTTATTAGCTACTATATTGCTATTTCTGTATATTTTCCATATTTTGATTCATTTGGTTTGGGAGTGTCTCTCTCCATAATTAGGGCACAATGTAACCACGATATTCCTCCACCACAAGTGAGAGCAAATTTCCATCAATAAAATCCCTAGACGGTACCGTCCGTCTTTCATCAAAAAAAATATATATGTAAAGTGTATAAAAATTCATACAAATATATATATACAATTGTTAAAATTCGGCCATAAGGCCCTTATTTGGTGAAAATGGATTAATCACAAGTTATGTTACCAAATTTATATGTTCAGAGTTGCGCCGTCATAACATCTGAACCGAGGTAGTTGATGTTATGGGGCATGCAGGATGTTACTGTTTGGAGCACCGCATGATATTGGAATCCAAGGGAGTTGATGCCATGGGCATACCGTCTTGTGTGTATTTTTTGTTGATGGACAAACGATCACCGGCATACCGATTTACCGTTACCGTTTACCGTTATAGTATGAAAATAACATGTTTTACAGAAAAGTTAAGTTTTGAAATGTTACCGATATATGGACATGGTTACATGATTTACAATACATATTTACATTATTTTAAAGATACCGCATAGTATGGCATTGCATTTACATGACTCGTACATGGACTCATGTTACTTGGATGATAAGATTTAGGATGATGAGATATTAGACTCGGATTGGAATCCTAAGTGTGGATATACATGATAGTGGTATTATCTAAAACTTGACAGTATAGAGGAATACCGGATAGAGATATACGTGTTACCGCGATTCATTTACTGCTATTTTATTTCCTTTGTTGCAACTGAAGACGTGCGTTATTATATTCAATATTATTATTACTATTATTTATTCACTCCGTCTTCACATGTAGGATCCACATGACGTATTTAGTAGGACTACTTGCTGGACGATTATGTTTTATTGCTCATACTTGCCTTATTACTTTACAGATAACAGGTTCGCTATACCGGCTTGAGGAAGATAGAACAGATAGACTACAGAAAGCGACGAAGGGTACTGAGAGATTAGCCTGGAAGACGTTAGGTCCTGACTCATGATGTATTTTAGAAGATTTCAGTACTTTGTATATTATGACTTGTACAGATGTGTGATGAAATATATCGCATGTCGATTATGATTTGTTTATATTATGTTGCTTCCGCTTATCGATTCATCATTCATGTCGACATGCACATGTATAGTATCGATGCCTTATACTCCTCATAGCAAAGTACGGCGGGTGCACTAGGCCAGAACCCTAGTTTCGGGCGGGGCGCTACAGATGGTATCAGAGCAAAGGCTCTAGATCCATCGCGGACACATAAAGTAAACAACGACATGAACTTAAGAAGTGATCTTAGAATTTAAGAAATGATCATAGACGTAAGAAACGAGCATAGACGAAAGTGATAGTCTTAGTCTAAGAGAAGTAGAATGGTATTAGGCAGATATGAGAAAACAAAGAGTATAAGTAAGTCGGCTAGGATTTCCGACATTTATACATGTCAAGTAACTGGAATACCTCAATTCTAGTTTTCTGTTAGTAACATAGAGTCATAAAATGTAATTTCCATAGTTTCAGGTTCAGCTTTATTTGGGATAATATTTGGAGATATTGATAGAATTTCGTAGGCTGATTAAGATATGATATGTAGTACAACTATAAGCAGTGATTTATAAAAATTATGGCGATTGGAATTTGGTAAATACATTGCACAAATTGTACGTGTATGATTAAGACGATGAATTTAGAAATTTTAGAGTAGGTCAAAGATGTTTGTCGCATTAGGGATGTAAATTCATAGCGATAAGAATACGATTATATAAATAGAGATAGGAATATAATGAGCCATGTCATATTGGGAGGTAAATTATGAATTCTGAATGATGTCGGGTTATCTGATTGGAAGTAGGAGAAAATCTCACTTATTAGCCTAAGGTTTGACCCATTACTCAGTTAGCAGCCTAACGTTGATGAAACTCACTTAACAACAAATCTTTTGCCGAAATGTCTCACTTGTAGCCAGGCGACCGTTGACCGACCGTTGACCGACCGTTGACTTTCTCAGACCAATCAGAAGTTGGCACGTGGCGACCCTTTTTAATTAAAAAAATAAAATTGTATTTCTAAATAAAGTGATTTAAAAGAAATTTAAAAATTCTAAAAAATTGTAAAAATTAATTAAAAAATATTTTAAAAATCAAAAAATTAGGAAAAAAAGATTAAAAAAATAAAAAATTACCCACAACCCCCCAGCACTCCACCCACCTACCCCCCACGCCACACCACCCCCCACCCCCCACCCCCGCGCCAAAATTTTATTTCTCCATTGACTAGTTGACCACTCTACAATTCTTTCTAATCTCTCCATCACTTCCACTAAGAACACCAACATTGCCCATCTTCACCATCGATATCCCAAAATCCCTTGAGAACAAGAAAAGGAAATTTGCTGTAATTTGAGACCATGGCAACAGTAATATTGTCTTGCATGAGAGCTTGGTCTGATTGGAGCAGTCCAGAATTGTTGAGCAAATTCTTGAAATAATTGTTATCAAACTTGCTAACAGTGACAGCATCTAAGGGGGCCAAATTTGAGTTTGAGTCATCCTGATTTGGACATAAGCTCTGTAAGTTACTTAGAAAGGTTGCATCAAGATCTGGATCCGGGTTTCCGGATCCATCAAAGTTAAATAGACGTTGTTTGAAGGTGAAGCATTGTGCAAAACCAATGGTGTGGGCACCTACAAGAAAAAGAAGAAATTTAAGTATAAATATGTATGTGAGTTTTGTATGTAATAAAACGAAGAAAGCATATAGCTTTTACCTGATAGAGCCACAAGATCCTTGGTATCAAGTCCTTTAGCAAGAAATTTTGATGTGAGATTATCAATGGGATCAAAAGGAGATGGAAGGTCTGTGTTAGCTACGCTCTCATATGCCTTGAAGCCATCTCGTCGCCCCAAGGGCAATGCCCAGTAAAGCCCTCCTGTCTGGGCTGGTGGGTTGGATTGTTTGGGGTACCGGAGGATGGTCGGAGCTTTGTGGGTGAGTTGAAAAAATTTTAAAATTTTTTTGGAGTGTGTGCAGGGGTGGGGGAGGGGACGCGGGGGTGGTTGGGACGTTATGTGTGAGTTAGAAAAAAAATTTAAAAAAAATCGCGAGAGGAGGGAGTGGGGGAGGGGATGCGGGGGTGGACCGGGTGGTCGGAGCATTATGATTGAGTAAGAAAAATTTTTTTAAAAAAAATTTTTGGCGGGGGTGGGGGGGTGGGGGTTGTGTGGCGTGGGGGGTAGGTGGGTAGAGTGCTGGGGGTTGTTGGGTAATTTTTTATTTTTTTAACTTTTTTTCCTAATTTTTCGATTTTCAAAATATTTTTTAATTAATTTTTACAATTTTTTAGAATTCTTACAAATAATAACATTTTTTAGAAATGATTTTTTTTTAAAAAAAAAGAAACCTGCTGTAGCAAGTCACCTTCCAGTGACTGGCTACAAGTGAGACATTTCGGCAAAAGAGTTGTTGTTAAGTGAGTTTCATCAACGTTAGGCTGCTAACTGAGTAATGGGCCAAACCTTAGGCTAATAAGTGAGATTTTCTCTTGGAAGTAGTGTGCGTAAGTTGAATCAGAGTAAGCATGACTAGATTGGAGTCGGGGTATGATGTAACCGGTCTAGGGTTAGCGACTGAAATTGGTAAGTATGAAAGTTAGTATAACATGCAGAAATATGAGGTTGTAGAATGCCTAAGCGGTAATAAGAGGTATACGGTAATAGTAATTTACGGTAAATTTTATCATAAGTCAGTGAATAGTAAGTTGAATCATAGGCGATTAAAAAATAACGCTAGAAATTAAGTGTTTAAATCATTAAGGGTAAAATCGATACAACCCCTAAGTTTCAAGGACGAAACTTTTATAAGGGGGAAGAATGTTACAACCCGCGTTTCCGGGTCAGTGGAAAATGAAATAAGATAATGGAAAATAGATAGCAAATGCGATGTCGATAAAATTTCAGTGGAATTTAAATTTTTATTTAGGATTAATAAAGATATCGACACTATATGTCAGGGATTAAAAACACTCGAAAAAATAACCAAACGATAAGTTAACAGATAGCGACGTCACAGGGACATAAATTTGCACAAAATATACCTCACCTGATGGCGAGGTATTTCTCTCCTTCATTGTGCATTCGACGGCATAGAGTTGTCTGTTGGGAGCTCCCTCTGACAGGCAAGTTAAAACTAAATGTGGATGCGTCGGTGGGATGTAATACATCAGCAGCAAGGGCGGTGCTCCGAAATCACCAGGGAGAATTTGTTTCTGCCATTTGTTTCTCTTTACCAGTTTCATCGCCATTGAGGGCAGAATTTGTAGCGCCCCGACCCGGACAGCGGAATCCGAACTGGTACACCCGTCGTAGCTTACTGAGAAGACTACAAGACGTCTCATCTCTCGAATACACATCATCAATGACGTAAGAGAAATAAGTTCGGAAACATATCTCGTGAATCTAAATCATCAACGTAGTACATCAAAGGACAAAGTAAATATCAAAATCTGTGTATGGTCGCAGCCAACTAAATCCTCAAATGACTTAAGAACAGAAATGACAGAATCTAACTAATCAATTCCCTCAACAAGGTCTAGGCATCCCATTCTGCCCACTCGCCGTCGTCCTCTATGAAGATCATGTCGTAACTAGGCTCATCTGCAATGACAAAGGCAGTACTCTTAGCGAAAACGCTAGCAAGTAACCCGCTTATAAGACATACGGGATCAACACATGGCAAGACATGAGTAATATATGATTCAAGGGGTGATGGGGCACATGTCTTGTAAAACTTCCAAATATATAGGCGAATAACGTAATAAAGCAAGTACAGCAATTCGCACGCAAATAACAATTCATTGGCTATCTAATACCACGCACATCCATACCACATCGACTCACGTGATGCATGTCAAAGTATGCACTACACTACACAGTCACAAATGCATGAGCCATTTCTTCTCAAAACAGTGCAATGCATGTCACAATGTCCGGTCTCGTCACATAACTTTATACCCTGAAACACGCCCCGGCTTATATTTCCATCCCGGTTTACGTTACAACCAACTTTATACCATGTAATGCACCTCGGCTTATATTTCCATCCCGATTAGCATTACAGACAACTTTATACCCTGTAACGCGCCCCGGCTTATATTTCCATCCCGGTTTACGTTACAGTCTTTTGTGCCCTGCAATGCACCCCGGCTTAAATTTCCATCCCGGTTAACATTGCAGGTCACCTTCGGAAATCTGTGCCGAAGCACATCTCTTTTCGAATCAATATGCAAATGCAAGTGCCATGATGCAAGACTCCTCGTTTCAATCACATTTCTCGTTCTCGTATGCAATTCACATTCACATGCACAAGTATAAGCAACACACAAGGTACTAACTTACACATCAAACTTAGGCTTCCACAAACTCGTCAATACTTAGTCCCGATTCTAAAATTCACAACCAATGCGAGTATCCCTCTCCTTCCTTCATTGAACTCGTAGACACCTCGTACGTTCATATCCTAACCCTCTTAAGTCATCCTCATTGAAATCTGATTCGAAAACCCCTTCGAACTCACCAAGTTGATTCACCATCCTAAGTCATGTTCCCAAGACTTAGACTACCTTTAATCAGGTCCTAATAAGCCTCTAAGGTCACCCAAAGGGTCCCCTAGCTTCCCTCTTTCTTCCCTTATTTTTCCACAAAACTGATGGACATCATACCCTCACATCGATCGATCGAAGTACTTCATCCCCTCACATCGATCGATCGATGTCCATCAGAGGACATCATACCCTCACATCGATCGATCGAAGTACTTCATCCCCTCACATCGATCGATCGATGTCCATCAGAGGACATCATACCCTCACATCGATCGATCGAAGTACTTCATCCCCTCACATCGATCGATCGATGTCTACTATTCCAGAAAAGAAATTCTGCGATTTCTGCAGAAACTGCAGAACCATAACTCCAATTGGTCCCAAATTTCATCCCAATCAATCCAAGCCTAATCCCTGCTATAATCTCATGCTTAAACTGCAGATTGAACACCATACACATACCAAACAAAGATTCAAGCCTAGATCTCAAATATTCCAACCTTATCAAACTAAAGATCTCACCTTTCACCCTCAAACCCCTCGCAACAATGAAATCACAACAAGAAGGGATTCAAGGGGTAGGGATTCGCAGGATCTCAAGTAATCAACAACCACAAAATGATTTTCAACATATAACAGCCAAATCATCAACACCAAAACACATGAATCACAAATAGAATTCACGGAAAGAAACTACTGCATGGTGATCCAATTTGATATCAAAATAGGCCATTTTCCTTTCACAAAAACGTAAGAACTTATAAATAGATTACTTGCCTTTGATTACTTGGAGAAGAAACGAAGAACGAATGAAGATTGGATTGTTTCCTGAAGAGATTCTTCCTTAGGGTTGCAAAGGAGAGAATGGTGTCTAAGGGGGGAGAAGATGCGTCGTTCTTTTTCTGAGATAGGGGAAACTGACGTTCTGTCAGTTTAATATGGGAAAGGGTAAAATTTGGAGTTTCTAAATTATATATATTATCTTATTTATCTTAAAGGATAAATCTTTAATACTAATTCCAAAGTAAATACTAACTAATTTTTATACTTAATCCTTCCATTAATTCTAATTAATCCTAACATTTAATTCTTAATTCATTACCGTTGACCGTCATTAACCTCGTTTAATTCTTTCTTTATCTTTTAATTATCCTACGGAGGATGCGGGGCATAACATTCCACCCCCCTTACAAAAAGTTTCGTCCTCGAAACTGGCGTACCTTATTGGAAGAGGTGTGGGTAAAGCTCCATCATTTGTTCTTCAAGCTCCCACGTGGCTTCGCGCTCCGTATGGTTACTCCACTGAACCTTGACATACAGAATCACACGTCTGCGCAGGACTTGATCTTTTCTATCAACGATTTTCATTGGATGTTCTTCATATGAGACATCTTCCTTAACATCCAATGGTTGTGCTTCAAGGACATGGCTGGGGTCCGATACGTATTTCCTTAATTGAGATACGTGAAATATGTTATGAACTTGGGACAAACTTGGTGGCAAGGCTAATCGGTATGCTCTTTCCCCAACCTTGCTAAGCACTTCGTATGGGCCAATATATCTAGGGTTTAACTTGCCCTTCACTCCGAATCTTGCAACTCCCTTGGTTGGTGAGACTCGTAAATAAGCCTTCTCACCTTCCTCGAACTCCAAGGGTCGCCTCTTGGTGTCAGCCCAACTCTTACTGCGATCTTGAGCCACTTTGAGTTTCTCTCTTATCACTTTCACCTTTTCAACTGTTTGCTCAACCAACTCAGGTGCAGTGATTGTCCTTTCTCCAACTTCGTCCCAACAAACCGGGGACCTGCACTTACGCCCATATAAAGCTTCAAATGGCGCCATGCCAATTGCACTATGATAGCTGTTGTTATATGAAAACTCCATTAACTTCAACATGCTATCCCAGTTTCCTTTAAAATCTAAGGCGCATGCTCTTAACATGTCCTCCAAGGTTTGAATGGTTCTCTCGGATTGTCTGTCCGTTTGCGGGTGGTACGCGGTACTCATTCTCAGTTTGGTACCCATTGCCTTCTGGAATGCTCTCCAAAACTTAGAGGTGAACTTGGGATCACGGTCCGACACAATGCTGACCGGGACTCCATGTAGGCTCACAATGTTATCTACATAGATATTAGATAACTTTTCATACGAGGTACCATGTGGCATGGCTATGAAATGAGCCGTCTTTGTCAAACGGTCTACAATCACCCAAATCATTTCATTTCCATTTCGGGTCTTGGGTAGTCCCATTACGAAGTCCATCGTCACGTGCTCCCACTTCCATTCCGGAATCTCCAGTGGTTTCATCAGGCCACCAGGTCGTTGATGTTCGGCCTTGACTTGTTGGCATACCAAACACCTTTTAACATACTCCGCTATAGATCTCTTCATCCCTATCCACCAATAGTTTCTTTTGAGATCTTTGTACATCTTGGTGCTCCCGGGGTGGATAGACATCCTTGAGTTATGCGCTTCCTGGAGCAATTCCGTGCGGAGTTCGTCTTTAACTGGTACGCATAATCGATTCTGAAACCATAGACTTCCATCCTCTCGCAACTGGAAGCCCTTTACTGGCCCCGTGGATACTTTGTCGCGGATTTTTTCAGTGCTGGGTCCTCGTACTGCGCTTCTTTGATTCTGTCTACCAAGTCTGGGCTGATAGACAAAGCTGTAAGGACATTTGCCACTGAATTCACCAATTCAAGATCAAACTCTTCTATCTCTCTTTCTAACGGAGATTGTCTCGCGTGGCTAGACTTTCTGCTCAATGCGTCCGCCACTCTGTTGGCCTTACCCGGATGGTAGTTGATGGTTAGGTCGTAATCCTTAAGTAATTCCAACCATCTTCTTTGTCTCATATTTAGCTCCTTCTGCGAGAATAGATATTTCAAACTCTTATGATCTGTGAACACAGCACATTTTTCTCCATATAGATAGTGTATCCAGATCTTAAGAGCAAATACCACTGCTGCGAGTTCCAAGTCATGCGTCGGGTAATTCTGCTCATATGGCTTCAATTGTCTTGACGCGTACGATATGACTCGTTCATTTTGCATCAAGACGCAACCTACAAACAGAACGTAAATTTAAGACTAGCATATGTATATATAGTGCATCAAGTGTAATGATGTACATACCTAGTCCTTTCTTGGACGCGTCACTGTAGATGACAAAACCGTCGGTGCCGGAGGGTTGTGCCAACCCCGGGGCTGTGGTCAACCTCTTCTTGAGCTCAGTAAAGCTCTGCTCGCATTCAGCAGTCCATTCAAACTTGGTTTTCTTCTGTGTAAGTCGGCTCAATGGAACTGCTATTGTTGAGAATCCCTCAACGAACTTCCTGTAGTAGCCTGCTAAGCCTAGAAAGCTTCTCACTTCAGTCACGTTGGTAGGCCTTGGCCATTCCGTGATGACTTCTATCTTTTTAGGGTCCACAGAGATCCCATCTTCCGAAATCACGTGGCCGAGAAAGGCTACACTTCTTAGCCAAAATTCACACTTGCTGAATTTGGCTAAAGCTGCTGTTGCCTCAGAATTTGTAACACCACTCTTAAATGTTCAGCATGAGCTTGTTCGTCGGAGGAATAGACCAAGATATCATCGATGAATACCACTACAGATTGATCCAACTGTTCTCGAAACACGGTATTCATCAAGTCCATAAAAGCTGCTGGGGCATTAGTTAGTCCAAAAGGCATCACTAAGAATTCATAATGCCCGTATCGAGTCCGAAAAGCCGTTTTAGGTACGTCTCCGGCTTTCACAAGCAGCTGATGGTACCCTTGACGAAGATCAATCTTTGAAAACCAGCGAGCTCCCTTTAACTGATCAAACAAATCCTCAATTCTTGGCAAGGGGTATTTGTTCTTGATGGTAATCTTATTCAGCTCACGGTAATCAATACACAACCTCATGCTGCAATCCTTCTTCTTTACAAATAGCACCGGAGCTCCCCACGGTGATACACTGGGGCGAATTAACTTTTTGTCTAGCAATTCCTGAAGTTGCCCCTTTAGCTCCTTAAGTTCAGCTGGTGTCATTCTGTAGGGTGCCTTAGATATAGGCTCGGCTCCGGGTATCAAGTTAATCTCGAACTCCACTTCTCTCGATGGCGGAACTCCCGGTAAATCCTCCGGGAATACGTCCTTGAACTCATTGATTACTGGTATTTGATCTATAGAAGGAACTTCTTGCTTAGCATCTACGGCATACACCATATATCCCTCTGCTCCTTTTTGCAAAGCCTTAAAGGCCTTAATCGCCGTCAAGTATATCTTCTTTGGAGCTTTTGTTAACTTGACGTTTCCTTGTACCGTTATGTCATTCATCTCAGGGTCCTTGATGGTTACTTGCTTGAGTTTACAATCAATATTGGCGTGATTCTTGGTCAGCCAATCCATGCCCAATATTACATCAAAGTCCTTCATCGGAATTGGAACTAATGTCACCGAGAACATCCTTCCATCCAACTCCAACTCACAATCTTTGTACTGGTGGTGGGATACCAGCACTTGTTCGCCAACTGCCTGCACTCTAAAGGGATTCTCAAGCCATTCGGGTAAGCGGTCGAGCCCTTTGGAGAATCGCTTAGAAATGAAGGAGTGACTAGCTCCACTGTCAAATAACACGTTTGCAAGTACTTTGTTAACTAAGATCACACCTAATCACAAGAGGATAACGCATAAAGGTTTTCACACAACACATATTCAATTATCAAACTAGGATTAAAATTCAGCTTACGCAACTATGATTTAACTTAGGCCATACCTGTCACAACATTAGCGTCCTCCTGGACTTCAGCGTCTGTCATGGCATGGACTCTCGCATTGGGCCTGCCTTTCTGCTGATGGGCCGGCCCTGCTCCTGCTTGTGGCTTAGGGTTCCATTCAGGACAGTCCCTGATCCTATGGCCTGACTTTCCACATCTAAAGCACGCACCTGTTATTTTCCAACATTCGCCCACGTGTCTTTTATGACAGTGTGGGCATTCTGCAGGTGCTTGACGATCAGGTTGGTTTGGCTGCGGTGCCTTTTGAACTGGCCCCGCTTGTCCTTTTCTGGGGATCTTGACCCAACGTCCGGGTCTACTTCCACTTTGCTCTACCCTCGGCCTCTTGCTCGATTCTTCACGAGGCTCTCTTGGTTGTGACCTGCGCATGTCACTCTCCACTCGGTAACATGCGTCCAACATTTCCTCAAAAGTTTTCAAGCTAGACCCCGCTATGGCCATCTGTATGCGGGGGGGGGGGGTTCAAACCTTCCTCAAACTTCAACATTTTCATTCGGTTGTTTTCCAGCACCATGGGCGTAAACTTGCCCAAGGCATGAAACCTATCTGCATAATCCGAGACAGACATCCTTCCTTGCTCAAACTTGTCAAACTGCCTCTTCTTCTCCAAAATGGCAGTCTCAGGCACATATTAATCTTTGTATGCCTGTACAAATTGTCTCCATTGAATGGGAAGAGTCATCTTTGGCAACATGCCGTTCCACCATGCATTGGCCCTGCCAATCAGAAATGGAGTGGCTACATCCACCTTGAGTTCTTCAGGCACTTGCACTAGCCTGAAGCACTTCTCCACTTCGTCAAGCCAGAACCCAGCCACCTCTGGGTCAGTGGTCCCTTCAAAGTTTGGGGCATGCATCTTGCGCATCTCCCCAATATAATACCTGATGCCTTGCTGGGGAGGTGGTGGAGGAGGAGGTTGCTGTTGTTGCTGGGCAACTCCTTGCGCTATCACTGTGATAGCGTCTATCAGTGCTTGTGGTACTAACACGGGTGGTGGTGGTGGAGGGTTCTCATTTCCATTACCACCGTTTCCTTGGTTATCACGTCGAGGAGGCATTTTCTGCAAGATCACGCTTATTAGTATCTAGCAGTTCCAAAATAAGTACTTGGGGTCCGTAATGTTGTACAAGGCGGAATTTATAAACTAAAACAAATAACATTTGTTGATTACATTTTTTTTTCGCACTCGCACACACCCATCCCAATCAAACTTACTTGTAGGATCACATACTTAGACTTAAAGATCAACTTAGGGTGAAGATCATATCTTAAGACTCTACATGTCATAACCTAGGTCTCCGAGGTAGATCTGAAGCCTAGGCTCTGATACCACCTGTAGCGCCCCGACCCGGACAGCGGAATCCGAACCGGTACACCCGTCGTAGCTTACTGAGAAGACTACAAGACGTCTCATCTCTCGAATACACATCATCAATGACGTAAGAGAAATAAGTGCGGAAACATATCTCGTGAATCTAAATCATCAACGCAGTACATCAAAAGACAAAGTAAATATCAAAATCTGTGTGCGGTCGCAGCCAACTAAATCCTCAAATGACTTAAGAACAGAAATGACAGAATCTAACTAATCAATTCCCTCAACAAGGTCTAGGCATCCCATTCTGCCCACTCGCCGTCGTCCTCTATGAAGATCATGTCGTAACTAGGCTCATCTGCAATGACAAAGGCAGTACTCTTAGCGAAAATGCTAGCAAGTAACCCGCTTATAAGACATACGGGATCAACACATGGCAAGACATGAGTAATATATGATTCAAGGGGTGATGGGGCACATGTCTTGTAAAACTTCCAAATATATAGGCGAATAACGTAATAAAGCAAGTACAGCAATTCGCACGCAAATAACAATTCATTGGCTATCTAATACCACGCACATCCATACCACATCGACTCACGTGATGCATGTCAAAGTATGCACTACACTACACAGTCACAAATGCATGAGCCATTTCTTCTAAAAACAGTGCAATGTATGTCACAATGTCCGGTCTCGTCACATAACTTTATACCCTGAAACGTACCCCGGCTTATATTTCCATCCCGGTTTACGTTACAGCCAACTTTATACCCTGTAATGCACCTCGGCTTATATTTCCATCCCGATTAGCATTACAGACAACTTTATACCCTGTAACGCGCCCCGGCTTATATTTCCATCCTGGTTTACGTTACAGTCTTTTGTGCCCTACAATGCACCCCGGCTTAAATTTCCATCCCGGTTAACATTGCAGGTCACCTTCGCAAATCTATGCCGAAGCACGTCTCTTTTCGAATCAATATGCAAATGCAAGTGCCATGATGCAAGACTCCTCGTTTCAATCACATTTCTTGTTCTCGTATGCAATCACATTCACATGCGCAAGTATAAGCAACACACAAGGTACTAACTTACACATCAAACTTAGGCTTCCACAAACTCGTCAATACTTAGTCCCGATTCTAAAATTCACAACCAATGCGAGTATCCCTCTCCTTCATTCATTGAACTCTTAGACACCTCGTACGTTCATCTCCTAACCCTCTTAAGTCATCCTCATTGAAATCCGATTCGAAAACCCCTTCGAACTCACCAAGTTGATTCACCATCCTAAGTCATGTTTCCAAGACTTAGACTACCTTTAATCAGGTCCTAAGAAGCCTCTAAGGTCAGCCAAAGGGTCCCTTAGCTTCCCTCTTTCTTTCCTTATTTTTCCACAAAACTGATGGACATCATACCCTCACATCGATCGATCGAAGTACTTCATCCCCTCACATCGATCGATCGATGTCCATCAGAGGACATCATACCCTCACATCGATCGATCGACGTACTTCATCCCCTCACATCGATCGATCGATGTCCATCAGAGGACATCATACCCTCACATCGATCGATCGAAGTACTTCATCCCCTCACATCGATCGATCGATGTCTACTATTCCAGAAAAGAAATTCTGCGCTTTCTGCAGAAAATCCGGAACCATAACTCCAATTTGTCCCAAACTTCATCCCAATCAATCCAAGCCTAATCCCTGCTATAATCTCATGCTTAAACTGCAGATTGAACACCATACACATACCAAACAAATATTCAAGCCTAGATCTCAAATATTCCAACCTTATCAAACTAAAGATCTCACCTTTCACCCTCAAACCCCTCGCAACAATGAAATCACAACAAGAAGGGATTCAAGGGGTAGGGATTCGCAGGATCTCAAGTAATCAACAACCGCAAAATGATTTTCAACATATAACGGTCAAATCATCAACACCAAAACACATGAATCACAAATAGAATTCACGGAAAGAAACTACTGCATGGTGATCTAATTTGATATCAAAATAGGCCATTTTCCTTTCACAAAAACGTAAGAACTTATAAATAGATTACTTGCCTTTGATTACTTGGAGAAGAAACGAAGAACGAATGAAGATTGGATTGTTTCCTGAAGAGATTCTTCCTTAGGGTTGCAAAGGAGAGAATGGCGTCTAAGGGGGGAGAAGATGCGTCGTTCTTTTTCTGAGATAGGGGAAACTGACGTTCTGTCAGTTTAATATGGGAAAGGGTAAAATTTGGAGTTTCTAAATTATATATATTATCTTATTTATCTTAAAGGATAAATCTTTAATACTAATTCCAAATTAAATACTAACTAATTTTTATAATTAATCCTTCCATTAATTCTAATTAATCCTAACATTTAATTCTTAATTCATTACCGTTGACCGTCATTAACCTCGTTTAATTCTTTCTTCGTCTTTTAATTATCCTACGGAGGATGCGGGGCATAACAGAATTAATGGATCTGCAATATGCCCTCATTTATTATACTCTAGGACATGATCAATTATTCGTTGAGATGGATTGTCGCATGTTGTTAAACTATCTCTCAACACCAGAGCGATACACAGGATCTTTAGCGGCAGACTTGAAGCGCACAATCCATTTCCTACGCCGTAATGTTCGTCGCTTTCTTACTGTCCACAAGAGTCAAATAATGCCTCACATACCTTATCCAGATATGGATACCAATTGGCCGGTTTGACACTATATACGACTTTCTCTGATTTGCCGAGTGAAGTACATGGAGCAATTGTTTTGGATACTTCTGTTCCAAATATCCGGCTTTGACTCTTCATGTCTCCCAATAGGTTGGCGTGCTCATCATATCGTTGCCTATGTCAATCTCTGGCATACGCAACATTGGTATGATCTTTCTCCTGCTTACTTTGTTTCAATCATTTTCACTGTTAATATTTGGTTAACATTGTTTTATTCAATGCTTTCAATTGGGCCGCATCTGCACTTATGGAATAATTTTCCTGAGAATGCATTATCCTCACAATCCCCTGGATGGGTTTGTCGTCCATTGGATTGGCTATAGTGTCATGTTGTTGCATGTATCACTGGCTGCTACAGGCAACATGGGTATGTTCTTATCTCCTTATGTTTGGCTGCTTTATTATCACACATGCTTCGCTACTGTAATTCGTTAACTATGCCATTTCTTCATGAGTTTGAGACTAGGTGTATCTTCTGGCATCTTCCAACTTCCACTCAACGTATATGGATGATTCCTTCCTTGGTTGCCTGTATTCCTAATAAATACAGGCAACATCGGTACGTATGGAGCAAATAAATTTTGGATTACTTCTTCGACTGTTGCATTCTATTTTTTTGATGAAAGACGGGTGGTACCGTCTGGTGTATTTTATTGATGTAAATTTGCCCTCACTTGTGGCGGAGGAATACTGTGGTTACATGAAGTGTCCTATTTACGGAGGGAGACTCTCCCAAATTAAGTAAAGCAAAAAAGTGAATATAGACATAAAATGCAGAGCATGAGCTAACAAAAGCAGAAGAATGGAAAATGGAAGTTTAACATAAAAAAGATAACAGAATCAATAAAGAAAGCTTGTGGCTGCCACGAGGAAAGGTCGTACAAATAGTTGTAGGCGTCCCATATGTCTCTTATGAATGCCAGTTGTTTTCCCATCCAGCAGCGAATAACACACGAAATGAAGGTGATCAGTAAAAGCAATTCTAATCTCATGGTCGAATAAACCAAAGCAGTACGATACATACCGATGTTGCCTGTATTCGAAGGGAACACAGGCAACCAAAAAATGATACCAGCGCTGATACAATGCATCGGTCCAGGGTGCTCCATCAGTCCGTTGGTCCACTCCTCAGCCATAGCACAGGAACAAAATTTGTAATCCATAAGATATGAAACAGTGTGTAAATTTATAAATGGAAGCATAAATTTTAGGAAAACATACCAACGTTGCCTATGCCAATGGATGACATAGGCAACTACATCTTGAATGCGCCAACCAATGGGGGGACATATAAATGAATCAAAAACGCAAATTGGGTACCGTTGTATCCAAAGCTATTGCACCGCGAACTTCACATGGCAAAGAGGATAATCGATGAAATAGAATGGTCCCTTTTGCCGTTAATCCATAGGGTGATAATTAATGTGCTGCCGTATTCGCTTCGCGAGGACAATATGTTAGCGTGGAGTTGTTGAGCTGCAAAATCTGAGTGGTGCGGCGTAACTCTGCAGCATAGCTGCCTGTAAATGCATCCGGCCTGGTAATGTTGCGAAGCAATACCTAACAACCTATCTCAATGATTAAATGATCATACGCCGTAGAGTAAAATATAAGCGAATATTGAAGCGCCATAAGTTCCGCTCGTAATGGTGAGACAGCAGGTAAATAAAAACAAATAGCCGATACAAACTCCCCTCGATGGTTTCATAGAACAGCCCCTGCTGCAGCTTTAGTATGTCGAACCGCGGCATCCACATTCAATTTGAATTTCCCTACCGGTGGTTGCAACCATCTTACTAGTTTGGCCCTTCGTGATCGAATGATGGGAAAAAGGAAAGAGCGGATAGATGTGGAATATGTCGAGAGAATTTTCGTCCCTGCGTTGCTGCACACCAAGTGTAAATGTGATCTCTAACCCTCTCAGCCATACGGTTATATGAAAAAACATTGTCACCAAAACGAATGACAGCATATTCCTTCCAAATAACCCAGACTACTATTGATGGAACCACTGCCCTCAATTGACCCATCATGGTGTGTGCCGTAGAAGACCGCCACCATCGCAACAGGTAGGAGCGAATTGTGCCATGCCTGGAAGAAACAGGCCCAGAAAATAATATAGTCAACTCCTGCCATAACGGCATAATTGCTGAACATTGAACGAAAATATGGTCAAGCGCATCTGACTGCATCCGACAAAAAGCACATTGTGTTGGATAAATTTGCTGCCACAAAAAAAGATTATCAGCAATGGGCAGAGCTCTCATCCACAGCCTCCAGATGAACAGCCGTCCCCCAAACGGTATTGATGGCCACCAGATATACTTCTTCACTGCTAAACTGTCAGACTCCATGAACATCATCATATAAGCCAATTTTAAAGAGAACTGGCCATTGCTGTCAGTCGTCCAACTGAAACCATCATTTGTTGATTGTACTAAAGGAGCCATATATGCATTTATTTTACATATGCGTTTCCATGATGGCGAATCATAAATATGTGCATATATCGCATTTCGTCTGCCATATTTTTCCTTACAAAATTTGGCCCACAATGATTTAGAATGATGATAACTCCACCACAATTGACAGTCATACGCTTTCTGCAACAATGAGAGCGATCGAATGTCCAACCCGCCATATTCTTTCGGCCGGCTAACTTCATCCCAAGACTTCCAACTATGATGACCATTCTACAAGAAAGTCGACATTTTCTTGTTAAGAAAATCAATGACACTCTTTGGCAATTTAGAGCTAGCAATTATATGTAATGGCATCGTAGTCAGTACATGTCGCAATAAAACTACTCGACCAGCCATCGAAAGAAGTTTTGAAGACCAAGAATTCAACACCGCATCAAAGTGATTAATTAAAGATGTGCAATAAGCCGCTCGATTTATACCTCTGTATAAGTAGGAGCCTAAATACTTGATTGGCAAAGTGGTGAGTCGCATACCTAAAGCATTTGCAACACTCAAACCCGTAACCCCTTCTCCCACTACAATCTGACTTTTGTCTAAATTAACCAACTGTCCTGACGCTTGTTGATAAGTATCCAAAAATGTCTGAAATCGCCTCAAGTTTCGGATTGTCCCATTTAGAAAAATAACCAGATCATCTGTGAATCCCAAATGTGAAGTCTGTGGCACACGGCCAGCCTGAAATCCGTGTATAATTCCATCACCCATTAGTTTGTTGAGACCACGGGAGAACCCTTCTTATGCTAATATAAACAATACAGGTGAAAGCCAATCACCCTGTTTAACACCCCGCAACACCAAAAAGAAACCCGCTGGCTTCCCATTAATTAAAATTGAACATCTAGTTGCTGCCAAGTTATTGATCAAGATACGAACTAGTCGTGGGTGAAAACCCATTCTCGCCAAAAGTGCTGCTAAATAACTCCAACTCACCCTGTCAAACACTTTCGCCATGTCTAACTTGATTATGACGTGACCTCCCCTCACTGGCTTATCCAACATATGAACCATCTCTTGTGCTAATAATATCTGCTCGGTAATATCCCGGCCTTTCATAAAACCAGCCTGCTCTGGAGAAATTAATCTTGGCAGAATTGGTGACAAATGCGTAGCTATAAGCCGGGTGACAACCTTGGCTATAAAATTTGTCAAGCAAATTGGTCGAAATTGTAAAAAAGACATAGGGTTTGACACTTTAGGTATCAATGTGATAAGGGCCGCCGCCATTTGTCTCAGAGGCTGAACCCCGAGAAAAAATTCATGCACGGCTTTATGCACATCAACAGAGATTAATTGCCAAAAATGTCTATAAAAGGATCCAGGAAAACCATCCGGGCCGGCTGCGCTCGTGGGACTCAATTCCCACACTGCTTGCTTAACTTCTTCCATTGTGGGCAAAGCAAGCAATCGTGAATTGTCATCATCAGTTAGCAGACAAGGAATATATTGTAAGATATTATCATGGTCAACCGTGGGCTGTCCTGTAAATAGCGATTGAAAAAACATACCGCTGCATTTTCAATGTTTTGCTGTGTTTCACATTCATTGCCGTTACCATCTAAAATTCTTCGAATAACTTGCTTTCGTCTCCTTTCTTTTACTGTTTGATGAAAAAATCTTGTATTTGCATCCCCTTCACGCATCCATTTGATATTTGCCTTCTGTTTCCAAAATAATAAAGCGCGAGATTGAGCCAACTGTAATTGTGCCATTGACTGATGATAAGACGTTCTGTTTTCAGCAGTAGGATTGGAATCATATACGCGCTCCAATCGCGACACCTCAGTTTCAGCATGTGTCACTGCATCAAATATGTTTCCAAAAACATCTTTATTCCATTTGCTAAGGCAGCGTTTCAGCTGTTGTAACTTAGAATAAAAGCCTCGCATTCCTCCTATAGTAGGGGAAGAACGCCAATTAGCTGCAACAAAATTATCAAAATCCACGATACAAGTGGATTTCACACGGCATATTTATTTTTCTAGGACAATGTATAGCATTAGCTTTGTATTTAACTACTTTTGCATATACAATTTTGCATATTGCTGGTATTATGTATTTTCTACATCTTTTCATCGGGAGAGTCTCCCCCATCATATGTAACCACGGTATTCCTCTGCCACAAGTGAAGGTTCTATTAATAAAATAACTGGATTGTATCGCTCGTCTTTCATAATATATATATATATATATATATATATATATATATATATATATATATATATATATATATATATCCTTATATATTTTTTCGGCATCAAGGCCTTAAAATATTAAATGTGGCTCCAAAATATTATATACTAGCACATAAGTGAGATATAGTGTGCTAGTATCCTAGTTTGTTAGTGAGTGAATTTAATAAATACAAATAGAAAGACATAACCTTGCATATGAAAATAACTAACTGCTTTGCTGTAACTTAAATTATTTATTATCACACGCTATAGTATAAACTTAGGTCGTTATTTAGTTAACCACAAAAAAAACTTTCAAAGTACGCCCACTAACAAGATAGATTAAAAATTGCTTGTTTTAACTATAAAACGAAAGCTTGAAAGATATAGCACCAAGGGCTCCCACGAACATTTCCGTGTTTTTTATTTTTTTTCATTTTGGTACATTAAAAATATAGCATGTCTTTGATTCTTTTAATTCCTGGACCATCGTGGATAAATTTTATTACACATATATTATCATGCATAATCTATTTATTTTGTAAGTGTTTATAGATGAACATGTCTTCAGTATTATTAATTACGTAGTGGTAAAATAGAGTCTACATGTAAAAATTAATACTCGCCGGTAAATAAAATATTATCTTAAAAAAGCATGGCATTTGGTGCAAATGTTGGGAAATTTCAAAAAAAATAATGTAGTTTTAATAAGAAAACGCACAAATATGTATAAATCGAAAAAAATCGAAAAATAGGTAAGACGTCATTCTGAACGACATGCCTTATGAACATCTCTAAAACGTCATTTTGAATGACGCTTTAGGCAAAACTGCCTTTAGGAGTGGAAAACTGTCCATATGAGGTGCCTAAGATGCCTCTATAAAATGGGTCATTTCTTGTCCCAGAAAGTTTATTTTTTTATTTTTTCTCGCATTTAATTCCATAGAAATCAAAATATTTTTACATTTTATTTACATTGTTGGGTTGAAGAACAGAGCAGTTTGACAGACACGTCATCTACGACGAGCAAAGACTAGACAAACTAGTGAGAGTTTTTAATTTGATATTTATATTGTTTTCATTATTATGTTGTTATTATTAATATGTGTAGAGAAAAGGGGCATAGTCCACTGGTAAGTGGCAAAGGTGATTGGGGCTAGAACCCCGACGTCCCGAGTTCGAGTCCGTGTGGAGACAATCCTTGTTGAAATATTACAAGGGTTGCCTCTGGGCTGACTGAGTCTCGAGTGTCCTCTCCCTTTGCAGGGCTTTCGGTGGAGCACATCTCTCGATTTACATCCCACCTGGCTAAGGGGCCTCTGGTACAGGTGGGGGGAGAACCCACTCCCTCATCAAAGAAAAGGGGGTTTGAGTGATTTCAAAATGTATGATTTAAATGTGGTTAAAAACGTGCTTGATATAAATGTGCATGACATATTGCATATAACCTACCTTATATAGTTCATATATAATGTTGCCGTACTAACGAGCCATGAAGCGTTAAAGCTTACATCAAATGGCAAACATTTGTTGTGTTTATACTATTTTCAGATGCCACCATTAATGAACTAAACTAATTCATTAAGTGAAGCACTTAGTTAATTAAACTAAGTAGTTCATTAAAGGAAGCTACATTTGGACAAGGCACAAAGGCAACAAGACTAAGAAAGGAAAGTCTCCTCCTCCTCCTTTAACCACATATATACACGCCTACATATATATAAATATATATATTTTCAGATTTTTTGAAAAAAGGCACATACACATATGTTCCAACGTACTACCGACACGTTATATATTTTATGTACGTACGTTAACGTCACACCACTATACTTAACTCATATTTATAAGTATATTCAGGTCTTATATCATATGATATAAGTCATGGTGATGACAAATTAAATACGACACGTTAAAAGGTTCTAAACCGACAATTGTCGTATCGGGCGAATACCGAAACTTCGCCAACATGTCACGTACTTTCCATAAATAGATGGCCAGTCCCTACACCTCAAAAATCTCTATAATTTTCATGGGTATGATGATAATTCCAGCCATAAAATCATTCCATGTTGGCACACACAAATCACCCCACATTAAGGCCAAGTTGTGGAGATTCCAATTTCAATTTTGTCACATGTAAATGGCGCCACTTTAAGACCAGCCAAGTGCTGAATATTAAAGTTTATATTATGTATATTATGTGTAATATAATATATATAACATGTGCAAAAAGTTAGAATTTAATTAGAGAAAAATCGGGTAATCGATAAACATCGAAAATTCGGTTTTCTACGTACCTAACACATGGAACGTTTTTGGCACATCATACGACATGTATCTAGACACTTTTTACATATGTCATACATCTTAAAGTGTTCTAGAAAATTAAATTAAGGGCTGATTGGAATATGCCATGTGTGTATTATTAAATGTGCACTACTTTACAAAGTTTGCAAAAATAAAATTCAGCACATGTATATACATATCATACATGCCTATTCCAGCTGAATTGGAGCATATGTGGAGCCTTGTTGGCATATTGATTGGTCAAGAATCAATCATACAATGTTGGTGACTTAAAGAAAGAAGCTACAAAAGGTAATGTTTCAAATTTTATCTCATTTGAAACACATGCTGAAAATTTCAGCATGTGTATTAAGAGCTGGCCGATTTTCACCATTTATGAGCATATATTTTGTGTCTTGAAACATGTGATTAATTGGAAGACAAATTGGAATTAATTTGAATAAGATATGAAAGTAAATTTGTGATATCTTGAATATCACACATGCTGAAAAATTTCAGCATGTGTATGAATGTATCTAAGCCGATTTTTGGCCTATGTGATGTACAATTTTATTCCCAAAATTGATGAGAATATTGTCTACTAATTGGTGATTTATTTTTAAGAGAAAAATCAAAGAAAATTTGGTAATGATTTGAATTGAAGAACCATGTATCACATGCTGAAATTTTCAGCATGTAAAGTTCCTTAATGGCCGATTTTTACACCCTTATTGGAGAAATATTGTCTTGCTTAATTTATGTGATGATCTTGGAAGTTATGGTAATTATTTTATGATGATTTTGGCACATGTTTTTAGTGGAATTCTCATATTTTCCTAGTCATCAAATGATGACAACATTCAACCAATCAATGAGTGCCAAGTAAGCAAAAGTTAAATGATCATCCAATGAGGAGGTGCCAAGTAAGCAAGATTATGTCACAATGATGCCACACATTCTCCCAAGGACTTAGAAGATAATTTTCAAGAGGAGAAGGACCTACAAGGGGGCGGCCAAAACATGTTAAAAGGGAAGGAAGAAGAACAAAACAAGAACAAAAAAAAGCATTGCAATTTTGAAGCAAAAACGCCTACACTCTTCTTCTTCTACACTCTCTTTCTTTCTTCTTTCTAAAAGCCTATTGTACTTACATTCATATTTTTGAATAGGCTTATCTTAGACCACCACACATTCTTTATCTTTGTAAAAGATTGATCAAGGTGTGATCAATCTTCAATCTTGCAAGGTGGTGGTGTTCGTGTGCATTGTATTCATCATACAAGGTTTGTAAAGGGTTGGAGTTGGTGTGTAACTCCATCAACCCTGTGGTAAGGTGTATTTGAGTTGTTTGATTAGTGTGAACCGAGGAAGGTGTTCCTCGATGACTGGAGTAGGTTGTTTATAACCGAACCAGTATAAAATTCTTGGTGTCATTTACTTTCAGCACTTATATTCTGTTTCAGCACTGTTTATCCTTTTTGATTACGTTCGTAAAAATAGCAAACGTTTTTCAAAAATTACGAAACTTTTCAGAATAGTAGCCACACGTCTTAAGGTTAATTTGAAACAAGTTTCAACCCTTTTGAATAAGTATAAGTCAATCAAACGTCTAAAGTTCTGAGACTAGTGCAGTCTGATTTTCAGGCTTGCAAAGGTTGAGACTTTGATAGTATTTGACTAACTTCCCAAAAGAATTTTTCAAAACTGTTTCAACCCATTTAAATATAACATATAAGGGGTTAGTGGTTAACATTTCAGAGCATTTGAAGGTACGCACACATAGGAATAAATTTTTCGAAACAGTCTACCGTTTTTGGCAGATTTGCGCAATCTAACCACCAATAAATTTTCAATGGGTTAGAGGTTGAATTTAAATCTGAAATTTTTAGGAGATACGCATAACATCTGAGGCTAAGTTCTCTCAAAATTTCAGAATTTTTGAAGACCTACAACCTAGTTTTAAAAACGTTTTAAAACTGGTCCTGAAAACAGAAACTGTTTTCAGAAGTTGGGTTTTTGGTTCAAACTAATTTTAAAAACCACATTTTCCGCACCCACTATTCAACCCCCCTTCTAGTGGTGCCTTGCAAATCCTACAATATGTTATTGTTATTTTACTTGCTACATTATTATGTTATTTGCATTATGTTGTTATTATTGTTGTTGTGTTTAATATTGTTGTTATGCTATTGATGTTCTTATTATGTAAAAGTTATTTTTTGTATTCATGCTATTATTAATATCATTATGCTATAAGTTATTATAGTTTTATGTTATTGTTGTTATTATTTTATGATATCATTGTTAACGATTCGATTATGATAAATCAATATTCTTTTAATATGTAACTACGTTGAGTGACTCCAAACTTAGGCGTACTTAGGATATCTCACTTTATTGGTAATGGTAGTGGTAGTGGTACAGTACCAATGGAGGAACGAAGACCTGAAACCGATGATTTGTTGACTCTTGACGATACTCTTCCTTAGGGATAGTGCAACCTATAAGTCCTCGAATCGTTTAAGTAGCGTGAACGTGTATAGAAAAGCTTTGGACATCCCCTTAGATAAATACTGTATTTTCATATGCTAGGATTATGGAGAGTGATGAGTTGTAGTAGGAGCAAGGTTGATCATGGATATGTTTTTTGAGAGGTAGAAACAGGAGACCCACACATTTCACCTGCCGATAGGTGCAGGTGCTGTGGCGTTACAGGACATAGCGATTCTCTTTGGCTTACGCATAGACGTCGAGCCTCTTACGAAGACGGGTCTAGATACACTTGTAGAGAAAAAGGGGTTTGAGTGATTTTCAAATACATGATTTAAATGTGCTTAAAAACGTGTGCATGATATATTGCATATTACTTGCCTTATATAATTCATATATTATGTTGCCGTACTAACGAGCCATGAAGCTTTAAAGCTTACATCAAATGGCAAATATTTGTTGTGTTTATACTATTTTCAGGTGCCACCATTAATGAACTAAACTAGTTCATTAAGTGAAGTACTTAGTTAATTAAACTAAGTAGTTCATTAAAGGAAGCTACATTTGGACAAGGCACAAAGGCAACAAGACCAAGAAAGAAAAGTCTCCTCTTCCCCATTTACTACATATGGCACGCCTACACATATATATAAATATATATTTTCTGATTTTTTTTAAAAAAAGGCACACACATGTATTCCAACGTACTACCGACACGTTATATATTTTACGTACGTACGTTAACGTCACACCATCATACTTAACTCATATTTATGAGTATATTCAGGTCTTATATCATATGATATAAGTCATGGTGATGACAAATTAAATACGACACGTTAAAAGGTTCTAAACAAAAAATTGTCGTATCGGGCGAATACCGAAACTTCGCCAATGTGTCACGTACTTGCCATAAATAGATGGCCACCCCCTACACCTCAAAAATCATTATTAATTTCGTGCATATGATGATACTTCCAGCCATAAAATCATTCCATGTTGGCACACACAAATCACCCAACATTAAGGCCAAATTGTGGAGATTCCAATTTCAATTTTGTCACATGTTAATGGCGCCACTTTAGACCAGCCAAGTGCTGAGAATTAAAGTTTATATTATATATATTATGTGTAACATAATATATATAACATGTGCAAAAAATTGGAATTTAATTAGAGAAAAATCGGGTAATCGATAAATATCGAAAATTCAGTTTTCTACGTACACAACACATGGAACATTTTTGGCACATCATACGACACGTATCTAGACACTTTTTACATATGTCATACATCTTAAAGTGTTCTAGAAATTTAAATTAAGGTCTGATTGGAATATAACATGTGTGTATTATTAAATGTGCATTATTTCACAAAGTTAGCAAAAATAAAATTCAGCACATGCATATACATGTATACACGCCCCTACAGCTGAGATGGAGCATATATGGTGCCTTGTTGGCATATTGGTTGGTCAAGAATGAAGCATACAATGTTGATGACATAAAGGAAGAAGCTACACAAGGTAACAATTCAAATTTTGTCACAATTATGACACATGCTGAAAATTCAGCATGTGTGCTAATGTATGGCCGATTTTTTCCACCATTATGAGTGATATTTTACTTCTTAATTAAGATGGATTAATTGGAAGATAATTTGGAAGCATTTTGAATAAGTTATGGAATTTAAGTGGTGATATTTTTCAATATCACACATGCTGAAAATTTCAGCATGTGTGAAGGTATAATGGCCGAATTTTAGGCCACATGCTTGTCAAGTTTTTATCTCATAAAAGATGAAAATATATTCTACTAAATGGTGATTCATTTTTAAGAGATAAATCAAAGAAAACATGGCAACATTTTGAAAAGAATACCCATGTATCACATGCTGAAATTTCAGCATGCAAAGTCTCTTAATGGCCGAAATTTTCATGCCCTTTTTGTGAGAAAATTATCTTGCTAACTTTATGTGATAATCTTGTGATTTATGACAACTATTTTATGATGATTTTGGCACATGTTTTAAGTGGTATTCTCAGATTTTCCTAGTCATCAAATGATGACAACATTCAACCAATCATGAAGTGCCAAGTAAGCAAAGGTTAAAAGATCATCCAATGAGAAGGTGTCAAGTAAGCAAGATCATGTCACAATGATGCCACACATTCTTCCAAGGACTTAGAAGACAATTTTCAAGAGGGGGACAGCACCTAGGGGGGACGGCCAAGACTTGTTAAAAAGAAGGAAGAAGAGCAAAACAAGAACAAGAGTTGCAAATTCAAAGATCAAAGTGTTCTAGCCTTCTTCTTCTACACTCTCTTTCTTTCTTTCTTCTTGAAAGCCTATTGTACTTACATTCATATTCTTGAATAGGCTTATCTTAGACCACCACTCATTCTATATCTTTGTAAAAGATTGATCAAGGTGTGATCAATCTTCATTCTTGCAAGGTGATGGTGTTCGTGCGTATTGTATTCATCATACAAGGTTTGTAAAGGGTTGGAGTTGGTGTGTAACTCCATCAACCCTGTGGTAAGGTGTATTTGTGTTGTGTGACTAGTGTGAACCGAGGAAGGTGTTCCTCGAAGATTGGAGTAGGTTGTTGATAACCGAACCAGTATAAAATTCTTGGTGTCATTTACTTTCAGCACTGATTTTATGTTTCAGCATTGTTTACTGTTCTTAATCACGTTCGTAAAAATAATAAACGAATTTCAAAAATCACGAAATTTTCAGAAAACATATCCACACGTTTTAAGTTTCTTTTGGCGTAAGTTTCAACCCTTTTGGATAAGTATAAGTCAATCAAACATTCAAAGTTGTGAGACTAGTGCAGTCTGATTTTCAGGCTTGCAAAGGTTGAGACTTTGAGTGTATTTGACTAACTTCCTGAAAGAATTTTTCAAAACTGTTTCAACCCATTTAAATAAAACATATAAGGGGTTAGCGGTTAAAATTTAAGAGCAATTAGAGTTAAGTACAAATAGGAATTAATTTTGCAAATCAGTGTATCGTTTCTGGCAGATTTGCGCAATCTGACCACCAACGATTTTTCAAGGGGTTAAAGGTTGAATTTTAATCTGAAATTTTTAGGAGATACTCATAACATCTGAGTTTAAGTTCTCTCCAAATTTCAGAATTTTTGAAGACCTGCAACCTAGTTTTAAAAACGTTTTAAAACTAGTCCTGGAAACAGAAACTGTTTTCAGAAGTTGGGTTTTTGGTTCAAACTAATTTTAAAAACCACATTTTACGCACCCACTATTCAACCTCCCTTCTAGTGGTGCCTTGCAGATCCTACAATTGGTATCAGAGAGCAAGAACACTGACAACTAAAGGATCCAACGATCTACATGAGATGGCATCCACTAGCTATAACACCGTGCAAGAAGGAATGTCAACCATAAGGCCTCCTCTCTTTGATGGTGAGTCTTTCGTTCAATGGAATGTAAGAACGAAACTTTTCTTTATGGCAATAGATATTGATCTTTGGTCGATTATAGAAGATGGTCCTTTTGTTCCATCTAAGTTATCCACCGTAGACGGAGTCACACTAGAAGTTGTTAAACCTAGACAAGAATATACAAAAGATGATAAAAAGAAACTTAGCATGAATGCTAGGGCTATGCAATTGCTCCTAAATGGATTAAGTAAGAGTGAGTCTAGTTATGTCTCAAACTGTTCTAGTGCACAAGAAATGTGGAGGATACTCGAAATGAAACACGAAGACACGAGTCAAGTAAAAGAGTCAAAGATAAACATGCTTATGTTCACACTTGAGTCGTTTAAACTATTGCCTAATGAATCTATTGTTGATATGGATCTTCGTTTGACTAACATCTACAATTCTCTTGAGTCTCTTGGTAAAGCCTTTACCATGAAGGAAAAAGTACAGAAAGTCTTGCGAAGCCTTCCATCCGAGTGGGACTCTAAAGCAACGGCCATAGAAGAGAGCAAAGAGACTAAATCGATTAAAATGGAAGAACTAATTGGATCACTTAAGGTATATGAAAACAAACTTGCTTTAAGACATTCTGAGTCCATTTCTAATAATGATAGGGCTATAGCATTTAAATCAAATGAATACGTCATAGATGATAGTGACATAGATTCCGATGATGAGTACTTAATCACGATGGCTAAAAGATTAAGAAAAATATTGAGAAAATCGATTAAACATAAGTCTACCTCATCTAAGGATCATAAAAATAAAAATAAGGAAATAAAGTGCTATGAATGCGGCAAACTTGGACATCTATCATATGACTGCCCTAATAAAGAAAAGCAAACAAACAAATACCCTGACAAGGATCGGAAACAAGAATAGACTCGTCTCAGAACCTAAGCAAAGGAGAAGAGCCTTCAGAGCCTCCACTTGGAGTGACACATCCGACTCTGAGACTGATGATACGGAAGAACACAAGGCACAAGTATGCTTTACATCTAAAGCATCAAATGAGGTATCTTCCGACTCTGATTCCGATTCTGAATGTTCTTATGATGATTTATTTAGTCAATATTTAGAATTGCATAAGTTTTCAAAGACCCTTGCAAAAGAAAAGAAGTGATTAATTGAAGACAAGAAATTGTTAGAATCTTCTAACAAAGATCTTGTGTCTCAATTAAACGATTCAAAAGAGGAGTCGTCATGCATTATAAACTCATTAAAGTCTGAAATTTCATCATTGACATCCGAGAACACTGAATTGAAATCCGAGATTTCAAACTTGAAATCAAGGAATGCGGATGTAGAGAAAAAGGTGAAACAATTTGACACGGGATCTAACATGCTGCATCGTATTATCTTATCACAAAATCATGAGGACAAAACAGGTTTGGGATACGCTGAGACAAATGAAGCATCCACCAAACCAACTATGTTTGTTGTCTCTAAGAAAGTAGACACCCCAAAGCCAAAAACGGCTTCTAAGGTGACGCAAAGACCTCTTCCCTCATCACGCCCCACTTCTTCGTCATATCATGCGAAATACAATTTTGTACCATATAGATATGAAAAGAAAAGAGTGATGCATACATGGCATTCATTCCATCCACGCACTACGCACACAAACACAAGGACATATCAAAAATGTCCTACATATAATGCGTATAAAGGAGTTCTTGGCCAAAGGCCAGATACAGTTGCACCTAGAGTATATTATGTTGTGCTTTCATCACCTTTCTCACCTTTTGGAAGACCTAGAAGGGTCACCCAAATTTGGGTACCAAAAGGGACATTTTCAAAGGGTTGAATAAATAACCCTTATGAACGCACGTTATATGAAATGCATGATTTTTTTCTTCTTCATCTTTACAGGCATCTTTTGATTTACTTTTCAAAATAAATGGGGAGAGATAGCATGATTTAAGGGGGAGAGAGATACTGATTGCATAAATCAAGGGAGAGCGGTTTTTGAAATTTAAAATTTAAATTTTGAATTTATGCATGATTGAAGGGGGAGCGATAGAATTTAAATCATGTGCATAGGTTATTTTGAAAATCATCAAAAAGGGGAGATTGTAGAGAAAAAGGGGTTTGAGTGATTTTCAAATACATGATTTAAATGTGCTTAAAAACGTGCATGAGATAAATGTGCATAATATATTGCATATTACTTGCCTTATATAATTCATATATTATGTTGCCGTACTAACGAGCCATGAAGCTTTAAAGCTTACATCAAATGGCAAATATTTGTTGTGTTTATACTATTTTCAGGTGCCACCATTAATGAACTAAACTAGTTCATTAAGTGAAGTACTTAGTTAATTAAACTAAGTAGTTCATTAAAGGAAGCTACATTTGGACAAGGCACAAAGGCAGCAAGACCAAGAAAAGAAAGTCTCCTCCTCCCCATTTACTACATATGGCACGCCTACACATATATAAAAATATATATATTCTGATGTTTTTTGAAAAAGGCACATACACATGTATTCCAACGTACTACCGACACGTTATATATTTTATGTACGTACGTTAACGTCACACCATCATACTTAACTCATATTTATGAGTATATTCAGGTCTTATATCATATGATATAAGTCATGGTGATGACAAATTAAATACGACACGTTAAAAGGTTCTAAACCAAAAATTATCGTATCGGACGAATACCGAAACTTCGCCAACGTGTCACGTAGCCCCTACACCTCAAAAATCATTATTAATTTCGTGCATATGATGATACTTCCAGCCATAAAATCATTCCATGTTGGCACACACAAATCACCCAACATTAAGGCCAAATTGTGGAGATTCCAATTTCAATTTTGTCACATGTTAATGGCGCCACTTTAGACCAGCCAAGTGCTGAGAATTAAAGTTTATATTATATATATTATGTGTAACATAATATATATAATATGTGCAAAAAGTTGGAATTTAATTAGAGAAAAATCGGGTAATCGATAAATATCGAAAATTCGGTTTTCTACGTACACAACACATGGAACATTTTTGGCACATCATACGACACGTATCTAGACACTTTTTACATATGTCATACATCTTAAAGTGTTCTAGAAATTTAAATTAAGGGATGATTGGAATATAACATGTGTGTATTATTAAATGTGCATTATTTCACAAAGTTAGCAAAAATAAAATTCAGCACATGCATATACATGTATACACGCCCCTACAGCTGAGATGGAGCATATATGGAGCCTTGTTGGCATATTGGTTGGTCAAGAATGAAGCATACAATGTTGATGACATAAAGGAAGAAGCTACACAAGGTAACAATTCAAATTTTGTCACAATTATGACACATGCTGAAAATTCAGCATGTGTGCTAATGTATGGCCGATTTTTTCCATCATTATGAGTGATATTTTACTTCTTAATTAAGATGGATTAATTGGAAGATAATTTGGAAGCATTTTGAATAAGTTATGGAATTTAAGTGGTGATATTTTTCAATATCACACATGCTGAAAATTTCAGCATGTGTGAAGGTATAATGGCCGAATTTTAGGCCACATGCGTGTCAAGTTTTTATCTCATAAAAGATGAAAATATATTCTACTAAATGGTGATTCATTTTTAAGAGATAAATCAAAGAAAACATGGCAACATTTTGAAAAGAATACCCATGTATCACATGCTGAAATTTCAGCATGCAAAGTCTCTTAATGGCCGAAATTTTCATGCCCTTTTTGTGAGAAAATTATCTTGCTAACTTTATGTGATAATCTTGTGATTTATGACAACTATTTTATGATGATTTTGGCACATGTTTTAAGTGGTATTCTCAGATTTTCCTAGTCATCAAATGATGACAACATTCAACCAATCATGAAGTGCCAAGTAAGCAAAGGTTAAAAGATCATCCAATGAGAAGGTGTCAAGTAAGCAAGATCATGTCACAATGATGCCACACATTCTTCCAAGGACTTAGAAGACAATTTTCAAGAGGGGGACAGCACCTAGGGGGGACGGCCAAGACTTGTTAAAAAGAAGGAAGAAGAGCAAAACAAGAACAAGAGTTGCAAATTCAAAGATCAAAGTGTTCTAGCCTTCTTCTTCTACACTCTCTTTCTTTCTTTCTTCTTGAAAGCCTATTGTACTTACATTCATATTCTTGAATAGGCTTATCTTAGACCACCACTCATTCTATATCTTTGTAAAAGATTGATCAAGGTGTGATCAATCTTCATTCTTGCAAGGTGATGGTGTTCGTGCGTATTGTATTCATCATACAAGGTTTGTAAAGGGTTGGAGTTGGTGTGTAACTCCATCAACCCTGTGGTAAGGTGTATTTGTGTTGTGTGACTAGTGTGAAACGAGGAAGGTGTTCCTCGAAGATTGGAGTAGGTTGTTTATAACCGAACCAGTATAAAATTATTGGTGTCATTTACTTTCAGCACTGATTTTATGTTTCAGCATTGTTTACTGTTCTTAATCACATTCGTAAAAATAGTAAACGAATTTCAAAAATCATGAAATTTTCAGGATACATAGCCACACATTTTAAGGTTCTTTTGGAGCAAGTTTCAACCCTTTTGGATAAGTATAAGTCAATCAAACATCCAAAGTTCTGAGACTAGTGCAGTCTGATTTTCAGACTTGCAAAGGTTGAGACTTTGAGTGTATTTGACTCACTTTCCGAAAGAATTTTTCAAAACTGTTTCAACCTATTTAAATAAAACATATAAGGGGTTAGTGGTTAAAATTTCAGAGCAATTGGAGTTAAGTACAAATAAGAATTAATTTTTCAAATCAGTGTATCGTTTCTGGCAGATTTGCACAATTTGACCACCAACGATTTTTCAAGGGGTTAAAGGTTGAATTTTAATCTGAAATTTTTAGGAGATACTCATAACATCTGAGTATAAGTTCTCTCCAAATTACAGAATTTTCGAAGACCTGCAACCTAGTTTTAAAAACGTTTTAAAACTAGTCCTGGAAACAGAAACTGTTTTCAAAAGTTGGGTTTTTGGTTCAAACTAATTTTAAAAACCACATTTTCCGCACCCACTATTCAATCCCCCCTTCTAGTGGTGCCTTGCAGATCCTACAACACTATGGAGGGATGGTGAGATATATGTATGATGTTGTTAGGTTGGACTCTTATGCCTCTTAATTTCTAGAGAAACCGTATATGTTGTAAAGGGCTAGTGGATTGAATATATGAGACCTCCTAGCAGAAGACGCGTTTGCCTTACAGGTTAAGCATAGGGCGAGAGCATTAATGTTCTTGCATGTCACAGCAATTAGTATGTGATTCTGCTACTAGTCGGACGCAACTGGTATTTTTACATGCCATGTAAGACTTTGAGGTCCCTGCGATGTATTCTTGAGGTAGCGAAGTGCTTGCATGTCTATACCACAGCCTATGCAATGTCGCTATGCATAGTGCTGCGCATGAGGTGTTGGACGGATGCACCTTCTGTAGCATTGGATATGAGAGAGATTTCTGACACTACGTCATGTCATACTACCTAGCGTGCTTCATGCAATTGCTCTTTTGGATACACCTTGTGCTATCTGGTGGTTCAAGAAATGTAATTTTCGAGAGATCACTAAACGCGCGGTTGATGTGATGCGCAATTAACTAGACAACATGGTAGAGGGTGATTTTATATGGATGCCCTATACCGACGAGTTTATCTTGACAATGCCGAGTCTGTGTCGAGAGAGGTTAAAGTTGTGTCGTTCTCGGGTGCCGCTCATTCTGTGAGATATAATTGAGCTACATTTACATGATAGGGTAATAAGGTAGTTTGGTCTGACATATGAGTTCATGTTACTGTTTATACGGGTATCGAGCTGCACCAGCATGAGAGACAAATTGGGAGGTTAGACTATACGACTCGGATCCATCAGCATTTGGCTTAGTGAACTAGACGCTATGATAGTATACTGCAAGGGAAGTGCTACACGGGATACATGGCGGATGACTCACCGTAAGTGATGTGGTATAGACCTCGTACTCGCATCTCAATTGGTCAGCGACGTGTTCAGCGCATTGGCGATAGCCGATATCGTAGTTTATCGACTGATTTACCCTCACATGGTAGATTTGTTGTTATTTTAAAATTTTAAAATTTTGTTATTTGATATGTTAAACTATACCAGATGCTAATGTTAAATGTTACAGTCGGGTCATCTATCACGTGTGTTGCATGTACTCCAGGTAGTACATTATGCCACCATTTTGCTTATCGATACTAATAGTCTTCGGTCTGAGGTTTTGGAGTATTCGTAAACCATCCACCAGCTGACGCAGCGACGGAACGAACCACAAAAAGCTACGTGCTACAGTATATGTTCACCTAGACTCAGCTTACGACATGCACATGCAGGGCCCGGAAGTGGGGACAATTTCCATATGCTAACTGTACAAGGAAGACATGCGTTCGTTGAGGACGTTGCATCCAACACGGACGAAAGGTTTGTAACATTATTATCTGAATAATTGATCATATCTATTATGACTTACTAATATTATTATAACATTGTATTTTCTATTACAACCTAGATAGACTTATAGATGCTTCTAGTCTAAGCCTGGTCACACGGATGAGGTGGTGATGTGCTAATCACTTGAGTCGCTTGGTGCAACACCATCTCATCATCAAGATGACGAGGCAGGGTCATCTTATGTTTACATACCCATATAGCACAAGTTCACTATTTCGCAACTGCTGCATTGCAAAAGCCTTGTTTGTGATATGTAGCATGACTCATCGACTTGGTTTGCGTTTACATTAACAGACCGTAACGGTGTTTTAGGTCAATCATATTAACAAGAATAACTTAATAAGGACTATAATCTTGTATAGTTTATTCACATTTTCTCTTTTAAATATACGTTAAAAATTTATTGCATGATTCGTCAACAACTCGAAATGTGTATTATAATATTCATATTGACATAGGTGTTTCTTCATTCCGTTATTTGAACTTCAGTATCTGAGTGGTGACTCATATGTTATTATCAATTTTTGGAAAACATGATACTTATGTCTATGGTTACTCTTTATACATTATACTATAATTTCAGCATCAATAACTACCAATAACTATTAATAGTTATTCTTTACATATTGTAATTTTCAGTTTGCATCAATAACTATTGATCTTTTCTTATTCTTTTGAGCCATAAGTTTACGATTCTCTATGTACACACATAACTATTAATTATTTTACCTTTTTGCACAATTTAACAGTTTTATTTTTCTATTTTAGGCCTCAAAAAAAGGCGTAAAAGAGTAAAAAGTAATAATTATAGCTACGTGCTGAGAATTCTAAATTTATGGCGCAAAAAAGTATAAAAAAAAAAGTTAATACTTATAGATGCACATATTAACAAAATCATGGTACAATCAAAACACAATAGACATAGTCTATAGACACAAAATGTAAATTTCCCTTCATTTATGTAATACCAAAAACATCATCTAACTTTTAAAGGAGAATAGTTAAATACTTCTAAAAGCTAAGAAAACATATTAGGAAAAAATAAGTCACGGGGCTGTCGGCATCCTCCACCGAGTCTACAGTCTAATTCACTTTAGATGGAATATCCAATGTGCATTCAGTTTTCTTTAAATTCGGTCCAACATTGTTAAAGTTGATCCTCGGTCCACCAAACCAGCGACCAACCCCACCTACCACCCACCAACTTTCTAGTCTCCAGTATATATGCTTCTTTGCGTTACCTAGTCAGCCGCCTCTCACCTCTCGCCCCATTCTTTTCCGGGGTGGGATCACTTCAAACACATATCCCTCACCTTCTTTTCTACCGCACGTCACGTGACAGTAGAAAAAATTGGTGAAGCTATATGAGGATAGCCAATGAGGGGTGTATGAAGATGGATGGAGAACACGTGACTAACGGTGGAGAAGAAATTGAGAGATTTAGGGTGAGACCTGTTCTTTTCCGGCTGCCAAAAAATCAGGCACCTCCTCCTCAATTCGAGAAAAGACAAAAAAAATATTAGTTTTAATACTTTTAAAAGAAAACTCAAATTTATACACTACCGTTTAGTGAAAACCATGTTGTCATAGAGAACAACTTAGAGAAAATCGTGGTATGTCATTTTGACTTTTGTATCATCGTTATTCTGTCAAAACCGTGGTCCATGGCAATCCTTTTTTAAAAAAAAAACTATTTTTCAATAGAAAAAACAAGTTTATGTCCATTTTATTTTTACTGTTGCGTTAACACATATTTTACATAGACCCGTAACATTTTCTTAATGAATATTTTTTTACAATCTAATCAGATAAAATGACAATTCGATATTTGTGTTTATTATTTTTTAGGGGCGTGTCAATGCCTATTTTCTATAGCGGAACGAAAACGAACAAGTAAAACCATAATAAAATAACATAAAATAAGAACGAACCGAAAGTGTACACAATTATGTCTATATACAAAATCTCATAGACACATTACAAATATAATACACATCTTAAAGACATCCATTGGTACCATAATGCTTCTTACGTGTAGGTTGCTAAACAACTGTACTACGTTTGGGTGAACATAGTTCTTCTGCCATCTAAGATTGTAACTGCAAATGTGGTGACGGCATATCTATCCCCTGAGATGCTATATATATTTACGTCTCTGTCTGTTGTAGATCTTGCTCTAGCTCTCTGTCATACTTGTTATGCCCCGCACCCTCCGTAGGATAATTAAGAGACAAAGAAGGAATTAAATGAGATTAATGATGGTCAACAGTAATGAATTACGAATTAAATAATAGGGTTAATGAGAATTAAATGAAGGGCTAAATATTAGAAATTAATTTGTATTTAATTTTAGAATTAAATATTAGGATTTATCCCTTAAGATAAATAAGATAATAGATATAATTTAAAAACTTCAAATTTTCCCCTTTCCATATCAAAACTAACAAACGTCAGTTTATCTCCATTATAGAAAAGAAACCGACGCTTTTCCTTCTCCTCTCTACCCTAGGCGACTTCCTCCTCCTCTGCAACCTTAAGGAGATTCTTCAAGTTTTGATCCAAAACTTCTTCCTTCCTTCAATCCGTTCTTGAGTAATCAAAGGCAAGTAATCTACTTATAAGTTCTTACGTTTTTGCGAAAGAAAAAGGCCTACTTTTGATATCAAATTGGATCACCATGCAGTAGTTTCTTTCCATGAATTCTATTTGTGATTCCTATGTTTTGGTGTTGATGATTTGGCCGTTATATGTTGAAAATCATTTTGTGGTTGTTGATTACTTGAGATCCTGCAAATCCCTACCCCCTTGAATCCCTTCTTGTTGTAATCTCATTGTTGTGTGGGGTTTGAGGGTGAAAGGTGAGATCTTTGGATTGATAAGGTTGGAATATTTGAGTTCTAGGCTTGAATCCTTGTTTGGTATGTGTATAGTGTTCAATCTGCAGTTTAAGCATGAGATTATAGCAGGGATTAGGCTTGGATTGATTGGGATGAAGTTTGGGACCAATTGGAGTTATGGCTCTGCAGTTTCTGCAGAAATCGCAGAATTTCTTTTCTGGAATAGTAGACATCGATCGATCGATGTGAGGGGATGAAGTACTTCGATCGATCGATGTGAGAGTATGATGTCCTCTGATGGACATCGATCGATCGATGTGAGGGGATGAAGTACTTCGATCGATCGATGTGAGGGTATGATGTCCTCTGATGGACATCGATCGATCGATGTGAGGGGATGAAGTACTTCGATCGATCGATGTGAGGGTATGATGTCCTCTGATGGACATCGATCGATCGATGTGAGGGGATGAAGTACTTCGATCGATCGATGTGAGGGTATGATGTCCATCAGTTTTGTGGAAAAATAAGGGAAGAAAGAGGAAAGCTAGGGGACCCTTTGGGTGACCTTAGAGACTTCTTAGGACCTGATTGAAGTTAGTCTAAGTCTTGGGAACATGACTTAGGATGGTGAATCAACTTGGTGACTTCCAAGGGTTTTCGAATCGGATTTCAATGAGGATGACCTAGGAGGGTTAGGAAATGAACGTACGAGGTGTTATAGAGTTCCATGAAGGGAAGATAGGGGTACTCACCTTGGTTTGTGACTTTTGGAATCAAGGTTAAGTGTTGACGATCTAGTTGAAGCCTGAGCTTTGATGTGTAAGTTAGGAAAATCTTGTGTGTTGATCTTACTTGCGCATGTGAATATGAACTGCATACGTGAACGAGAAATGTGATTGAAACGAGGAGTCTTGCATCATGGCACTTGCATCGCATATTGTTTTGAGAAAGAGCTGTGCTTCGGCACTGATTTGCGAATGTGACCTGTAATGTTAATCGGGATGGAAATTTAAGCCGAGGTGCATTACAGGGCACAAAAGGTCTGTAACGTTAACCGGGATGGAAATATAAGCAGGGGTGCGTTACAGGGTATAAAGTCCTTTGCAATGTTAATCGGGATGGAAATATAAGCCGAGGTGCATTGCAGAGTATTACGAGGTCTGTAATGTTAATCGGGATGAAAATATAAGCCGAGATGCATCACAGAGCATAACGAGGCCTGTAACGTTAACCGGGATGGAAATATAAGCCGGGGTGCGTTACAGGGTAATGAGTTACGAGACCGGACATTGTGACATGCATTGCACTGTTTTGAAAAGAAATGGCTCATGCATTTGTGACTGTGTAGTGTAGTGCATACTTTGACATACATCACGTGAGTCGATGTGGTATGGATGTGCGTGGCATTTGATAGCCAATGAATTGTTATTTGCGTGCGAATTGTTGTACTTGCTTTATTACGTTATTCGCCTATATATTTAGAAGTTTTACAAGACATGTGCCCCACAAGTCCCTTGAATTATATATATTACTCATGTCTTGCCATGTGTTGATCCCGTATGTCTTATAAGCGGGTTACTTGCTAGCGTTTTTCGCTAAGGGTACTGCCTTTGTGATACAGGAGAACCTGAGTATGACATGATCTTCATTGAGGACGACGGCGAGTGGGCAGAATGGGATGCCTAGACCTTGTGGAAGGAATTGATTAGATAGATTCTGTTACTTCCGTTCTTAATTCATTTGAGGATTTAGATGGCTGCGACCATATACAGTTTTTAGTATTCACTTTGTCTTTTGATGTACTGCATTGATGATTTAGATTCACGAGATATATGTTTCCGCACTTATTTCTCTTACGTCATTGATGATGTGTAATCGAGAGATGAGACGTCTTGTAGTCTTCTCAGTAAGCTACGACGGGTGTACCGGTTCGGATTCCGCTGTCCGGGTCGGGGCGCTACAGGTGGTATCAGAGCCTAGGCTTCAGATCTACCTCGGAGACCTAGGTTATGACATATAGAGTCTTAAGTTATGATCTTTACCTTAAGTTGATCTTTAGGTCTAAGTATGTGATCTTATATGTAAGTTTGATTGGGATGGGTGTGTGCGAGCGCGATAAAAAGTTAATCAATAAATGTTACTTTATTTAGGGAACAAATGTTACCTTGTACAACGCATATGGGCTTTCAGTACTTATTTTGAAATTGCTGAATGCTAATAAGCGTTGACTTTCAGAAAATGCCTCCCAGAAGAGATAACCAAGGAAACGGTGGAAATGGGAACGAGAACCCTCCACCACCACCACCACCAGTCCTAGTTCCACAAGCGCTGATAGACGCTATCACAGTGATAGCTCAAGGGGTTGCTCAGCAGCAGCAACAACCACAGCAACCTCCTCCACCACCTCCCCAGCAAGGTATCAGGTACTATATTGGGGAGATGCGGAAGATGCATGCCCCTAATTTCGAAGGGACCACTGACCCAGAGGTGGCTGGGTTCTGGCTGGACAAAGTGAAGAAATGCTTCAGGCTTGTGCAAGTGCTTGAAGAACTGAAGGTGGATATAGCCACGCCAATTCTGATTGGCAGGGCCAATGCATGGTGGAACAGCATGTTGCCAAAGATGACTCTTCCCATTCAATGGAGACAATTTGTACAGGCATACAAAGATTACTATGTGCCTGAGACTGCCATTTTAGAGAAGATGAGGCAGTTTGACAAGTTTGAGCAAGGAAGGATGTCTGTCTCGGATTATGCAGATAGGTTTCATGCCTTGGGCAAGTTTACGCCCATGGTGCTGGAAAACAACCGAATGAAAATGCTGAAGTTTGAGGAAGGTTTGAACCCCCGCATACGGACGGCCATAGCAGGGTCTAGCTTGAAAACTTTTGAGGAAATGTTGGACGCATGTTACCACGTGGAGAGTGACATGCGAAGGTCACAGATCAGAGAGGCTCGTGAAGAATCGAGCAAGAGGCTAAGGGAAGAACAGAGCGGTGGTAGACCCGGACGTTGGGTCAAGATTCCCAAGAAAGGATAGGCGGGGCCAGCTCAGAGGGCACTGCAACAGAACCGGCCTGATCGTCAAGCACCTGCCGAATGCCCACACTGCCAGAGGAGACATGCGAGCGAATGTTGGAAAATAATTGGTGCGTGCTTCAAATGTAGAAAGGCGGGCCATAGGATCAAGGACTGCCCTGAATGGAACCCTAAGCCTCAGGCAGCAGCAGGACCGGCTCAGCAGTAGAGAGGCAGGCCCAACGCGAGAGTCCACGCGATGACGGACGCTGAGGTACAGGAGGACGCCAACGTTGTGACAGGTACGACTTAAGTTCAATAATAGTAGCTTAAGTTGAATTTTAGTCTTTTAAGTTGATGATAAAATGTGTTTTATGTGAAACCTTTATGTGCTACCCTTTTGTGCTTAGGTGTGATCCTAGTTAATAAAGTACCTGCAAATGTGTTGTTTGATAGCGGAGCTAGTCACTCCTTCATCTCTAAGCGATTCGCCAAAGGACTCGACTGCTTACCCGAATGGCTTGAGAACCCATTTAGAGTGCAAGCAGCCGGCAAACAAGTACTGGTTTCCCACCACCAGTACAAAGATTGTGAGTTGGAGTTGGATGGGAGGATGTTTTCGGTGACGTTAGTTCCCATTCCGATGAAGGACTTTGATGTAATATTGGGCATGGATTGGTTGACCAAGAATCATGCCAATATTGACTGTAAACTCAAACAAGTGACCGTTAAGGATCCTGATATGAATGAAATAACGGTCCAGGGAAACGTCAAGTTAACAAAAGCCCCAAAGAAGATATACTTGACAGCAATTAAGGCCTTTAAAGCCTTACAGAAAGGAGCAGAGGGATTTATGGTGTATGCATTAGATACGAAGCAGGAGGTTCCCTCTATGGATCAAATACCGGTAATCAATGAGTTCAAAGATGTATTTCCGGATGATTTACCGGGAGTTCCGCCATCAAGAGAAGTGGAGTTTGAGATCAATTTGATACCAGGAGCCGAGCCTATATCTAAGGCACCCTACAGAATGGCTCCAGCTGAACTTAAGGAACTTAAAGGACAACTTCAGGAGTTGTTGGACAAGAAGTTGATTCGCCCCAGTGTATCACCTTGGGGAGCTCCTGTATTATTTGTGAAGAAGAAAGATGGCAGCATGCGGTTGTGTATTGATTACCGCGAGTTGAATAAGATCACCATAAAGAACAAATATCCTCTGTCAAGGATTGAAGATTTATTTGATCAACTAAAGGGAGCCCGATGGTTTTCAAAGATTGACCTTCGTCAGGGGTATCATCAGTTGCTTGTGAAAGCAGGAGACGTACCTAAAACGGCTTTCCGGACTCGATACGGGTATTATGAATTTTTGGTGATGCCTTTTGGATTAACTAATGCCCCAACGGCCTGTATGGACTTGATGAACACCGTATTCCGAGAGCAGTTGGACCAATTCATGGTGGTGTTCATTGATGACATCCTGGTATACTCTCCCGATGAGCAAGCACATGCTGAACACTTAAGAGTGGTGTTACAAATTCTGAGGCAACAGCAGCTTTATGCCAAATTCAGCAAGTGTGAATTTTGGCTAAGAAGTGTAGCCTTTCTCGGTCACGTGATTTCGGAAGATGGGATCTCTGTGGACCCTAAAAAGATAGAAGCCATCACGGAATGGCCAAGGCCTACCAACGTGACTGAAGTGAGAAGCTTTCTAGGCTTAGCAGGCTACTACAGGAAGTTCGTTGAGGGATTCTCAACGATAGCAGTTCCATTGAGTCGACTTACGCAGAAGAAGACTAAGTTCGAATGGACTGCTGAATGCGAGCAGAGCTTTATCGAGCTCAAGAAGAGATTGACCACAGCCCCGGTGTTGGCACAACCCTCCGGCACCGACGGTTTCGTGATCTATAGTGACGCGTCCAAGAAAGGACTAGGTATGTACATCATTACAATTAATGCATTGTATATACTCATGCTAGTCCTGAATTAACTTTCTGTTTATAGGGTGTGTCTTGATGCAAAATGCACGAGTTATTTCGTACGCGTCAAGACAATTAAAACCATATGAG
>AP025052.1:27036469-27076631 GCA_036186865.1 Eustoma russellianum | reverse complement strand
GACGGTTTCGTGATCTATAGTGACGCGTCCAAGAAAGGACTAGGTATGTACATCATTACAATTAATGCATTGTATATACTCATGCTAGTCCTGAATTAACTTTCTGTTTATAGGGTGTGTCTTGATGCAAAATGAACGAGTTATTTCGTACGCGTCAAGACAATTGAAACCATATGAGCAGAATTACCCGACGCATGACTTGGAGCTCGCAGCTGTGGTATTTGCTCTTAAGATCTGGAGACACTATTTGTACGGAGAAAAGTGCGCCGTATTTACTGATCACAAGAGCTTGAAGTACTTATTCTCGCAGAAGGAGTTAAACATGAGACAGAGAAGATGGTTGAAGTTACTTAAGGATTATGACCTGACCATCAATTACCATCCGGGTAAGGCCAACAGAGTGGCGGACGCATTGAGCAGAAAGTCTAGCCACGCAAGACAGTCTCCATTGGAAAGAGAGATTGAGGAGTTTGACCTTGAATTGGTAGACTCAGTGGCGAATGTTCTTACGGCATTATCCATCAGCCCAGACTTGGTGGACAGGATCAAAGAGGCGCAGTATGGAGACGCAGCGCTAAGAGAAATCCGTGACAAACTAGCTGCGGGACCAGTAAAGGATTTCCAATTGCGAGAAGATGGAAGTTTATGGTTTCAGAATAGGTTGTGTGTACCTAACCATGATGAGCTTCGAAAGGAGTTGTTACGAGAAGCTCATAACTCTAGGTTATCCATCCATCCCGGCAGCACGAAGATGTATAAGGACCTCAAAAAGAATTAGTGGTGGATGGGGATGAAGAAAAACATAGCAGAGTATGTGGAGAGATGCTTGGTATGTCAACAGGTTAAAGTTGAACATCAACGACCTGGTGGTTTGATGATGCCCCTAGAAATTCCGGAGTGGAAATGGGAACACGTAACTATGGACTTTGTGATGGGACTACCCAAGACCAGAAATTGAAATGAGATGATCTGGGTGATTGTAGACCGTTTGACGAAGACATCCCATTTCATCGCCATGCCACACGGTACCTCATATGAGAAACTATCCAACACCTACGTGGATAACATTATGAGTTTGCACGGAGTCCCTGTCAGTATTGTATCAGACAGCGATCCCAAGTTTACCTCTAAGTTTTGGAGGGCATTCCAGAAAGCTATGGGTATGGAGTTAAGGATGAGTACTGCTTACCACCCACAAACGGATGGGCAATCCGAGAGAACCATTCAAACATTGGAAGACATGTTGAGAGCATGCGCCTTGGACTTCAAAGGAAACTGGGATAGCATGCTGAAGTTGATGGAGTTTTCGTACAATAATAGCTATCACAGTGCAATTGGTATGGCACCATTTGAAGCTTTATACGGACGTAAGTGTAGGTCCCCTGTTTGTTGGGACGAAGTTGGGGAAAGGACCATCACTGCACCCGAGTTGGTTGAACAAACTGTTGAAAAGGTCAAAGTGATAAGAGAGAAATTGAAGGTGGCTCAAGATCGTAATAAGAGTTGGGCCGATACCAAAAGATGACCCTTGGAGTTTGAGGAAGGTGAAAAGGTTTATCTACGGGTTTCACCTACCAAGGGGGTTGCAAGATTCGGAATGAAGGGCAAGTTAAGCCCTAGATATATTGGCCCGTACGAAGTGCTAGGCAAAGTTGGTGAAAGAGCATACAGGCTAGCCTTACCTCCGAGCTTATCCCAAGTCCATAATGTATTTCATGTATCCCAACTAAGGAAATACATATCGGACCCAAGTCATATCCTGGAAGCTCAACCGTTGGATGTTAAGGAGGATATCACTTATGAAGAGCATCCAATAAGGATTGTGGATAGAAAAGATCAAGTCCTACGCCGATGCGTCATTCCGTATGTCAAAGTTCAGTGGAGTAACCATACGGAGCGTGAAGCCACGTGGGAGCTTGAGGAGCAAATGAAAGAGCTGTATCCACACATTTTCCAATAAGGTACGCCAGTTTCGAGGACGAAACTTTTTATAAGGGGGGTGGAATGTTATGCCCCGCACCCTCTGTAGGATAATTAAGAGACAAAGAAGGAATTAAATGAGATTAATGATGGTCAACAGTAATGAATTACGAATTAAATAATAGGGTTAATGAGAATTAAATGAAGGGCTAAATATTAGAAATTAATTTGTATTTAATTTTGGAATTAAATATTAGGATTTATCCCTTAAGATAAATAAGATAATAGATATAATTTAAAAACTCCAAATTTTCCCCTTTCCATATCAAAACTGACAAACGTCAGTTTATCTCCATTATAGAAAAGAAACCGACGCTTTTCCTTCTCCTCTCTACCCTAGGCGACTTCCTCCTCCTCTGCAACCTTAAGGAGATTCTTCAAGTTTTGATCCAAAACTTCTTCCTTCCTTCAATCCGTTCTTGAGTAATCAAAGGCAAGTAATCTACTTATAAGTTCTTACGTTTTTGCGAAAGAAAAAGGCTTAATTTTGATATCAAATTGGATCACCATGCAGTAGTTTCTTTTCGTGAATTCTATTTGTGATTCCTGTGTTTTGGTGTTGATGATTTGGCCGTTATATGTTGAAAATCATTTTGTGTTTGTTGATTACTTGAGATCCTGCAAATCCCTACCCCCTTGAATCCCTTCTTGTTGTAATCTCATTGTTGTGTGGGGTTTGAGGGTGAAAGGTGAGATCTTTGGATTGATAAGGTTGGAATATTTGAGTTCTAGGCTTGAATCCTTGTTTGGTATGTGTATAGTGTTCAATCTGCAGTTTAAGCATGAGATTATAGCAGGGATTAGGCTTGGATTGATTGGGATGAAGTTTGGGACCAATTGGAGCTATGGTTCTGCAGTTTCTACAGAAATCGCAGAATTTCTTTTCTGGAATAGTAGACATCAATCGATCGATGTGAGGAGAAGAAGTACTTCGATCGATCGATGTGAGGGTATGATGTCCTCTGATGGACATCGATCGATCGATGTGAGGGGATGAAGTACTTCGATCGATCGATGTGAGGGTATGATGTCCTCTGATGGACATCGATCGATCGATGTGAGGGGATGAAGTACTTCGATCGATCGATGTGAGGGTATGATGTCTTCTGATGGACATCGATCGATCGATGTGAGGGGATTAAGTACTTCGATCGATCGATGTGAGGGTATGATGTCCTCTGATGGACATCGATCGATCGATGTGAGGGGATGAAGTACTTCGATCGATCGATGTGAGGGTAATGATGTCCATCAGTTTTGTGGAAAAATAAGGGAAGAAAGAGGGAAGCTAGGGGACCCTTTGGGTGACCTTAGAGACTTCTTAGGATCTGATTGAAGTTAGTCTAAGTCTTGGGAACATGACTTAGGATGGTGAATCAACTTGGTGACTTCCAAGGGTTTTCGAATCGGATTTCAATGAGGATGACCTAGGAGGGTTAGGAAATGAACGTACGAGGTGTTATAGAGTTCCATGAAGGGAAGATAGGGGTACTCGCCTTGGTTTGTGACTTTTGGAATCAAGGTTAAGTGTTGACGATCTAGTTGAAGCCTGAGCTTTGATGTGTAAGTTAGGGAAATCTTGTATGTTGCTCTTACTTGCGCATGTGAATATGAACTGCATACGTGAACGAGAAATGTGATTGAAACGAGGAGTCTTGCATCATGGCACTTGCATCGCATATTGTTTTGAGAAAGAGCTGTGCTTCGGCACTGATTTGCGAAGGTGACCTGTAATGTTAATCGGGATGGAAATTTAAGCCGAGGTGCATTACAGGGCACAAAAGGTCTGTAACGTTAACCGGGATGGAAATATAAGCAGGGGTGCGTTACAGGGTATAAAGTCCTCTGCAATGTTAATCGAGATGGAAATATAAGCCGAGGTGCATTGCAGAGTATTACGAGGTCTGTAATGTTAATCGGGATGGAAATATAAGCCGAGGTGCATCACAGAGCATAACGAGGCCTGTAACGTTAACCGGGATGGAAATATAAGCCGGGGTGCGTTACAGGGTAATGAGTTACGAGACCGGATATTGTGACATGCATTGCACTGTTTTGAAAAGAAATGGCTCATGCATTTGTGACTGTGTAGTGTAGTGCATACTTTGACATGCATCACGTGAGTCGATGTGGTATGGATGTGCGTGGCATTTGATAGCCAATGAATTGTTATTTGCGTGCGAATTGCTGTACTTGCTAGCGTTTTTCGCTAAGGGTACTGCCTTTGTGATACAGGAGAACCTGAGTATGACATGATCTTCATTGAGGACGACGGCGAGTGGGCAGAATGGGATGCCTAGACCTTGTGGAAGGAATTGATTAGATAGATTCTGTTACTTCCGTTCTTAATTCATTTGAGGATTTAGATGGCTGCGACCATATACAGTTTTTGGTATTCACTTTGTCTTTTGATGTACTGCATTGATGATTTAGATTCACGAGATATATGTTTCCGCACTTATTTCTCTTACGTCATTGATGATGTGTAATCGAGAGATGAGACGTCTTGTAGTCTTCTCAGTAAGCTACGACGGGTGTACCGGTTCGGATTCCGCTGTCCGGTTCGGGGCGCTACAATACTCGTCAATAGCAACATGGTCGAGAAAGCCGAGATCCTTTATGTCAAGCATGTCATCTTGACCAAATGCAAGCATGATGTCAGCGGCTGGTGTCTAAAATGTCTGGCTAAGACCATGCTCCAGCGTACACATGTTGTGGTGGACCCTTCGATTACTAAACATTAAACAACAGAACATATGCATCGGTAGGTTGCGACCCTCCAATATACACGTGTGCCAACGATAGACCTTCTGGCGGAGACACAGAAAACTACATATAATATGCATTGGCAGTCTCCTAGGTGGAAGTGACTGATGGTATTTGTAGTAGATGTCCGAGACCCTCATTTCTAAGCCCAACCGATGCCATCTCCATATATGTCTCGTCCCTGACCACTGCCATAGCATGGTAGATTTGAGCAGCATAGCATGCCTATAATTTAAATAATAGAAACATCAATACATATTTAACTTACAATGATACAAAACCACGCGAGACTAGATGTGGAACCACAGAAACCGTTGTCACCTACGCACTCCACACAAGGTCGACCAAGCATCAAGAGAGTTCAAGGTCTATACCAATGCAGGTAGGGTGACTTATATGTCAGGACGCCAGACCAATGTATATCTCTCTATCATCCCACTGCTATATGAACATAGCGTGACTGTGCGCATAATCGACGTTCCACACACCTTTCGTCATTTGATGTAGCACAACCCCTCTGTCGATGTGCTTGAGCGACACATCTTGCATTAGCCCGAACTCATCATTCTGTGGGGGAGGTGATGCTCAACAATATGACACAGTAGCAATGACACCTGAGCAGTCCACATATGAGCATCATGAATACACACACATAGAAAGCTCGCCATCACAACAGGACTGTAAGACATCCATAGAAAATCTCCTTCTACTAGATTGTCGAGCTGATCGCACACAACATCCATTGTGTGACGTGGAATCTCCAGGAAGGTATGCTCACTAAGCCACCAGCCTATATGAGACACATCAAGATCAACAAATCCTCTATCTCTGGCCTCAACTCGCCAACAACACACTACTACTAGCAAATGATGTCATAACTAAACCTAAATATGTAATAATATATTAAATGCAAAAACAGTGTAATTAACATACGTTAAACGAAATACAAAAATAAATGCATTTCATCAAAAAAATAAATAATTAGCATAATTAAATATTACTATAGATTCATGCAATTTAAACAAGTGAAAACAATAATTCTAATATACCTTCGTGTAATCCAAACAAATAACTAACAATAATTAAATACTATTATAAGTTCATGCAATCAAAATAATTAAATAATCATAATTAAAAACTAATTTACATGCATAAATTAAAACAAATAAATAACAAATAAATTATGATAAATAACTCAAAACAGAGAGAAAACCCGTACCTATCTTCAGGTGTGTTTTATGTAATATGTAGATTTCGACAGAATTTCGTTGTGTTTTAGAATTGTAAAAAAATTGAAACGAAAAGAGAGGTTTTTATAGGGCAACCATGCCGCGGTACACCATAGTCATGTTAAAACTGTATTGTGCACCAGGGTTTTGACATAACCGTGTTGTGCACCACTGTTTTAGCATAACCGTGGTGTCCCAAAAGTCAAAATAACACACTATGATTTTGTCAAAACCGTGCTCTATAGCCACCATAGTTTTTGACAAAACTGTGATGTATAGTTTTAGATTGTAACAAAATATGGTGTATAGTTCTGGGTTATCTTCCAAAAATGTAATAAAACTAACATATTTGTTTTCTTTTTTCTTTTTCTTTCCTCAATTGCCTCGTTATTGACGGATTTTCCAAAGTCTTCCACCACGAGCCACCTATATTTCTGGTATTTCCGCCCTCTTTCATTCCCTCTGTGATCTGCAAAGAAACCATTGCGAAAATGCAGAGCACAGCACTCTCTTTCACCCCTTCAATTTCACTTCCACCAAAACCCAATTCAAGATTCAAATTGAATCCCAATTTGAAACCGATTAAAACCTCTCCTTTCCATTCTCTCCATTCCCCTTCTTTTTCAAGTTCCAAACCTTTTTTCCCAATAGTCCGATGCTCTGCCGGTTCTTCTTCCTCTTCGTTGAATCCGGTTTGTTCTGGGTGGATTTTGGACCCACAGAAGAATGAAGCGGAAGATACTATCAAAGTCCAGGCTGCTTCTGTGCCTGAAAATGCTGGTGAAAAGTCTGAAGAGAGTTCAAAAAGCTTCATGGACACTTTGGTTCTTGGAAGTCTTTTTGGGCTCTGGTACCTTTTCAATATCTACTTCAATATTTACAACAAGCAGGTACTTTTCTTTTTTTCTTTTTGTTTGGTATATCATTTTTTTTCATTTTGGTTGTTTGTGTAGGTTTTGAATTGGAAAACTATAGTTTTTCACGAAGGAATTGATTTTTAGTTTGTGGGGTTATATGTTTTTGCTGCTTACAGTATGGAGATTATGCAATAAGATTTGCATGGCTGCATGAATGGTAAAGAATTTATGGATTTGATTTTTATGGGGATATACATATGATTTTCCCACCAGATTAACATATCATACTTATGTGACATTTTTTGTTCTCCATACTAAAGTATACTGTTAGTAGAAACAAATCTTCAAAAATAAGAGGAAAAAGAAAGGTTTCCAGGACAAAGTGATGGCTTAAAGTACCAATTTTTTTTTATTTTAATTTTTGCCCCTTTTTGATTTTACACTCCTATCTAGCCAACTCATTGTTAGATTGTTGTCGTAGAATCAATATGATATACTTCTCTTAATTAAATGGATTCATGTGTCGGTCTGTGAGTGCCTAGTCTTGTGGTCCTTTTGTATTGGTTCACAAAAAAAAAAAAAAAAAAAGACTTTTTGTATTGAATGTTAGTTAATCTGTGATTATGAAATATATTTGTAGCGTGTGTGCCGGAGTTACTTTTAGTAAGATTGACCCAGTGAACTTTAAAGATAGATATATGTCTAAGTTCTGCTCATTAAAGGGCTAAGTTCTGAGGCTTTTTCCTCTTTTGCCGATTAGCAAACAAGACTTTCGGCATTGTCAAATTTTCAAGCAGTCATCAATATGATTTATCTTCAAGTCTTCTCTTTTCTAAATGCCATAAAACACATGAAATGCTAAGTATAGCTAGGCGAAAAATCTTCTTGCTGATGGTCAAATTCTTGACACCAGGCCATGTTGTTCTTTTTGTGCTTCATGCGCGTTTTGGTGTTCTCGTACTTTTTCTTCCCTGGAAAAAAATTTTTACTAGTAAGATTGGAATAAAAGTGTTAATTTTTTTTTTTGGGAAATCATTTTCAATAGGGAAGATGACTATTGTACTTTGTGGCCTTTCTCTCTTCTCTCATTGTGCTGCTTTTTATTTTTTTCCCTTTACTTTCTTTTCCAATTTTCCCCCTATCTCAAGCCCCTTCTATTATGAAGGCAAAGGATTATCAGCTCGAGCACAGGTACTTTTGGCCTAAGTGCTCCTACTATATTGGATATGTATCTCATGAACACACTTACAAGATATCCTGGATAGTCCATAGGACAAGTTATAGAAAACTCAATGTAGAAGACTCAATCAAGAAGTAATGCATAAATCAGGAGATAGTGCTCTTGAAGAAGAGTTTAAGTCTCATGGACTTAAGTGTATTCTTATTCCATAGTATGGACTTGATATTTATATACATGGTGAAGTATCTAACGGCTATATCCTGTCACATCAAGTACAAACGGCTATTTGCAGATTACATCTATAAACTATAAACTACTCCTATTTTCTACACTCCCCCTCAAGCTTGGTGTATACATTTGAACAACCAAGCTTGGATAACAATTTATGAAATAAGCTAGGAGAGACTGGCTTCGTATAGATGTCAGCAAGTTGTTCGTAGGAGGGAACATACTTGATACATAAAGTTTTATTTTCAAGTTTTTCCCCGATAAACTGTTTATCAATTTCCACATGTTTTGTCTTGTCATGATGTACTGGGTTTTCAGCCATATGAATCGCCGAAATATTATCACAGAATACAGTAATCAACGGGCTTTCAGAATCTTGATGCCAATCTTTTAATACCCTTTTTATCTATAGGCCTTCACATATTCCTAATGCCAAAACTCTCAATTCTGCTTCAGCACTGCTACGAGCAACCACAGATTGTTTTTTACTCCTCCAAGTTACTAGGTTGCCCCAAAGAAATGTGCCATATCCAGAAGTGGATTTCATATCTTGCTTTGATTAACCCCAGTCAGCATCAGTATAGACTTGAATATCCCTGCAAGTATGTTTGCCAAAGAATAACCCTTGACCAGGAGAGCCTTTTAGATATCTTAAAATTCTCATGACTGCTTGTAAATGTAAATTAGTCGGGAAGTGCATAAATTGACTGACATAACTTAATGAATAACAAATATCTGGCCTCGTGTGAGACAGGTAAATCAACTTACCAATCAATCTTTGATATGATAGGACATCAGGTAGAGGTGTACCGGTTTGGATCTTGGTTGAATTCGCTGGCTCCATAGGAGTGGGAGCAGGTTTGCTGCCTAACATACCTGTTTTCTGGAGTAAGTCCAGAACATACTTCCTTTGAGAGATCACCATGCCTGTTTTGTTCCTGCCAACCTCCATGCCTAGGAAATAACGCAGGGTCCTAGATCCTTTACCTCAAATTCAGACGCTAAATACCTTTTAACAGCAGAGATACTTGATAATTCCCAGTTAGAATTATGTCATCAACATAAACAATAAGTATTGTAATAGCTTTACCAGAAACATATACGAACAAGGTATGATCACTTTGTGCTTGTTTAAAACCATATACAAGAAGAACTTCAGTAAATTCACTAAATCATGCTCTTGGGGATTGCTTCAGGCCATATATAGATCTCTTTAACTTACAAACTTTTCCTCTGGTTTCACTTGACTCAAAACCAGGAGGAACTCTTATAAAAACTTGCTCCTTTAATTCACCATTTAGAAAAGCATTTTTTATATCAAGTTGAGCTAATTCCCAGTCAAGGTTAACAGCAACTGAAAAAATAATTCTAACAGTATTCAGCTTTGCAACTGGAGCAAATGTTTCCATATAATCAATTCCATAAGATTGTGTTAAGCCCTTTGCAACTAATCTAGCCTTATGTCTATTGATGGTTCCATCCGAATTATACTTGAGAGAAAATACCCATTTACAACCAACATGCCATGCATTCTTGGGTGTTGGAACTAATTCCCAAGTATTGTTTTTAATCAAAGCAGACATTTCATCATAAACTGCCTTTTTCCATTCTTTGTGACCTAATGCTTCTTCAACAGTTAAAGGAACAGACTGAGTGTCTAAGTTGACAGTGAAAGCCTTGAATTGGGGATTTAATCTGTCATATGACATAACTTTAGCCAGAGGATAAACATAATGACATTCTTTATTACTTAAGAATTTATGATACTTCAGACATTCTCTAGTTCCCTTTCTTATAGCTATAGGCAAATCCAATCTTTCAGACTGTCCTTCTGAGGTGGAATCATTTAAAGTGATAGACGTACATGAATTTAACTCACCTGAGTGTGGAGAGGTATCTGATATGGGAACCAAGTGTGGAGAGGTGTCTGATATGGGAACCAAGTGACTTCCCCCTGTTCTATATTCTGACGACTTTCGGCTGGATGTAGCTCCTCCTCTCTTTGCTTTCCAGATTCATCATAGCTTTCTGCCAAAGACTTATTACCTGTTCTGACACTGGTGGGAGAATTTTCGATTATGGAGATGTCTATAATACCCCAGAAATCCCTCTGCTCAAGGCTACTATTACTTGATACAGAATCAGAAGAGTAGTATGAAGATTGCTCATCAAAACATACATCCAAAGTAGTGTAAAATTTTCTGGTTTGAGGACAAAAACATTTATACCCCTTTTGTGAATTTGAATAGCCCAAGAAAATACCTTTGATGGATCTTCTGTCCAATTTACTCCTAGAATGAGATGGAAGATAAATATATGCCACACATCCAAATGTTTTGAATGGAAGTTCTGCTAGTAATAAGCAGTGCGGGAAACTGCTAAGTAATTTTTCCCTAGGACTTAGGAAATTGAGAATTCTAGAGAGCATCCTATTGATCAAATATGTGGCTGTAAGAACAGCCTCACCCCAGAGGAACTTAGGAACATGCATAGTAAACATGAGTGACCTATCAACACTCAGAATATGTCTATGTTTTCTTTCGGCAACTCCATTTTGCTGTGGAGTATAGACATTTGATGTCTGATGATGAATGCCCTGAGTATCTAGGAAGACTTTAACTTCCTTATCTAGATACTCACTGCCATTGTCTGATCTGAATGTTTTCATAATAACATCAAATTGATTTTTCAGCAGGCAGATAAATGTTTTAAATACCTTACACAGTTCTGATTTATGCTTCATCAAATACACCCAAGTTAAGCGTGTATGATCATCAACAAAAATGACAAACCACCTACTACCATTTACACTTAATACCTTTGAAGGTCCCCAAATATCAGAATGGATAAGATTAAATGGCCTACTTTCTTTATATGTCTTAGCCGGATACTGTGTTCTACTTAGCTTACCATAAATACACGTCTCACATTTAAGACAATCTAGTGAAGTATCATTAAACAAATCAGGCTTAATCCTCTTCATATATAAGAAGTTTGGATGGCCCATCCTTCTATGCCACAACAACATAGTAGCTATTCTAGAATCATGTTTATCTATTCTAGGAACAATATTTCTGTTCATACAAGAATAAACACTAGAATAGTTCTCAAAACAGCCTGATTTGATACTTTCCAAAACATACAGTCCTTTACAATGCCTAGCACTGCCAATCATTATCTTGATCATCTCCTCTTTCATTGTTTTCCCCTGAGAACAGAAAGAAGAGAATGGAAGGAAGAAACATTCAGATGTCGTAAAAAGAGTCAAGCAACAGTTATCACTCATAAGCTTCTTTACTGAAACAAGATTACAATGTAATCTTGGCACATATAGCACATTCTTTAGTACCAGCTTATCAGATAATTGCATATTTCCATGACCCAGAATGTCTATGTAGTCTCCATTAGCAACTTTTACTTTTCTAGGAACAGTAAAGAGTTCAAAACAACTAAGCTTGGTTTTATCAAACGTCATGATTAGTTGCACCTGAATCAACTATCCATGTTTGAGATGACTTACCTTCCTTACCTATACTTGCCATAGTAGCTCTGATTTGATCAGTGTGGACATGAGATCGTTGGCTGTCCAATACCCTTAGCACGACATTAAGCTGGGCCTGAGTAAAGACTGGCTCATGAGTTGGTCCAGCATCAGCAACAGCGGCTTTAGAAGATCTCCATGAGTCAGCATCAGACCTTCTTGATTCACTAGAGTCCGTTTTCCTAGAATAACTTTGCTTGAAATTGTTATGTCTGAAGTAAGGTGGAGGCTTGACATTTGATCCTGGCCTTCTGTAACATTCTTCAAACGTATGTCCCTCTCTATGACAGTATCTGCAATACTTTTTGTTAGAATTACGATATTCATTCTTCTTGTGAAAGAAGAGCTGAAGATTCAGAGGACACTCCAGCCACCGGTCCCATCATAACTTTGATCCTGCTTTCTTCTTGACGAACTTCAGAGAATGCTGCATTGTGGGAAGGTAAGGGTTTAGTACTCAGGATCCTTCCTCTAACAGCATCCAGATCTTTGTGTAACCCTGCTAGAAAACCAAACACTCTTTTGGTTTCCTTAATCTTTAGGTATAGTTGATTATCCTTGGAACACTCCCACTGATACACCTCCAAAGCATCAATCTGCTGCCAGATCTGAGACAAGTTGCTGAAGAATTTGCTAACATTTTGGTCTCCTTGTTTCATGTCCTTCAGCTGAGTCTCCAGTTCGTATAGCTCAGCAATGTTGTCTTTCTTTGAATACATCTCCTTTGTGGCCTGCCATTGTAGCAGCTGTTGGATACGGCATGAATGTGTTGCTTACTTCTGGTGTCATGAAACTTAGTAACCATGACATAATCATAGAATTTTCAGCTTCCCACGTTGAGTATTTATCATCTGTTTCTGCAGGAACCACCATTTTTCCTGAAAGATACTCCTTTTTCACTTTCCCCGTGATGAATAATTCGACTGCTCGACTCCAGGGCAGATAGTTATTCCCATGAAGTTTCTGATTAGTGATAGTCACAGGGATGGAATCTAAAATAGATCCAGTGAGGTTGGATGTTTTTTCGCCTGCAGGAGTGGAAGTAATCTCACTGCTTTGATCTGTCATGTTTTTTTATTCCAGATACGAGAGATAAAAGGGTAGGTTGATGGTAATAGACAGAGAAAGGTTCAAGGATAAAGAAGTAGCCTTTGAAGAACAAAAGCAAGGTTGGGACGAAAGATAAACAGAGAGGTTGGAGAAAGGTGAAGAAAGGTACACTGATGGAGAAGAGACTGATAGAGATAGAAGAGAGTATGCATTAAATGTTGTACATCGGGAGAGAAAAAGATAGCATCTAGAAAACAACAATTGCGAAATTTTGAAGAAGAATGGGTAAACTTCAGTACTGAGTAGTGGGAACAGCTTCCCAAGTATACATGCAAGTGGCCACTTGGCCAGTGAGAAAAGACGTGTAAAGACACGTTGATATGAACAAATTTTTTTTTTCTTCTTTTCAGATAAAATACAAGATTTGACAAAAAATGTTCGTAAAATATTCTTTTTTTCCGAGAATACCCTTCAAGTCAATATTATATTATCTTCTTTCTTCTCCCATCAAGACCCTGGCTTCTTCTGCTTCTGTGATAAACACAGCAATCAAAAAATTTTCAACAGCGTGGAATTTGTTGTTGTACAAGATTAGGTGGAAATGTTGAAGATTGTAGCTCTGTGATAATAAGATCCGTTGAGAGCTTCAGATTGTAATAGTTTTGAACCGGTAGATTTGTTTGTAGTACAAGGTCGCTTTCTGAGAGCTGATTAACAGAAGAAGCTAGAAGATTGTATATTGCTTTCCTTCTTTTAGTAGCTCTAATACCATATAGAAAACTCAATGTAGAAGACTCAATCAAGAAGTAATGCATAAATCAGGAGATACTGCTCTTGAAGAAGAGTTTAAGTCTCATGGACTTAAGTGTATTCTTATTCCACAGTATGGACTTGATATTTATATACATGGTGAAGTATCTAACAGCTATATCCTGTCACATCAAGTACAAACAGCTATTTACAGATTACATCTATAAACTATAAACTACTCCTATTTTCTACACAAGTGTGGGCCATTTGTTGAAACCACAAGTTTGTATATGTTTGCAGGGAATGCATATCTAGCTTTGGTATATTACTTTTGTATTGCACCCTATACGTGTATCAGTATCCAAGCAACTTGTAATCCCTGCAAAAGCTTGGTTGATCACTAAAACTGAATAGAAAGCTATTCTATCTTATCCACTAGAGTTATGTTTTCTGGAAGTAACAAGGTTTTATGCAATAGTCGTCTAAGTAGAGATAGCTACGTAGCGGGTGGAAGCCAAAGCCTGAATTGAGGAATTTTTAGAGATGTCTTGCAAGTATGCTTGACAAGTTGTCATTTACATTGTTTTTCCCCTGTTATTTTTAAATTGAACGCGTTTGCACGTAAATTATGCTATAAGATGCTGTTGACTTGCAGGTTTTAAAGGTCTTCCCCCACCCAATAACTGTTACTCTGGTTCAGTTTGCCGTTGGTACTGTTCTTGTTCTTTTCATGTGGACATCCAATCTATACAGACGACCCAAAATTAGTGGAGCCCAGGTAATACGTTAAGGTGGTTTCTTTCTTTTTCTAGCCTCATAATACATCTCCTCCTTCATCTGATTTTTCATTATTGACTGCAGCTTGTAGCTATTCTGCCATTGGCATTTGTTCATACTTTGGGAAACCTCTTCACTAACATGAGTCTTGGAAAGGTTGCTGTTTCTTTCACTCACACAATTAAGGCAATGGAGCCATTTTTCTCTGTTGTTCTCTCGGCCATGTTTCTTGGTGAGGTATGCATTTTATATGAGTTCCCACCAAATACCTCTTATTTGATATTTTATGTACTTATTATCAGTCATATATGATGGAAGACGAGGAAATTTGCCTCCATTTTGCAATTTCAGTAATTCTTTTGTCACTTTATGCACCTTGGTTCCAGCAAAAAATCCAGAGATCTTGCACACACATACATATGTATATTGGGGCGTCATTTTTAATATACTCTACTGTTTAATCAGTTTCCTACTCTATGGGTGGTCTCCTCTCTTGTACCAATTGTTGGTGGAGTTGGATTGGCATCAATGACTGAAGCATCCTTTAATTGGTGAGAAGATTTGAAGATTTTGTTTATTCGCTAGAAGCTGTTGGTTTTGCTTGAAATTATGACGCTTACATTCCAACATTTGTTAACACATGGCATTTGAATCTAATGAAAGGGCTGGGTTCTGGAGTGCAATGGCCTCTAACTTGACCAACCAATCAAGAAATGTCCTTAGCAAGAAATTTATGGTCAAGAAGGAGGTAAATTTTTTTTGCGGAGTCCTTTTTTTTTTGTATAAAAAAGCAGGAAAAATGTGATATTAATTAGATTTGTGATTTGAAGCTTTAGTGTCATTTTTTCTGTACTTTGAGCTAAATTATTAATCGGGTGGTGTCCTCTAAGTTACATAAAGATTTTGCTGTTTTTTTTTCCAGTAGTTGTGGATAACATGTGATATGTTTTTATCAGGAATCTCTGGACAATATTACCCTGTTTTCTATAATCACAATAATGTCCTTTATCCTGTTGGCCCCGGCGGCCCTTTTCGTGGAAGGGGTCAAGTTCACCCCTTCGTATCTTCAAGCTGCTGTAAGTGAATAACGTTTCATTGTGTGATTATTCTATTAAAAACTGCAGAAACTGCAGATGCTTTTTTCCATCATCACTTATAGTACTCTCTGACAGAGTATGATACTTGTTTACTCGACAGGGATTGAATGTCAAGCAACTCTATACAAGATCTCTGCTAGCTGCTCTCTGCTTCCATGCTTATCAACAGGTATGTACACATCCTTGATCGGCATGCAGTTAAAAACTTATGCCGATCCTTCTTTTTTTGCTTAGATAAACACCAAATTGTTGATGTTCTGCTAAATTTTGGCTCATATTCGGGATTCTTTAACATCATCTGGATTCCCCAAAAGTAAAAATAAATATCCCGTTGTTGTCGTCTTTGGCTAATTTCAGCTGTTTCGGTTGTCACTGGGGTAGCTATGTTGTGTGGAAACAGCATTCTGTGGGTTGGTGCTTTCTGTGGTTGCTATCTTATGTTGAAAAACTTGATTCTCTTTTTGCTTGTAATTTCTTATGTATATTTTTCATGAAATCAACAGTTTAACATTGCATTTGTCTCATGATCGTTCTCACTTTAGGTGTGTGTTTGAAATTCTTCTTATTTGGATCACTTTATTCTCCTTTAATCTTCAGAAGATACTTAAAAGTCTTTGAAGTTTCAACTACTGTTGACTATTTCTTCTCTCTGTATCTTGCTGTAAAACCATCCATGTTTGCACCTGCTTGAGTATCCTTTGGGAAGTGCTGAAGCCTTTACAATATTCGCAATGTTCTTACGTGACAACTATGTTTAACTTCTAGCTGGTTCCCGGTATGCTTGAAAACGTTCCTGAGTTATAATTCAGATGCAATAAATGTAAAGTCAGGCTCAGTTGAATTGCTCTCACCTTCTTTCCTTTTTAATGACCGAGGCAAAGGAAATTACTTGCTTCATACATTATGGATTTTAGAAGGTGGAAAAGTCTGCCAAAAGCGAGGATGTAGACTGTGGTATGATTAGTAGTCGAGGAAGTAATGATAATAATTTAAAGCACCAGGAAGCAGTGTTAGGCTCGCTGTAAACACTTTAGAGGGGTGATCAGACTGTTGAGCTATTTTTTTTTTGGATTTTTCTCGGTTTAGTTCACACCAACTCAAATGCTCTCCAAAATAAGAAAGAATAAAATGAGAGATAATTAGTGGAGACACAAGATTTAGAGTGGTTCGAATCTCTTTGATTCTACTCTCTTACCACTTTGTTTTCAAAGTGGATTTTCAACAACTTTTCTTATTATCTTTAATAAGGAGCAAGAACAACAACACTTGCACTAACAACTGGTGCAACAACAACAACTTATTGCACAAACACTTTGTGCAACATCAACAACAGCAGCTACAAGCACGAAACACTTCTTGCTTCTCCACAACTTCAACAAAGCTCTACTGAAGAACTTTTATCAAATGAGTTTTGGGTAAGAATGTGATATTACACTGTCAAATAAGTCTAAAGCAAGATATCAAATATGTATAGTTTCTTTTGTGTTAGACTTCTAATCTCACAATATAACGATGAAAATTAAGAAACAAGATCTTAATAAGCTTTAACCACTTTTGTACTTGTGAGAGCTTTTTACAACAATAGGAAATGAAGCTTTTTACAACAAAATTCTCCTAGTCTTTATCATTGTAGTCATCCAACTCTTTCATGACGATACTTCCATTGTCATCCAACTTAGTTGGTTGAGGTATTCTCTCTATGACCATTCTTCTTATGTCGTAACCACATCCACAAGCATTCATCTTATATTTACATAATGAGTAGCTAGATGCATCAAGTACTCGAACTTTGGTATTTGGTGCTATAAATATAGTGGATAATTTGAGAGCTGAGATAATATAAGTGGAGGTTGGTTTTGTCATATTTTTCAATGATCTTTAACCTTGTTACTTGCAAAAATTAATCAAGCTATCAAGGCTAAGCTCTGACATCAATTTTTAGGTCCGTGACAAACATTTAGAGGAGGGAGTGAATAGAGTGTCGAGTTATTTTTCAGAATTTTCTCGTTTTAGCTTACACCAACTCGAATACTCTCCAAAATAAGAAAGGAAAAAAGAGGCAATGAATGGAGACACTAGATTTAGAGTGGTTCGAATCTCTTTGGTTCTACTCTATTACCACTTCATTTCAAAAATGGATTTTCAACAGCAACTTTTTTTATTACTTTCAATAAAGAACAAGAACAACAACACTTGCACTAACAACTCGCACAACAAAAATTACAACAATAGCTACTTATTGAAGAAACACTTTGTGCAACATCAATAACAATATGTACAAGCAAGAAACGCTTCTTGCTTCTCCACAACTTCAAAAGAGTTCTACTGAAGAACTTTCACAACATGAGTTTTGGGAAAAAAGTGAGATGACACTTTCAAATAAGCCTACACCAAGAGATCAGATATGTATAATTTCTCTTGTGTTAGACTTATACTCTCACAATATAATGATGAAAACAAAGCAACAAGATCTTAATAAGCTTTAATCATTTTTGCACCTTTGAGAGTTTTTTACAACAATGTGGATGAAGCTTTGAAGAGGATGGAAGTGTGTAAATGTTTCATCTGAGCTCAATATATAGGAATGTGAATCTCGTTTTTACAGCCTCTATGGAAATCCTCTCATCCATTAATTGCTTTGAAGATGTATTTTGAATTCTGGGCAACATCGATCGATGTCTCAGATTTAGAGACTGATGTGACATAGATATATTTATGTCCTTCAGGTTGAGAGATCGGTGTTTGACAGTGTGGTTTAGTTTTGCATCTTACCTACATCGACCGATCTGTGTCTCTTCTTTGAGAGACTGATTTATACATGGATCAATCGATGTGTTTCAACACGAGAGATCGATGTCAGACAATATATTTTTAAATTTGCATACTCGATTGATGTATACATCGATACTGATTTTATAGTTTTATGTATACGTAAACGTTACTTCTTTATTTATTCAATCTTTTGGTTATTTCTAAAATATAAAATGACTTATCATACATCTTTTACAATTTAGCAAAACATTTTTATAATCCAACAAGTAGTAGTTTCGACCGTGCTGCTGCTGTTAGAAGATATATGAATTCTTCGAATGATATAGATATTCATTGTTGACCTCTTGACTTGCCACTGGATTGGTTGCTTATATGCTAAAGCTGATATTATGACGTACAACTTCTATATCACTCATCAGTATCCTGTATCCTGTAAATGCTTATAAGAGTTAGTGGTGCAGGTTTCTTACATGATACTACAGCGGGTTTCTCCTGTTACCCATTCAGTGGGCAATTGTGTGAAGCGGGTTGTAGTGATCGTAACCTCTGTCCTGTTTTTCCGCACACCTGTCTCGCCTATTAACTCTTTGGGTATGCTTCTGAACTCCCAAATCAATTTATGAAACCGGTTAGCAATTTCTTTTTCATTGGAATGTTGTTTGAGTTGTTTCCACAATGCCATTTCTTGTAGGAACTGGGGTTGCACTTGCTGGAGTATTCTTATACTCAAGGGTGAAGCGCATTAAGCCCAAGCAAAAGGCAGACTGAAGTGATACAATTGAAAATTTTTGCTAGTATGTTAGCCTTTGAACAACTCAAGCAGGAAAATAGACTTCAACATCATTCTTCTTCTCTCTCTTGTTTTTCTCTTGTTCAAGCTGATTATCCCCTGCCCCCATCCTTTTAGTTCCCCTTCATAACGTGTCTGGTCATCGTGAATGCGAATTGCCAACTCACTTGAAGATGTAATTGACGGTTTTAGAGCGATTTCGTACTTGCTGGTCTTCTTGTAGGACTCCATTGTACCTGAATTTCTCAGGAATTTTACATTGAGCTTTCCATGTTTTCCGTTGTTGCCAAGCGCAATGATCTTGTTTTTTTTTTTTTTTTTAATGATAGCAGTGATCTTCTGGTTTTCCATGTTGTTATGAGAGGACAAATGGAACATTAACCCTGAATATTCAAACTACAACCTTACCTAGCATCTCCGATTTACCGAAACCTTCCAAGGTACCTGGGCATAGTTGTTTTCTAGGAGGCTAGTCTTCTTCACAAACCGTGTTCTATTTTCGTATGAGAATCTTCTGTTAATCTTGTTATGAGGGATTATAGAGCTGTTCATGAGCCGAGTCAAAGAGTGGGTTTACAAGTTTAGTTCGATAAGGTTAACAAGACGATTTGATTTGATCTCATTAATATATTGAATTCAACTTGGTTCGTTTAATTACAATTAGCGAGCGAACCAAATTTAAACTGTTTACGAACTGTTTGATTCAGCAATTAGATGGTTATCAAATCTTGAGACTATCTTCTGAGTTTCTTTACCATTCTCACTCATCGTCACCCTCAATGTCAATGTATTCATAGCCTTTCTCATCTGTAAAATGGTAAGTTGTGGTATGAGTAAAACAACGTGCTCAGTAAGTAATCTACCTTTTTGTGGCATACAAAAAATGGTAAGTGGTACTGTGAGTAAAACAATGTGCTCAGTAAGTAATCTACCTTTTTGTTGCATCATGTATGCCGGAAAACAAGTTTTGAAATAATAATAACTTTGGTAAAATAAAATCAAACACAATATCAAGTTTCCCATATTTAAAAACTATATATAATACTTTTAACTTTTAATATTTAACTTTTAACTGGCTTATACCATTTGACAGTACTCTGCTTAGGAAATCCCTTCTCGATGGGCGCATTAGATCCCCACCATTCGAATAATGTATTGGGTTTAATCTCTCCAATATCTAGGCGTTCCTACAACTCGCACAAGTTGCTATACCACATATTTATAATGATACTTTCATCATTCAATCGGCACGCAATCCGGATATAATTCATTTAAGAGCACAAAACATATCATTTTGTAAAAGACATATCATCAATAACATTTAACATGAAACATGTACTTGTAATGCACAAAATACTTCAACATGATCTAATTTAATGTCAAAATAGACATTTAAAATGTAACTTTCGTAAAACAATTTCATTAATGGAAAAAAGAGAGTTAGACCACTTATCTAGGATTGAACAATTACTTTTTTCTTTGTTCTCAACTTAAACCTAACAATTTTATAATAAAGAGTATAAAACACTTAATTTTTTCTATGTTCTCAACTTAAACCTAACAATTTCATAATAAAGAGTATCATTCAATAATATCTTACTTTAACTAAATCTATTAATTAATACTTAGAATACCCTTTTTAAAATATACTGTAATTCTAAGCCTTAACAATATTCCGCCCCTAAATTCGGCCAAAATTTTGCTTAGTTAAACTGGTACTGCCCTAAGACTATTTCTTGTGGCACCCAGGTTCGAATCTTTACCTTCAATTTTTTTCTTTTCTTTCCAACACTAAAACTAACTACTTAATAAAATAAGCTAGCTCAATATAATAAACTTTCTCTCAGCTTAGTGGTTCACCTCCCACTACCATGCACTCTCTGTCCATCAAGGTTCACCCAACGTGGACATCTTTTTTTTCTCCCTTTCTCTCACCTCTCGGTCAAGCCCCCTTTCCTCTCTTTTTCTTTTTTTTTTCTCGTTTCTTTTCTTCCCTTCACTGTTGCCAGCCATTTCTCTCTCTCTCTCTCTCTCTCTCCACGGTTGCCAGCCACTTTTTTCCTCTCTTTTTTTCTTTTCTTCTTCTCTCTACCGACATGCCCTTTTCTTTTTTTTTTCTTTTTATAATCTAAACAATTGCTCTAAAAGAATTCAAGCTACACAACTCCCTTATCAAGCTCTACTCTACACAATTTCTTAATAGGTATTTATCATACTAATAAAAAATAAACCATTAAAACCTAAAGATGAATCTATACTTACCGCCAAACCTTTTGTGGAGCTGCAAAGATTCAAAACCTGTAGTGCCCCGTCCAGAACTAGGATTCCGATCTGGTACATCTGCCGCATTCTGCTACGAGAAGTACAAGGCGTCGATACGTACATGTGCATGTTAAGATGAAACATGAATCGAAATAGCGGAAGCGACATAATGATAAATATACGACACACAAATTGTCATAAATAGTACAAGTCATAAATATCCGATGTCCTAAATGATACAAGTACAACATGATAAAGTGTAAGTTCCAAAAGCTAAGTTTTGGGTGCACATCTCTCGCAAGAGTAGTCTACGTGGGGTTCGTACTCTATGAACCCGGTATCGAAAATCCTATCCTCTACAAATGATTAAGGCAAGTATGAGCGATAAACGTAATCACTCAGCAAGTAGTCTTACTAGATACGTCACGCGGATCATGCATGGAGAGACGGGGTGATAAAATAATAAATAAGCATAATACGAACATAATATGACGTATCTCCAATTTAAACAAGTAAAATAACATAACATAAGCATACACATGTAACATATAATGCATATGAAACGTAACATTGTAACATAGTAAACATCTCATTCTACCTATTCCATAATGTCACATATATATTCATATTTAGCTTCTAAACCATAACTTATACTAAGGTCACAAACCTTGCATTCACTATACTTTCATACATAATCTCTACCTTATCAACTTAGTAACATCATAAGCTTAAGGATATTCCAACAATAACTTTAGGGTATATGGCCATAAAATGATTCAATTTTCATGATAATTTAAAACATGAATTTTCATAAAAACATAATATGACTTTTTCATAAACATGCGTAACATGACATTTTCATAAACATATGGATATAGCAATTTTTCTCATATGACTATAGCACTTTTTATAAGAATGATAACGCACGACATACCGAATGTTTCTCGATATAGTAACATGACAACATAAAACATAAGTACATGCTGTAATGGTGACGCGTTATGACAGGGACCCTGTGTCTCATACTTGGTGTTACACTCAGTCATAACAAGAACATATGTCATGACACCTACCACTTCAGTCCCGATGTCAGGAAAGCACACCATAACATAACATAGTCATAATCATAACATAACATGTGTCATTGGAATCAATCATCTCGTGCTTATTATTCGTTACGCGTATGAACTTTTAAAACATGTGATGCGATAAAAATAATTCTCCAAAACTTTATTTATGCAACATAAATCTCCACCAAAAAGGGCAATTTGGTCATTCTACAATTTAATCATCAAACATCCATCACTTATCTACATCCTACATGTCATAACTTAAAGAAAATACCACTTTACCTCTAAAGGGTACCCCTCGGCCAATATCACAAAAACAGCCCCTTTTTGGTAATTTTCACCCAACACCAATTTCTTAAATTGTATATTCCATAGACCACTCATATTTCGACACTTAAGTATTTATAACCCTTATCTTCTAATTACTTTGACATGTCACCTAAAATCCCCAACTTAGTCATACTTTACATTTTATTACATATTATACATATACGTATACACAGGATGCAAATAAGTCATTTATATTCTAAAAAGGCCTTATGGCCATGTATATATATATATATATATATATATATATATATATATGTATATCTACATATGTATTTTTCATAACATTACACATATATGTATTCATAAACATGTGATAAAATCATTTATACCATAAAATGGCCTCATGGCCGTGTGTTATATATATATATACACACACACATTTATATACAAATTTTTATTACTTGTCACAAATTGGTTCATTCCAATTTTGGCCTTATGGCCGATTGTATTTATGCATATACATACATACATATATATATATATGTATTCATATCTTGTAATAAATTTGTCTTCTTTCATATCTTGTAATACATACATACACACACACACACACACACACATATATATATATATTCATATCTTGTAATATATATATATATATATACACACACACATACATATATATATATATTTATTACAAGATATGAATATATATATATTCATATCTTGTAATAAATTTGTCTTCTTTCATTTTAAGGCCCTATGGCCGAAACTTATAAATCATGCACATTCTCACATAAATCTTCACTTTTTCTCATCTAACACATATATATTGTGAGCTTAACATCTATTTCATTTTTTTGATGCATAAAAGTTCATTTCTTGTGTCTTGGCTGAATGTATGAGTAAATATACCCTCCCCCCCCACACACACATATATATGTCTCATAGAAACATATATTTTACATATTCTTGTTGTCAAAACTTTGAGCATACTACATGAATGATCCAACTTTAATATGAACATATATACTTAACCTTCGGAAATCCATGAAAGATCTAGGAAGAATACTTGCCTTTCTCACTTTTTTACTTTAAAGTGAAGGTTTCTTCACTCGGCTTGGAAGAAAAATCTTTCTCCTCTCCTTCCTTGAGGCCATGGCTTTGAAGCCAAAGTGAGGGGGTTAGTGAGCAACTTATGAAGGTAGTTAAATGGAAGAATTCAACTTGTAGTACTTAAAGTTCTTACCTTGTCTTTGCTTGGTTCTTAGTTCTACAACCTTTTTGAATCACTACTTGGATGATGTAGGTGTTGGAACCTATCCTTGAATGTGTATAGACGATGTAAAGAGAAGAAAATTTATCCTTTTGCCTTGTTGAAGCTCACGGCCCAAAGGAGAGAAAAAGAGAGTGTTGGAAGATTTGTTGCCATGGAGAAGAAAGAGAGAGTATTTTGTTTGAGAGATGAAAATGTTGAAGTGTGGAATGAAAGAGAAGAAATCTTCTCCCTTGCTCTGCTTGAATATCTTGGCCAAAGGAAGAAGAAAGAGGGATGGAAGACTTGCTTGTTTTTTGTGTAGGACCTGCAAGGCACCACTAGAAGGGGGGATTAGGGTGATTTGTGTGTGCCAACATGAAATGATTTTATGGATGTATATAACATGTAAGCCACGAAATTTGTGGCCATTTTTGAAGTGTAGAGGCTGGCCATCTATACATGAAGTACGTGACACGTTGGCGAAGTTTCGGTATTCACCCGATACGACAATTTTTGGTTTAGAACCTTTTAACGTGTCATAATAATTATGTCATCACCATGACTTATATCATATGATATAAGACCTGAATATACTCATAAATATGAGATAAATATAGTGGTTTGACATCAACGTACATTTGTAAAATATATAACATGTCGGTAGTACGTTGGAATATATGTGTATAGTGCCTTTAAAAAAAATCCGAATATATATAAAAATATATATAAAAACGTGTAGACATAGGTGGGAGAGAACTTTCCATTCTTTAATTTGTTGCCTTTGTGCCTTTTCCAATATGGCTTCCTTTAATGAACTGCTTAGTTCATTTAACTAAGTACTTCACTTAATGAACTAGCTTAGTTCATTAATGGTGGCACCTGAAAACTAGTTCAATCACAACAAATGTTTGTCATTTGATGTAAGCTTTAAAGCTTCATGGCTCGTTAGTACGTCAACAATATATATGAACTATATAAGGCAAGTTTCATACAAAAAATGTGTCAAGTCATAAAACGTGTCATGCATTTCTTTAGTACACGTTATTTAAATCATGCATTTTGTAATCACTTAAACCCCTTTTTCTCAACATCTTGGAGAGGAAAGAGAGGGAGTTTGGTTGGAAATTGAAGTGTAGAAATGTAGAATGAAGGAAGAGAAGGGTTTCCCCCTTTTCAAGAGGAAAGGGGCCGGTTGAGGGGGTGGTTTGGGGGGAGTGAGAGAGCCATCATAAAGGGTTTGGAAGCATGAGGGCCTAAGTATAATCATGGTGTAGGAAGAGTGTAAGAGAAGGAAAATTTTCCTTCTTGGAATTGGAGGGTGGCCGGCCTAAGAGGGGGTAGGGGGAGGAAATGATTCTTGACTTTTGGAAGGGTGCAAAAAAGGTTGAAGGAAATGTAATGATTGGTGTAAAAGTATGTAGGTTTTTGTTGTGTTATTGAAGACAAAGAGAAGAAAACTTTTCTTCCCACTTGCATGGATGGCCGGCCATAAGAGGTTTGGGTGGGTAGAATATGACAAAACACCATCATTTGGTTTCTACACAATTTTATACCCTTGGTATTTTGTTGGGGTATTTTTCTAACCAAAATTTCTCTATTATTTTCTTCCTAAATGGTGTGTGTATATATATATATGTATATATATTAATTTTCATTTTCTTCTTTTGTAAGATATTTATCATGTCCAAATGTATTTTTCCTTTTTGTTTAAGCAGTGAAAATTATTATGTCTTGTATTTTTATTGGATTTAATTTATTCTAATGACTTAAGTTGTTACCGACTACTTTATTTAAATTCTATAGTACATTTGAAAATGTTCATTACATAATTTCGTCATATATCGAGATCTTGGGTTATTTATCATTCGATTATTTTTCCGAGCGTTACTAGCCCCGGTGTATTACCTAAATGTATATTATATCATCAGACGATAATAAAATTTGGAGTGTGACCTAATGATGTAACCGCGTTATATACCATCAGTTTCCTACTAAACTCTTATTTCGGTTTTTTATTCCATCGTAACGCTATTGATATTGAACTTTTATTTTATTTTCTATTGTCCTATTTCTTTTTCTACTGACCTGGAAATACAGGTCGTAACGTTCAACCCCTTATAAAAAGTTTCGTCATTGGAACTTGTATTTTTTATCGATCTCGCTGTTAAGAATTTCAATACTTAGATTCTATTGACATCTCTTAATAGTATATTTTTTAACTCAATATATACTATCCCTAAATCTCTAACGAGTCTCCAAATACATTAACCGTACTTTGTTTCACTATGAAACCGCTACTCGAAATCCATTCTTGCATATTGTTGATCTTATTCTATGACCCTATCCTTATTTCTTCGGGTACCTCGCTAATTTAATACCCATTTATTTATGACAAGATCTTCCCTTAAAGTTCTACTATGGTACACTTCATACTAATCATCTTATGGTATTCTACATTCTCATGTTTGTGTGCGCTACGCTAACTTCCATACTTATTTCCACCGTAAATCCTAACCCGGTTAAATCTTAAATGAATATCAACCACTATTTAGTCATGCTTACTCAATTTTAACTTAAGCCTACTAATCTTAGCCAAATAATTCAACGTTCCTCAGAACTTAATATTTCACCATGATATGTAATAACTTATCATTCTGTCATCTTTACCTATATATATTGTACGCTTATCGCTCTGGATTTATATCCTTATTGTGACTAATATTTTTGACCTACTCTGAAAATTCTAAATTCATCGTCTGAACCATAACGGTAACCCTTTGTACAATTTTCTTTGCTAAACCCTATTTATCACAACTCTAATAAATCGTTTCTTAGTGACTCTCATTCTACTACCCATCATAACCTAGTAGTATGATCTTTACTTATTCCTAGAACTATGTTCTGTGACTTCTATCGAAAGTAGGGCATCGACTCGCTTCTTTTGTTAATTTTAATTGAGTAGTTAGGTTTACAAGGTAGGGTCTATGGAATTATGTACAAAAGCTAATCATCAAAACTTAAGCAAGATACGTAATTCCAATCCGAACAGTATCCTTAGGCATATGTGTAGCGCCCCGCACCCGGGTTGTGCCCTTATGTGGTGCACCTACCATACTTTGCTAAGGAAGGTACAAGGCGTCAATGCAAATATGCTATAAGTCTAGGACTCAAGCCTGTATTCCAGATGGCCGCATCAACCAGTGGTAATAAAAGGCAGAAATAACATCAACATCTGAGAAACACAATGTCATACATAGTACACCAGAGTGAACTTAGTCTCAAAAGTAATCTCGTGTGATCCTCAAATAGCCTTCAGACAATAACTCAAATCAGAATCCACTATCAGCCCTAGTCACCAGCGTTCCTCACGGGTAAGGCTCCTGCGGCTCGTCCTCTACATATTCAATCTCAGGTTCCTTCGGCTCTGAAAAATGGTAAATAAAGAGTGAGTGATAAATCACCAAGCAAGTAACCCTCTATTCTACCAAAACACATTAGAGCGATAAATAAGAAATTCTAGCAAATATCTTAAGCATAATCACTTACCTGTTAAGTCCCCCCGTTATTGGTTTCCGTGACATCTTAATTCTTTATGATCTTTTCTCATATGAACTGTCTTGATATTCGTAACAGTCATCTTTACCTTACTCAATGAGATGATAATATGCATATGCAATGCAGTACGGAACAAAACGAATAATACGGAACGAAACAGAACAGAACCGGACAACGCGAAACAGAACTGAACAGAACAAAACAGAGCAAAACATTAAGCCATGCCCTTTACTTTCTCCGTATGGATCAATTGTCTTCTATGAGTTATTCCGTCCAGAACAGAACAGTACCCCGTCTACCTCCTAGCCTACTGAGGATGTTACACACGGGTACAAAAATACCTCGATATCAGGTCCAGAACAGAATAATACCCCATATGAGTCCATAACAGAACAATACCCCGACTACCATAATAAGATGTTACAATCGGGTCCAGAACAGAATAATACCTCATATGGGTCCAGAACAGAACAAATACCCTGATATCGAATCCAGAACAGAGCATATACCGGAATCAAACGTAAAGACAAATCGTCAATGCGGGTTTTTAAAGGGGTTGTAATTTTCTTTTAGAACCAAACTTTACCATTTAAAATGACATGACATGCATACGATGCATAGTGTAGTATGTTATGAACTTTCCTTGATCCAAACGTCCTTAAGACCACTCTTAAAATGATTAGGTTTCGTTACTTATTTATTTCGCGAAGCTAAAAATTTTAGCATCGTGTGGTAACGTTTTATTTTCCATTCCGACTCCTAAACATGTTCATTTTACCAAGATCCCCTATAAATTGGTTTATTTAAGCCTCTTATTATTTAGTCATAAATAATACACGTCGTTGGACGGTCCTAGGGGTCCGATCCAGACTGTTTGCACCAAAATACCGAAACAACCCCTATTTCGGTTTCTATGCCTTTGTGGCACCTTAATTCGGCTTTTATGACTTCCAATTATTCCCAACAACCCCTAAACATATTTATGTTCAATTTTAGACAGTCCTTAACCTTTTCTCTTACCCTTTTATCCATTCATACATTTGGCCATTCCCATGGTGAACCAACAATTATCGCGATCTTAGTATAATGATTCGGAGCTCTTCCTTGAGCCATCTGGTCGCTCCTAGTGACTAGGCTTCTTAAACCATCTTTTTCAGCTTCAACAAATAAGACCAAAGTGTTAAAATTACCCAAATAAATACATAAAACGAAATATACCAAATGGCCCACATTAGTGTCTATTCTTAATATAATGATAACTTGTGATCCTTAAAATTTAGCATACCTCACCGTAAGGCAAACCAGCCCCTAAACCTTTATTTAAATGAAATGTTAGGCATGCAAATGGTCTTTAAGTCTTACTAGGGGCATGACAATTTAGGTTATTATTTCCTTGAATTTGCTCTTCAAGGTCGAGAAGGATGGAGGAGGTTGGTACCTTTTCAATGCCTTCCTTACATCCTTTACCTTCTCCAAGTACTTAATACATTTACTTAGTGACTTCATAAAAAAGTCCTTATAAACATAAAGAAATCTCCTAGTCATTTATAGTCAAGAATGAAGGCACACTAGAGCAGCCCCTATTCCTTCAACTATGCAATGAACTAACTATCCAAGTGCTAATTTTAACCATGCCAGTAGTAATATGATGTGAGACAAATCACCCTCTCAAGATCCCTCAAGGCCGTGAGTTATGGTGGTGTATTTATTTAGTTACTACATTAGTTTCACTACATGATTCTTTGTCCACATGCTAGCATAATACTCTAAACCCACTAGGCCAAAATATTTCAGCCTACTATTTATGGGAGATGAGTCCATTAAAAGCATAGATAGTATCTTAGGCATGCTAAAATTCCTTATCTATAGCTCCTCTATGTTTCTAGAAGGATAGAGAGGAGACTTGCCTTGTTAGTCTCCAAGTTGGTGTCTTTGAAGACGACGGTTTTTCCCTATGGTCTTGAGAGTTGTCACACGGTTTTCAATCATGAGGAGTGGTGAAAAGATCTTGAAGAATGGAGAAAAGACAAAGTTGTGTAGTAGATCTTACCTTGATGAAAGTTGAGTGGTGTCCTAGTCTCCTTGAGGTTTCTTTTCTTCCAGCACTAGTCCCCCTATGACGGTTAGGGAGGTCACGGTTGGGAGGGAAGTCAAGGAGAGAGTTAAGCTAGATGAAAAATCCTAAAAAATATAAAAGCTAAGCATTAAAGTAATTTCCATACCTTAGAAGAGTTGCAAGTTAGTTTGAAGAGAGTTGTTCTTGGTGAGGCATCCTAGTTGCCGTTTGGCCCTTGGGAGATGGAGATGGAGAAGAGTTGTGGATGTAGGGGAGATAGTTGGGTGGTGAGAGAGTGTTTAGGGAAGTATGTGGGTGATTAAGTGAAGTGCCTTGAATTGTTTTGGCTCCAAGGGGGAAGGTGGCCGATTAATGAAGGAAAAAGGTGAGAATAATGATTGCAACTTTTGCATGGATTAATGCTTAGGGTTTCTACGTGGAAGCCTTTGTCTCATGAATTAAAACTAGAAAAACATTGTAGGAAATTAGGTGTTATAGAATTATTTAAGCAAAATGATCTACCATGGGAAAGGGTGGCCGATTTTATGGCTAGGGAAGAACAAATTTTCTTTTGACATTATTAGTAGGCATGTAAGAAAGTATATTAATTAGGGTGGCTAATTAAGTTGAGACAACCTTTTTTTTGTCTTGGAGATTTTTAGAATGGAGGCTCACTTTTGGGACTTCTTGGAGGGAAAGTGGCCGGCCACCCTAAGGGTAGTTTGGTCACTTTCCTTTCCTTTAGATGCCCTAATGCTGATGCCATGATTTGTATTTATTTATTTATTTTTATGGTGGCTTTTAGGGGTTCTAGAAAGGGATTGTAATTAAATCCTAAGAATATGTATAATATTTTAGATTTTCGATTATGGTCTTTTTGCAGTTTATACCAGAGTATAATTTATAGTTAGCTTTGGGTGGTCACAACATATGTGAATTTATCCTTCATATGATCATATCTTAAGTCTAAAATCATTACTTATTACTAGGGCTACGATTATTTATAAAATCATTATTATTCTAATAATTTGCAATCGTGACTTAACTTGTAAAAATCATTTCCTATGGCTAAGATTAATACTTAAATTCAAGATCATTTTATTCGGAAGCGTTTTTTTTTCAATATAACGTTTTATATAACATAAGTAAGTCTAATCCCAGTGATTTATCTATATTTCCTAATGTTAGGGTTTACTATTAGGGTTTCTGAATAAGTATCTTTTAAACTAAGTAAACGCATCATTCTTTTATTCATTTATCCCTACACCATTCTAGTGATCTTAATCTAAGACTGCCACTCTTAATCTAAGATCATAACTTAAGTTCTAAGATCATAACTTATATTCTAAGTTATTTACTTTACTGTTTTCGCCGTAGATCTAGAACCTAGGTTTTGATACCACCTGTAGTGCCCCGCCTGGAACTCGGGTATCGACCCGGTGCACCCGCCATACTCTACTACGGGAAGGATAAGACACTGATACGTGCATGTGCATGTCGACGCGAAACATGAATCGCAATAGCAGAAGCGACATAAAGATAAACATACGACATACAAATTGTCATAAATAGTACAAGTCATAATATCCGATGTCCCTAAAGGTTCAAGTACAACATGATAAAGTGTAAGTCAGTCTTGGCGTATATCTCTCTCAAGGATAGTCTACGCGGGGTTCGTTCTCTATGAACCGAGTATCAAAAATCCTGTCCTCTGCAAATGATTAAGGCAAGTATGAGCGATAAACGTAATCGCCCAACAAGTAGTCCTACTAGATACGTCATATCGCTCATGCATGGGGAGACGGGGTGATAAAATAATAAATAAGCATAATAACAAACATAATATGACATGTCTCTAATTTAAACAAGTAAAATAACATAACATAAGCATAAGCATGTAGATATAATACATATGAAACTTTGTAACATAGTAAACATCTCATTCTACCTATTCAATAATGTCATATATATGTTCATACTTAGCTTCTAAACCATAACTTATACTAAGGTCACAAACCTTACATTCACTACAGTTTCAAACATTATCTCTGCCTTATCAATTTAGTAACATCATAAGCTTAAGGATATTCCAACAATAACTTATGGGTATATGGCCATAAAATGATTCATTTTTTATGATAATTTAAAACATGCCGTTTCATAAAAACGTAACATGAATTTGTAGGACCTATATAGCACCACAGCGGGGGGAGGGGGGAGGGGTTGAATAGTGAGTGTGGAAAATTGGGTTTTAAAAACTTTTTGACTAAAAAACTCACTTTTGAAAACCGTTTCTGTTTTCAGATCCTGAATTTAATTAATTAAAAGTCCTAGTTGCAGACCTCCAAAAATTATAAAATTTGGTGAGGATGTACTATCAGATGTTATGAGAGACTCACGAAAAGTTTAAATTAAAACTCCAAGGCTAACCCCTTGAAAATATGTTTTTGGTCAGATTGCACAAATTTGCCATAAACTGTACTCCGAATTGAAAAATTTATTCTTATTTATTGGTAACTCTAAATGGTCTGAAACTTTTATTATTACACCCTCAAGATGTGTATTTTAGTGGGTTGAAACATTTTTTGAAAATTTCTTTGGGAAGTATGTCAATCACGTTGATGTTCTCAATCTTTGCAAATCTAAAAATCAGCTTACACTAGTCTCAGAACTATTAACGTTTGACTAACTTATAGTTATCCAAATGGGGTGAAACTTGCACCAAATGAAAACTAGGAGGTGTGGCTATGTTTCTACAAAATTTTATGATTTTTGAAATTTGTTTACTATGAAATCAATGCAGAAAACTGAAAACTGAAAGTAAAATACAGTAAATTAAGAACACCAAGGATTTTATACTAGTTCGGTTAAATTAACCTACTTCAGTCTTCGAGGACACATTCCATGCTTATCACTGAGCATCAAAACACCTTACCACAAGGGTGACTGGAGTTAAACACTAACTCCACCCTTTTTCAATCGAAACAAACAAGCAAATCAATCACGAACACCACCACCAATCGAATCAAGGTTTGATCACACCTTGATCAACCTTTTACAACAATGAACATGTATGGGTGGTATATTCAAAGCCTATACAATATGTAGAATATATGAACAATAGGCTTGAGAGAAGAATAAGAAGAAGAAAGTAGTCTAGCTTTTTGCACTTAAGAGAATGTGAATTGTAGCTTGTCCATGTTTTGCACTATCTTCTCCCTTTTATCACATGTTGGCCGTGCCCCTAGGGATTTCTCCCTTCTTTGAGAATTGTCTTTAATGTTCTTGGAAGATTGTCCTATGTAGAAATGACACAATCTTGCTTACTTGGTGCAATATGATTGGAAGGATGACTTGACCGTGCTTACTTGTCACTTGTTGATTGGTCCACCTTTGCACCTTGTAGTGAGCTGTAAATTCTACAAAAAACCTCTCAAAACATGTGCTCAAAATCAATTCAAACAATTACCATAACATAACATTTCAATCCCTTGAATTTTGAGAAATAAATTGAGGCCATTATGGGTGTAGAAATCGCCCACTATTGCAGTATGTGCTGAATTTTCAACATGTGTTGTATTTTGAAATCTTTCCTTGTGTGGCATTTTCTTCATCAATTGAAGTGCCAAATAAGCTCCACCTAGACTCCACCATGGCTGAAATAGGCGTGTAATAAGACTGCACATGTGCTGAAATTTTATTTTAGTAAGCTTTGTCAAATAATGCACAATATTTACACATATATGGTAAATAATATTCAGTCCTATTTTGAATTTTCTAGAACACTTTAACATGTCTTGAATGTGTAAAATGTGTCTGGAGACATGTTACATCTATGCCTCAAAAAATGTTTCATGTTGTATGTTCATAGAAAACCGAATTTTCGACTTTCGTCGATTACGCGATTTTTCTCCGATTAAATTCAAACTTCTTGCACATGTAATATATATTATGTCACACATAATATACATAGAATAAAGTTTATATTCAGCTCATGTGACTAGAGAAAAACGTCCATGTGTAGAAAATACAATTAAATTTGAATTCTCCACAAATCTTGCCTAAATTTAAATCATGTATTTGTAAATCAGTCAAACCCTTTTTCTCAACAGACTTTTCTGTAAACATGCATAACATGACATTTTCATAAAATATGGACATAACATTTTTCAACATATGGCTATGGCACTTTTCATAAGAATAATAATACACGACATACCAAATGATTCTCCATATAGTAGCATGTACAACATAAAACATAAGTACATGTTCTAACGGTGACGTGTTAAGATGGAGACCCTGTGTCCCAGACCTGGTGTTACACTCGATCATAACGAGAATATATGCCCCTGACACCTACCACTCCGGTCCCGATGTCAGGAAGGTGCACCCCCAAAAAATTTTGTTACATTGAAACGTTTTATAATATCATACTTAGTAACATTGAATTTAAAATCGAATGATATATTAATTGAGATATCGGTATACGGTTAAATTAGATAACGAAGATTGATAATTACATGATAAACGTTAAAACAAGACTAGTATGAACAACTTAAACTATAGAATAAATTAAAGCAAAAAAAAAGACATGACACAAGTATTTTCTACTACCTAAATAAAAGAAAAAGAAAGTAGGACATATGAAGATACTTTTGGAAGAAAAAAAGGAATACAAGAAAATCGGCCATAAGGGGAATGATCGGGGATGGAAGAAGTCTTTCAAGTGTCTTACAAGTTAGCCTAAATGCCATGGAAGAAGTCTTCCATTTCCTACCCTCCCCCAACTTCTCCACTCACTCCAATTTCCCTCCTTTCCTTCCACTCCTTGTCTTGGCCGCCCATTCCCATTAGATATACGATATTCTCCCTCTTTATTTCACACTTCATATTCTACTAAACACCCATCATCTTCCTCTTCCATCAAGCAAGAAACAACTCTTCAATCCCATTTTTCCACCCCAAAAACCGAGAGTTCAAAGAGTAAGGAAGAGAAGGAAATTTTCTTCCAACACCACACATCATTCTTACAATACAAGGCTAAGTATTTCTATTCCATTGTAGGCATCAAAAGTGTGGGATTAGGGGAGTCAAGAAGCAAGGAAAATCAAGGTAATAATCTATTTAAACATGAGTTTACATACTTGTATATATCACTTTACGAAATTGTTCATCAACTTCTTTGGCTCACAAAACCGTGGGTCACTCTAGGAAAGGGAAAGGAAGAAACTTCAAACTAGGACCAAGAAGAAAGCTTGTAGATCATTCATCAATGTGACATCTTCAAGTATAAACTTGAAGAAACTGAGGCAGGTAAGTACATCTCTTAGATTCTTCATGTCATTTTCAAAAACTACTAAATAAGTTCCATAAGAAAAATGGATCATTCATGAGTATGTCCACGACTAAGTTTCTATGGAAAACAAGTAATGAGATTTTCATGTAGGATCTGCAAGGCACCACTAGAAGGGGGGGGGGGGGGGTTAAATAGTTGGTGCGGAAAATGTGGTTTTTAAAATAGTTTTGAACCAAGAACTCAACTTCTGAAAACAGTTTCTGTTTTCAGGACCAGTTTTAAAACGTTTTTAAAACTAGGTTGAAGGTCTTCAAAAATTCTGAAATTTGGAGAGAACTCAGCCTCAGATTTTATGAGTGTCTTATAAAAATTTCAGATTTAAATTCAACCTCTAACCCCTTGAAAATTTGTTGGTGGTCAGATTGCGTAAATTTGCCAGAAACAGTAGACTGATTTGAAAAATTAATTCCTATTTGTACGTAACTCCAAATGCTCTGAAAATTTAAATACTAACCCCTTATAAATTTTATTTAAATGGGTTGAAACAGTTTTGAAAAATTCTTTTGGGAAGTTAATGAAATACGATCAAAGTCTCAACCTTTGCAAGCCTGAAAATCAGACTGCACTAGTCTCAGAACTTTGGACGTTTGAATGACTTATACTTGTCCAAAAGGGTTGAAACTTGCCAAAAGAACCTTAAAACGTGTGGATATGTTTTCTGAAGATTTCGTAATTTTTGAGATTCGTTTACTATTTTTACGAACGTGATCAAAAACAATAATCAGTGTTGAAACTTAAAGTAAGTGCTGAAAGTAAATGACACCAAGAATTTTATACTGGTTCGGTTATAAACAACCTACTCCAGTCTTTGAGGACACCTTCCTCGGTTCACACTAATCACACAACACAAAAACACCTTACCACAGGGTTGATGGAGTTATACACCAACTCCAATCCTTTACAAACCTTGTATGTGAATACAATGCACACGAACACCACCACCTTGCAAGTCTAAGATTGATCACACCTTGATCAATCTTTTACGATGATAAAAGAATATGTGGTGGTCTATATGAAGCCTATTCAAGTATATGAATGTAAGTAAAATAGGCTTTTAGGAAGAAGAAAGAAAGAGAGTGTAGAAAAAAAGATGCTAGGCATTTTTGATCTTATGATTTGTAAGACTTGTTCTTGTTCTTGTTTTGCTCTTTTTTTCCTGTTTATCAATGTGGCCGCCCCCCTTGGGTGATCTTCCCCTATTGAAAATTATCTTCTAAGTTCTTGGAAGAGTATATGGCATCATTGTGACATGTCTTTGCTTACTTGGCATCTCCTCATTGGATGATCATCAAGCTCTTGCTTACTTGGCACTCATTGATTGGTTGGATGTTGTCATCACTTGATGACTAGACAAATCTGAGAATAACACTTAAAACATGTGCCAAAATCATCATAAAATAGTTACCATAACTCATAAGATTATCACCCAAAATTAGGAAGACAATTTTCTCCAAAATGGTATGCAAAAATCGGCCATAATGAGTCTTGCACATGCTGAAATTTCAGCATGTGTAACATCCACCTCTTGTTCAAAATATTGCCTATTTTGTATTGATTTAATCCAAAAAATCAAAAGATAATTCAATCACCATTTAGTATACAATATTCTCATCTTTTATGGAATGAAAATTAGACAACAATGTGGCTGGCCACTATTTCGGCCACTATACATTCACACACATGCTGAAATTTTCAGCATGTGTGATATTCAAATATATCACCACTTTAATTCCATAACTTATTCAAAATACTTTCAAATTGTCTTCCAATTAATCCACCTTAATCAAGAAGTAAAATATCCCTCATAAGTTACAAAAAATCGGCCAGCCTATAATGCACATGCCGAAATTTTCAGCATGTGTTACAAATGAGACATAAGTTTAAAATGTTACCTTGTGTAGCTCCTTCCTTTATGTCATCAACATTTTATGCTTCATTCTTGACCAATCAATATGCCAACAAGGCTCCACATATGCTTCATCAAGCTGGTTTAGGCGTGTATACTGTGTAGATACATGTGCTGAATTTTATTTTTGCAAACTTTGTAAAATAGTGCACATTTAATAATACACACATGGTATATTCCAATCAGCCCTTAATTGAATTTTCTAGAACACTTTGAGATGTATGAAATATGTAAAAAGTGTCTAGATACATGTTGTATGATGTGCCAAAAACGTTCCGTGTGTCGTGTACGTAGAAAACCGAATTTTCGATATTTATCGATTACCCGATTTTTCTCTAATTAAATTCCAACTTTTTGCACATGTTATATATATTATGTTACACATAGTATACAAAAATTAAACTTTAATATTCAGCTCATAAGGCTGATTAAAGTGGCGCCTAGACATGTGACAAAATTGAAATTTGAATTTCCACAATTTGGCCTTAATGTGGGGTGATTTGTGTGTGCTAACATGGAATGATTTTATGGCTGCACATACCATGTAAGCCACAAAACTTATGGCTATTTTTGAAGTGTAGGGTCTGGCCATCTATTTATGGCAAGTACGTGACACGTTGGCGAAGTTTCGGTATTTGTCCGATACGACAATTTTCGGTTTAGAACCTTTTAATGTGTCGTATTTTATTTGTCATCGCCATGACTTATATCATATGATATAAGACCTGAATATACTCATAAATATGAGTTAATTATGGTGGTGTGACGTTAACGTATGTACGTAAAATATATAACGTGTCGGTAGTACGTTGGAATAAGTGTGTATGTACCTTTTTTCATAAAATCTGAATATATATATATATATGTATGTATAAATGGCGTGTATATAAGTGTGGGGAGGAGAGTGGAAGACTTTCCTTTCTTCACCTTGTTGCCTTTGTGCCTTTTCCAAATATTGCTTCCTTTAATGAACTACTTAGTTTAATTAACTAAGTACTTCACTTAATGAACTATTTTAGTTCATTAATGGCGGCACCTGAAAATAGTTCAAACACAACAAATGTTTGCCATTTGATGTAAGCTTTAAAGCTTCATGGCTCGTTAGTACGGCAATATTATATCTGAACTATATAAGGCAAGTAATATGCAACATGTCATGCATTTCTTTGTAACACGTTTAAATCATGTATTTTGAAATTACTCAAACCCCTTTTTCTCTACAATCTCCCCCTTTTGATGATTTTCAAAATAACCTACAATCATGATTTAAATCTTATCGCTCCCCCTTTAATCATGCATAAATTCAAAATTTGAATTTCAAATTTCAAACCACTCCCCCTTGATTTATGCAATCAGTTTCTCTCTCCCCCTTAAATCATGCATTATCTCCCCCTTTATTTTGGAAAGTCAATCAAAATATGCCTGTAAATATGGAAAGAGAATCAAATCAAATCAGAAGAAATCATGCCTAATTTAGAACGAAGATTTTCGTACGTGGCTTGATTTAAGGCTTTAGTGAAGTTATCCACTACTTGTGCCTCTGTGCGTACGTAATCTATGACAATATCACCATTATTTACGTGATCACGAAGAAAGTGATAGCGTACTTCTAATGGTCTACGGCCATCAGTTGTGAGATTATGTATTGAAGTCGATATTTCCAAAACGTTGCCATCCCGGTTGCATATTCAAGGGGGAGAACATGAGCTCTACCCTACGGTAGAGTATGAGAATATTCCATTATTCTGCACTACCTGTCGCATGTTAGGACATGAAGCCAAAGCTTGTAAACCAAATGTGGCTACACAGCAAGAACCAGCAGATCAAACAGAACCTTTACAAGTAAAAGACAAGGCAAAACACAAACGATGGACACCAAGAAAAAATAAATCTGCTCCTGCTCAGATTGCTGTGGAGGATAAGGAAGATGAATCAAATGAAGCAACTCTACATGATATTCCTCCATTATCACATGAGATTCCTGCACCCCAAGTTGCCTCACACACTGCTGAACATCAAATTCTTACACCCACTGCTCCAACAAACGATGCTATTCTACTAGCGTCGCTCTCGGAGAAACAAGACTTGAACAAGATGGATGCATCCATTGCCCACATTCCAGAAGAAGATGATGATGTTATAGCTGCCACCAACTCAGATTCGGAAGTATATATACATCACTCTGATCAGCAGTTGCAAGCTGATCCGCCTGTTTCACCATCTCACGCAGCTTCACACCCTCAAGTTGATCCCTAACCGCAACAATTACACAGCAGTCCACAAGGTGCTGTTGAGGATGTCTTAACCAACGAGGATACATCATATAATCAGTTAACAGATCGGATGATACAGGAAAATGTGGAAACTATGCCTATTCCCCGACGACGTCGTACAAAATAGGAAATGCTTGATACATATTCTCAGCCTACAGAACGACAGACAAGATCTTCAAACTTCCCCTCTTCATCGTCTCAATGAATTGCCTCATATGGAATGTGCGTGGAATTGCGAACTCTTTTGTTCGTATACGCAAACTTACAAAAACTCATAAACTACAACTATTGGTCATAATTGAGCCCAAGAAGGATCCCACACATTTGGCTCAAGCACAACGACGATTTAAATTTTCACATGCTGAAGCAATTTGTAGGGGGAAAATTTGGATATTCTGGTCAAGTGAGTCCCTCAAACATTTGAGCACAATATATGATGAACAATGCTCGCACTTTAAATTTCAGATTGTAGGCACAGAGGTTGTGCTATGGTTTACGCCAGTCTATGGAATGCATACGATAACTGATCGTCGAAGGTTATGGCATTCACTACGCTGCCACCATGACACCCACAGTGAGCCATGGCTACTTGGCGGTGACTTTAATACCTTCTTGACAGTAGCAGAACATGATGGTCTTTCTACCCCATCTTTGTCTTCCCTAGAAGACTTCAATGACTGTGTGACATCATGTGAGTTAATAGATATTCCATATGAAGGATCTGTTTTTACTTGGACAAGTGGTCGGGGCCTTGGTGTAGTTTGCAGACGTCTAGATCGCATGCTATGTTCTGAGTCATACAATAGCTTGTTTCCAAGTTTGCGTGTTAAACATCTTCCACGCTTGACTTCGGATCATACTCCGTTACTACTGAAATCTTTGTTAACATCATTCAAAGGCCCGAAATCTTTTCGCTTTCAGAATATGTGGGCAGAACATCTGGACTTTCATGCGTTTGTCAAGGCAACATGGGATTCGTATCCCACAACCGGAGGAATGCGAGGGCTTTACAACAAGCTACAAGCCCTTAAAAAAGATCTACAAATGTGGAACGTCTCAGTGTTTGGCAATATATTTGATCAACTAACACATTTGGAGCAGGAACTCAAATACAGTGAGATTGTCTTTGATATTCACCC
>AP025052.1:27004277-27036459 GCA_036186865.1 Eustoma russellianum | reverse complement strand
CAGTGAGATTGTCTTTGATATTCACCCTTCGCCAGAGACACGTACAACATATCATGCAGTGCAGGCTGCATACAAATTGGCAGAGCGCAAAACACTTTTATTCTGGTCACAGAAAGCCCGACAAAAATGGATTGCCGAAGGGGATGCCAACACCTCCTTTTTCCACAACATTGTGCGAGAACGCCACACCAGACAAGCCATCACCAAAATATTTGATGAACATGGTACAACAATTGACACCCAGCAAGGAATACAACAGGCTGCAGAATCATATTACAAAAAATTATTTGCAGCTGAGCCTATTTCTGAGGATCAAACAATTCTGCAATACATTCCGCAGCTTGTCACTGAATCGGATAATCAACAATTGACAATCTTACCAACACAGGCTGAAGTAAAGGAAGCAGTTTGGACTTTAGACCCCAAAAGTGCACCTGGCCCAGATGGATACAATGGGTATTTTTTCCACACTTGCTGGGACATAATTCACCAAGATGTTCACAAAGCCATGCAAGAGTTTTTCCTTGGTCTCCCCATGCCAAAAGCAATGGGCAGCACGTTAATCGTGTTGTTGCCAAAGACATCTTCTCCCCGTACATTCTCTGATTACAGACCCATTAGCCTCGCAAACTTCATATCTAAGCTAGCCACACGCATTCTTGCAACCCGCATACAGCCACTTCTGCAAAAGCTCATTATAGAAGAACAAGCAGGATTTGTGAAGGGACGAGACATTTCAGACCAGATTCTTCTGGCTCGTGAGATGGTTCACTTACAACAAACGAAAGTCAGAGGTTCAAACGCAATAATCAAACTGGACATGATGAAGGCTTTCGACAGAGTTAACTGGACTTTTCTTGCGAAACTTCTCGAAAAATTTGGATTCTCCAGCAGATTCAGCAACCTTATATTTAATCATCTTCGAGGCACGTACATTTCCATCTTGATCAATGGTGTCCCTGCGGGTTTTTTCCAGCCATCTCGTGGGGTTAAACAAGGAGACCCTTTGTCACCAATTTTGTTCATCCTAGCTTCAGAGGCATTTTCAAGGGGCCTAAATTCCTTAGTCACGCGGGGGGTCATACAACCATTTCTTGCAGGAAGATCTAAAACTATTTCACATTTGGCATTTGCCGATGATCTTCTGGTATTCATTAACGGTGGATTGCATAACTTGGTCAAATTCAGACACTTCTTGGAGCTATATCAACAGGCATCTGGACAAGCAGTGAATTTTCAAAAGAGTCATTTTGTGCCAGCCGCATATTTATCGTCTGCACAGATTCGCAGAATGGAACACCGCCTTCATATGACATCCATATCCTTGCCATTTAAGTACTTAGGGGTCCAATTACATAGAGGCAGAGAAAGAGTCTCACATTTCACAAGTCTGCTCTCGTCAGTTCAAGCTAAATTACATATGTGGCAGAATAAATTCCTTAATCATGCGGGCTGCTTGATCTTAATCAAACATGTCTTGGCTTCCATCCCCTTACATATACTGTCAACTTGCAAGTTGCCACAAAGCTTACTTCGTGCTATCATGAGATGGATGGTCAAGTTCTTCTGGGGAAGCACTCCAGATCACACTAGACATTCTTGGATTTCAAGTGAGCTACTCTTCGGGCCAACAGCTGAGGGTGGTCTTGGCCTAAGGAAACTTGAGGATCTTCAAACAGCTTACTCATGCAGAATATGGTGGAAATATCAACAAAACAATTCTTTGTGGAGTAAATTTCTTCATTCCCGATATGCAAATAGAAATTCATATGATATGCGGATTACTGATTCACCAGTTTGGAAAAGAATATGCAGAATCCATCAATTTTGTGCTCACAGTATAGATGCAGAGCATTACACTATACGTGAAGCATATGAACAAGTACGCCATCCCCGGACTCTTCGTCTCTCATACAAGTACATTTGGAATAAGCATATACCTCCAAATATTCGACTATTCTTATGGAGATTGTCTCAAAAAGCAGTACCATTACCAGAGACTCTACAAAGATTTGCGTATATTCATCCGACTAGATGTCCATTTTGCTTACGGTCACAAATCTCATCCGATCATGTGTTCTTGGGATGTTCTGAAGTTCAAGATATTTGGCAAATCTTTGCTGCGTATCTGGATGGCCCAATCATCAATGCACAAACAACACAGCAACAGCTCATGAAATGGTGGTTGTCAACCAAAGGTACAACGCTTAAAGGAATATTGCGAATAGTTGCACCAGCTTACATTGTTTGGGAATTATGGAAGTGTTATACTTCCATCATGTATGGGGATGGATTATGGAGAAAATCTTCGGTGGTGGAAGCCATACGACGAGGAATTTACGATAGGGTATCTGCTCAACAAGGCAAAAAATTCGCACGAGCAGACTCTGGACTTATAGCTGTCGGATTAAGCCCACACCTCCAAGTTTCAAGATGCAGACTAGTTAAATGGACTCACCCCCCACCAGGAAGGTTAAAATTAAACACTGATGCAGCACATAGGAAGTACTCAGCAGCTGCAGGAGCAATATTACGAGACTGCAATGGAACATTCTTAGGAGCAATATCATTCCACCTTCCGCTTTCTTCGCCAGCAGAGGCAGAGATTCAAGCTGCATATATTAGCTACATATACTTTGCAATGCATTGGGGTCCTATTGATATTGAAGTGGATGCACAGGGAGTAATTCCACAGATTATGAACCCATGTCAAAGGCACACTTCCATCTTTAGGAATCTATTAATTTCGATGGGATCAGAGATAGCGTACACTCCTAGAGAGGCAAATCGACCAGCTCACTTTCTAGCTCAACATGGTCAAGCTCATCAACATCTTGCAATATTCACAACAGAAGCAGCACTTCCTCCACTAGTTCGAGCTAGCTATCGTACTGAAAACACCCCCCATATAAGACATGGAACCAACTCTTAAACAGTGTTGTTGCCCGTATCATCAGATATGGGCAACGCTGGTATGCCTCCTTCTTCACATTATTCTCCATTGCGTCATAATTTTTGAGCACCCATGCTATATATCGTTACCCATATTGATTAATATGGGTAACCAGGGTAATTATTGCACTGCTGAAATTGCTGTTTTTGGATTCAACTCACATACTATTGATGCTGCATATTACAGTATATCACAATTTACTAACCATATGATGTGTTTGTGCATGGACCTTGGGGAGCAACAACAACAATGGCACTTCATATTTCGGTGGATCCAGCAGAGAACACAGGCTATATACTTTCAACTATTGGACACTCCAACAATATCTGGAACATACTCATGTATTGACGCCAATCATATAAATATGTACGCTTTTTTCCTTCGCCAAAGTTTTATCCACAAGGGTGGTTTTACTTGGCAAGGTTTTAATGCGGCATATCATATATGATTGGAGACTTCAAATCATATGTTCGTTATATTTTCATTTTGCATACATAGACAAACGTTGTAATACGGTTTCCCTCCACCATAAGTGAGGCATAATAAAACTTTCTCTTTGGATAAAAAAAAATAGGAATTCTATTTATGGTAATTCCAAAGTCCGAAAGTTGTTGTGTTATCCATAATAATTGTGTGCAACAAAGACTAAGTGTCATGTACTCAGCTTTAGTAGTGGATAAAGCTACGGTTGCTTGCTTTTTGGAAAACCATGAAGTTAAAGTGAATTACATAGAATTAAACACGAATTATCACCACCTAGAACACCACAACTCAATGGAGTTATTGAACGTAAAAATCCAATCCTCGTTTGTTCTTTCCTTGTTGGGATATCGACCATGCATAGAAGGATCTTCTATCTGCTCCATGACATGCCTTCTAGACTGTTATGCCCCGGACCCTCCGTAGAATAATTAAAGGATAAAAGGAATTAAATGGGATCAATGACAATAAATGGTAATGAATTAAGAAATTAAATATTAGATTAATTGGTATTTATGGAAGGATTAAATGATGGAATTAATTAGTATTTAATTTAGAATTAAATAATTGAATTTAAACATTTAAGATAAATGGGATAATAGGATATAATTTAGAAACTCAAATTTCACCCTTTTCCATATCAAAACTGACAGAATGTCAGTTTCTTTCATTATTTAGAAAAACAACCGACGCCATCCTCCCCCTCTTCTCCATAGGCGATTCCTCTCTTCTTCTTCAACCCTAGGGAAGAACTCTTCAAGGTCTTCAATCCAATCCTCGTTTGTTCTTTGATTCTTCTTCAAGTAACCACAAGCAAGTAATCTACTTATGAGTTCCTACGATTTGCGAAAGAAAAAGGCCTATTTTTTGATATCAAAATGGATCACCATGCAGTAGTTTCTTTTTGTGAATCTATATGTGTTTTATGTGTTTTGATTTTGAGATTTAGCCACTATATGTTGAATCTCGTTTGTTGTTGTGATTTGGTGGAATCCTGCAAATCCCAATCCTTTGAACCCTACTTTGTTGCTATTTGCGGTTGAAGGGAAGGGAGAGTGGAAAGATGGGATTTTTGGGTTTGTTTTGATGGATGATTTGAGTTTTAGGGTTAAATCTTTGATGTGTATGTGAAAGGTGTTGTTGTGGTGAATTAAGTGTGGATTGATAGTGAGGATTAGGCTTGGAATGGTTAGGAGGAAGTTGGAAATCAGTTGGGGGTTCAAATCTGCAGTTTCTGCAGAAATCGCAGGATAAAATTCTGGAAAAACGATGACATCGATCGATCGATGTCAGAGGCCAACGTACATCGATCGATCGATGTCTGGCAGGTGAGGGACTGATGTGCTTCAGATGAACGTGGATCGATCGACGTAGGATGAGTGAGAGATCGATGTTCTCTGATGGACGTCGATCGATCGATGTGAGGGATCGACGTCATATCGATCGATCGATGTATAGTGAGTGAGAGATTGATGTGCCTCGGATGTACGTCGATCGATCTACGTCAGGGGCTGACGTCCATCTGTTTTGGGGGAAATTAAGGGAAGAAAGAGGGAAGCTAGGGGATCCCTTGGGTGACCTTAGGGACTTCTTAGGACCTGATTGAGGTTAGTATAAGTCTTGGGAACACAACTTAGGATGATGAACCAACGGTGAGTACTTCGTAGGGTATTTGAATTGGACTTCCACGTGAATGATCTAAGGGGTTAAGAATGAATGCTTGAGGCTTTGTTAGGATTCAAATGGGGCATGTGAAGAAGGGTCATTTCATTTCTCTTATCCTTAGTATGAACGTTTAAGTGAGGTAGGCTTAAGTATATGATAATGCGTTTGAATGTGAGAATGTGATTGAAGCCAGTGATTGAAGAATGTGATTGAACGATGAGAAGTTGTGCATCTTTGTATCATGGCACTTACATTTGCATTATGTTTTGATAAGAGCTATGCCTCGGCACAGGGTATAAAGTTTGCGAAATGAGCTGTGATGCGTTACAGGGTATAAAGACAAGTAGTAACCATCACAGGGTATAAAGTGAGTTGTAATGTGAGAAGGGGTATAAAGACAAGCTAAGGAACATTACAGGGTATAAAGTTGAGCTGTGGTGCGTCACAGGGTATAAAGACAAGTTGTGGCCCATCACAAGGTATAAAGTTATATGACCGGACATTATGACATGTATTGCACGGTTTTTGAAAAGTGAAGCATAATCATTTGTGATTGTGTAGTGTAGTGCATATTTTTGAAAGGTCATGCATCACGTGAGTCGTTACGGTATGAGGCTGCGACATCTTTTTATAACAACTATCCGAAATGAGGCTGGAGATGTATGCAATACAGTGGAGAGGCTGCGACATCTTTTTATACTCAATTATTTTTGGCTGAGGATAGTTGTTATACTGTAGTGGAGATGACGATCCCTCACAAGATTATGAAAATAGGAAGTATTTACATTACCACTCTTTATCCATTTGACGCGAGCTTTTTGTTCCTAATACAGCAAGACATTTCTGGAAGCTAATTTATAATTAGCCTGGGACTGTATTGCGATCTAGATTCTGCGGTTGGGTGTTGATCATATAGTTGATCATATAGATTCCGCGCCTGAAGCTTTCTTTTTTTTATTCGTTGCGTTAATTGGGCCGGCCTGTAGCCGATCCAGTCCGCTGGCCATCCGGCCCAGCCCGCTACCAACTGGCCAATTTTTTTTATATATTATAAGCAATCGGGCCAGGCCCGTGCAAAGCCGGCCTGCTAAGGGTCCGGTCGCCTGCGCCTGGTCTGGCCCGGTTCCTTTTTTTTAATAAATTCGACTGCTGCAACCAGTGAGAGCGCGTGTGTGCCACACGCACGCGTGGAGGCCACGTGCGGCCCTTTCAGCGGCGAGTGGGGCACACTTGCCTTCTCCGCGGCCTTTTTCGACTCCGATGTACATTTTTGCCTATTTCCAGTCTACGGGATCCTATTCTAAGGCCAAAACAACAACTAAAACACCCTAAACATACTAAAGATGTGCTAGTTTGATTATCAAATTTTTTCCTAAAATCAAATCCAAGCCACGCAAAACAGTATACGCATTTACCTGTTTTCACATTCATCAATCTTGCACAGAATCAACATCATGATATAGATTTCAACAATTAAAACAACAAACACATAATATATCATCAAAGCATGTTTGAATTTGTACCAATTGGAGGAGAAAAAGGGAACCTACCATTTTGTAGACAAATTACGCCATTACACGAAGTCTATATGGATCCTGCTTGCTTCCTTCTTTCCTTCTTTTCCTTCTCTTTTTCTTCCTTTTCCTTCCTCTCTGGCTGCTACCCCTCCCTCACGTTGCTCTCCCTTTTTTTAATTTAACCCCTACTGCCGCCGCTATTAAGTATTGCTAGGGGGTATTTAATGAATTTTTTTCCCTTTCCTGGCTTCGGTTGGCGCTCATTAAGGGGTGGGGAAATTTAAAGAATTTAAGATAAGGAATGGAGGAAGAATAGGGGAGTTTGTTACCCCTCCCTCCACTATCCACGTTTTCTTTACTTTTTTTTTATTTTTTTTCATTTTATTTTATTTATCATTTTATTACTCTCTCTTTTTTTTTTCTCACTCTCAATACTCGAGGCATCCTATCTATTTATATATTTTGCTATCATATTTATTTTATTTATTATTGTTATATTTTTTTGTTACTTATCCTTTGTTGCTACCTTATATTTAAATACAACTATATCCATGTGTATAATCACGAACTTAATCACTTACTTGCACTTAACGATATGCTAGAGTAAATTTAATTCCAAAAGGTCGTTACACCCAACGACTACATTAGTTTAAATTAACGGGTACGACTAGCTCAAAAGTTCTCGGGCGTAACATCCTACCCACCTTACAAGAAGTTTCGTCCTCGAAACTTGTCATATCTTATTCGAAGAGATCGGGATAGCGTTCGCGCATCTGATCCTCCAACTCCCAAGTCGCTTCATTTTTTTTCCTGTGATTGCTCCATTGCACCTTGGCATATGGAATGACCCTCCTCCTGAATCCTCGCTCCTTGCGGTCTATAATCTGAATAGGGGTTTATTCATATGATGTGTCTGGTCTGATTCTCAAAGGTTGTGTGTTCAAAACATGACTCGGGTCAGAGACGTACCTTCTCAGTTGAGAAACATGGAATACGTTGTGCACCTGGTCTAGTGCCGGAGGTAACGCCAAATGATAAGCTAACGACCAATCGTTTTGAGCACCTCGTAGGTGTAAATGTATCGAGACCTCAGCTTGTCCTTCAATCCGAATCGTGCTACACCCTTCATCGGTGACATCTTCAAGCAAACCTTCTCACCGTCAGTAAACTCCAGAGGACGCCTCTTTGAATCTTCCCAGCTTTTACTTCTGTCTTGAGCAACCTTAAGTCTTTCTCAAATTAACATTATCTTTTTCTTGGTCTGCTCAACCAGCTCTGGACCAGTTATAGCGCGCTCTCTAGCTTCATCCCAATGGATAGGGGATCTGCACTAACACCCATAGAGTGCCTCAAATGGTGCCATGCCGCTGGTATGATGACGGTTGTTGTAAGAGAACTCACTTGATCATACCGTCCGACTTTCCCTTAAAGTCAACAGCGTAAGCTCTTAGCATGTCTGCTAATATTTGTATCGTCCTATCTGACTGCCCATCTGTTTGGGATGAAATGCAGTGTTCAAACGTAGCTCCGTCCATTATATATCAGCATACACGAGTTTTAATATGTGTTGTCGTTTTAATGGTTAAGTTGTAGAACATGTTTGGTATAGACATATCGTACGTTGTGTGTCCTTATTTACACGCATGCATAACTTAGGTATCGTATGTAGTTCGTGAATTCACCACCGTTATTTGCAGTTTGTCACCTGTATTATATTTATATTGTATATTAGTTGAGCTTTAAGTGGTACACATGCTATGCGCGTTCATTTTAGTTTTTTTTTCTCTTTTTTTCGTGATCTCTCTTTTTGTACTTATGTTAGTCGTCAATAAATTTTTTTTCTTTTTGCTACCTATACTCTATATTTTTCGTACTAGCCTATCTTATTATTGTACAAATATCGTATATAAATTATTCCAAAGGAATTTCATAAATGGATGGATTTTACTGTAATGTAGATATATATAATTTATTTGGGTGCTCAAGTAAGATAATTAAAAAAATAAAGTCTCTTCTTCTTTTTTTCTTTTACTTTTTTTTGTTATTAAATTATTTACACTTTAATCTATTACTATGTTGTCATGCAATAATATGTTGTTCCTAACTCATAATTAGTATGCTTCACTACAAATGTGGATGTTGTTAATTTGTTTTAAAACTTGTAATTGTATGCCTATTTTGTAATCCATGTCTTGTATTCAAAGTATTTGTCATTTTATTCTTTGTAACTGTGATGTTTGTTGTCGTTATATACTATGATGTTTATTTCTGTTTTGTTGTAATAGTTATGTTGTGGTGTCTTTGATACAATTGTGTGTATACTTATGCATTTTTACTTAGAATCATTTAATTACCTTTTTGTTTCGTGTATCTATTTGTATGTTTTCCTTAGATCGACTTATTTACATTATATCATTAATGTTGCAACAAATTGTGAGTAGTCACATGCTTCTTTATTATTGTACGAGGTTGAGTTTTTTTTAATATATATTACTCCATGAGTTCGCAACCCATGAAGTGTCTTAACAGCATAACATTTATAAGTTCCTAAGTTGGTTGTTGTTGTTGTTGTTGTTGTTATTATTATTATTATTATAGTGGCCATTTAGTCAATATAATTTTGACTTATTGTATTATTATTATTATTATTATTATTATTATTATTATTATTATTATTATTATTATTATTATTATTATTATTATTATTATTATTTTTCTTTTATGTTCACTACTCTTATGTTGTTATCGTATTCTACGTATATTTTGGGCTTTTACCCATTATTTTGTATTTTTTATGTGGTCTCTTTGTATCCATATGTATAGGTGTATATATGTGTATATGTATATTATTGAGTTCTGTTGCCGTATATTCATAGTTCATTATGTTATGTGATGTTTCTCTCTTTTCTTTTTATTTTTTGGTACTGTGTTATGCTCCTTTGTGTAGTTGTGTTGGATTTTGTGTGATTGGTGTTCTAGTACATGTTTGATATGTTGATGTATATCGTTTAGGAGTGTTGTCTTAGTCAATGTGTGTATATATAATTACTGAGAAAAATTGTGTATTATAGTATTGTGTCTAATATATTTTTTTTTGCTCAGCGAACTTTGCTGATATCGACGGTCCACTCGAACTTCGCCTTCTTCTGCTTTCATATGTTCATGGCACCTGTATCGACGAGCATCCTTCAGCAAAATTTCTTGTAGCAGCTGGCCAACTAAGAAAAACTCCTTACTTCGGTCACCTTGGTCGGCCAGGGCTACTCAGCGAATAATCCCCCCACACTGACCCGAGTGTGGCATTCACCTTGGTCGGTCAAGGCTACTCAGCGAATAATCCCCCCACACTGACCCGAGTGTGGCATTCACAAGGAGCACATGGTGGTAGCACTCCTCCACAACTGTACTTTCGTCGCGAGCGGTCTTGTGATTATTAGCGGCTATGTCGCATATTTATGCCTCCCTGGTGAAGGATCCTTCTAAACATCGGATTTCAGACGTCCTGCATTTCCATGTAGTAGAACCTCAAATCTGGTGGTGGCAGCGGTGGAAGAGGCTAGTTCAAATGCTACTGCCGCTGTTGCGCCAAGGTGGTGGCCATGGTGTCAACCAATGCCTGGAGATTGGCCTCCGATTCTGGTGGTCGTTACCACAACCATCGTTGCCTCCTTTGCCAGATTTTTCATAACACATCTGCATTTTTCTAGGTCTCGTGCGAATCTTGACGAGAATTCAGACGGGAGTGATCGATGGATTTGAGCCTTTATGAGGCTCATGCGAAGGTTCGGGGTACAACGGTATGTAAATAGAGAAAGCTCACCAACGGCGCACACCTCTCTTAACCCGATCATAACTTAGGTCTACTTCATTTATTAGGGGTATAATCGTTATTCCTAGGTAAAGATCATAGCTTATGTCTAGATGATCTAGTTAATCCTGCGTTCCCGAGGTGGATCTGAAGCCTCGGCTCTGATACCACCTGTAGCGCCCCGCTCCCGAGCCCTAGCATCGGGAACAGTGCACCCGCTGTATATTGCTCAGGAGAATACAAGGCGTTGAGTTAATTTTCGACATGTCCGAAAAGACGTAGAAATTTTTCTCGCGGAAATGAAATACCATGCATTAAATCCCATGGATAAAAGAAAATATCTCAATAACATATTAAATCAATTATGGCAATAACATCACTGTACCAACAGTCTAAACAGGTATGTCTGATGAATCCCAATAAAATAATAACAAATGACCGCACGGTCTCCTCATGTCCTAGATGCGGCCATCAGTCTGCCCACTCCTATGTGTCAGCCCCGTCCTCAACAAAGACATAATCGTGGGCCTCTACCTGCTCACCTGGAGGGGGGGAAGTAGGGGTGAGTGACGTGGAAATCACTCAGTAGGCACCTGCCTCCAAGTAGTATTAGACGAGCATCCAAAAATGATGCAACACATAGCACATAAAACATGATATCACATAAGCATATGAAAGAATGCGGAAAAGTAAATCACTCCAGGTAAAGAATGCGCAGCATCGTGATGCATGTCCCACTATGCATGTCACACGCAACAAAGTCATGTCACACAGAATGCCAATATCCATACAGTGTAATGCATGAACCCGGGTCCTACTGAGTGGCTGCAGGTCGTACACCCCACAGTCACCATACTGAGTGTGCGTGGTCGGGCCACCTTACGCCATCCTGAGTGTGCGTGGCCCCGCCACCATACACCATCCTGAGCGCCCGTGAAACATACGCCACGACCCGCTATAAATGCAATGCACGTGTCATGAATGCAAAAACACAATCGCCTGAGGCCCCTGGCCCATCCTCACCATCCTCCGACACTCAAATATAGGTTCAGTTATCACTCGAATGCTAACTCAACATTGTACGGCATCAAATCCACTTTCCCACGGCTTGTATACCTTTATCGTGCATTTTCTATATTTTTCCTCATTTTCCCCTTATTTATTTCTATTTATTACCTAATTATCCAAATTAAATAAATTATCATAATTACTGGAATTTAATGGAAATAATTTAATTTCAGCATTTTATAATTTCTGGAATTTATTTATAATTTTCTGATATTTATTTATATTTTTTCTATATTTATTACTATTTTAATTAATTAAATAACAATTATCCAAATTCCAGAAATTCAGAAATCCCTTTTTGATTAAATAAAAAGCTAATAGGGCTGGCCTGCTTCACCAGCCCTGTCCAGCCTGCACGAACCCGGCCCGCTAAGTGCAGGCCTGTGCCTGAAGCTTTCTTTTTTATTCGTTACGTTAATTGGGCCGGCCTGTAGCCGATCCGGTCCGCTGGCCATCCGGCCCGGCTCGCTACCAGCCTGCCAATTTTTTTATATATTATAAGCAATCGGGCTAGGCATGTGCAAAGCGGGCCCGCTAAGGGTCCGGTCGCCTGCGCCTGGTCCGGCCCGGTTCCCTTTTTTTAAATAAATTCGACTGCTGCAACCAGTGAGAGCGCGTGTGTGCCCACACGCGTGCGTGAAGGCCACGCACGGCCCTTCCAGCGGCGCATGAGGCACTCTTGCCGCCTCCGGCGGCCGTTTTTCGACTCCGATGTACATTTTGCCTATTTCCAGTCTACGGGGTCCTATTCTAAGGCCAAAACAACATTTAAAACACCCTAACATACTAAAGATGTGCTATTTTGATTATCAAATTTTTCCCTAAAATCAAATCCAAGCCACGCAAAACAGTATACACATTTACCAGTTTTCATATTCATCAATCTTGCACAGAATCAATATCATGATATAGATTTCAACAATTAAAACAACAAACACATAATATATCATCAAAGCATGCTTGAATTTGTACCAATTGGAGGGGAAAAGTGAACCTACCATTTTGTAAACAAATTACGCCATTATACGGAGTCTATATAGATCCTGCTTGCTTCCTTCTTCCCTTCTTTTCTTCTCTTTTTCTTTCTTTTCCTTCCTCCCTGGCCGCTACCCCTCCCTCACGTTGCTCTCATTTTTTTTTAATTTAACCCCTACTGCCGCGCTATTAAGTATTGATAGGGGGTATTTAATGAATTTTTTTCTTTTCCTGGCTTCGGTTGGCGCTCATTAAGGGGTGGGAAAATTTAAAGAATTTAAGATAAGGAATGGAGGAAGAATAGGGGAGTTTGTTACCTCTCTTTCCACTATCCAAGTTTTCTTTACATTTTTTTTATTTTTTTCATTTTATTTTATTTATCATTTTATTACTCTCTTTTTTTTTCTCACTCTCAATACTCAAGGCATCCTATCTATTTATATATATTTGGCTATCTTAAATATTTTATTTATTATTGTTATATTTTTTTTGTTACTTATCCTTTGTTGCTATCTTATATTTAAATACAACTATATCCATGTGTATAATCACGAACTTAATCACTTACTTGCACTTAACGATATGCTAGAGTAAATTTTATTCCAAAAGGTCGTTACACCCAACGACTACATTAGTTTAAATTAACGGGTACGGCTAGTTCAAAAATTCTCGGGCGTAACAAGTAGCAAGTAAACACTAGTTAACAAATAAAAGTCCCAATGTCCCAAAATGTTCTTTAAGTACATAGTCATCAAAATCAAAATGTTTGGGTGCTAAAATCCTGGTGCATACACCTTCATTCATTCAGGGGTAATCTAACTGTGGCTCGTCCTCTATAAAACATGTATCGTACTTCATGTTCTCTGCAATGGTTTATAAAAAGCAAGTATGAGCGATAACATGAATCGTCCAACAAGTAATCCGTTCAGATCCGTCATGTGGATCAAACATGGAATGGCGGAGTGATAAAATAATAAGTACGCAAATAAATAACATTTTCCGTCTTCATTTCCCAAGTAAAGTGGCACATCTATATGAACAAATATACAACATGTAACACATTCATATCCAAAATCATAAAACAATGCTAATGTTCTTCTTCTGTTTAGGTCCATTAAATTCAACCTTATACAAGTTCATTCTTATTATTTCAGGGTCAAGTATGATGCCCATGTTATACATATCCATGCTTATCCTAATTATTTCCTCTATGCCATATGTCGATCCATGGTCAATTTAAAACCAATGTCCTTCTGATGCTATGTTTTTAAAACGATACTATGAAATTTCATAACGATAAACAACCGATGCGATGTCCATGTCCATTTTCCATAACAATTTTCCAAAACATTATATTTTCCATATGATGGCTATAGTACCTTACGTAGAAACAATGTCATACGACACACGGAATGATTCTCCATATCGTCAGATGTATAAATATGTCTCCTGCTGTTCCAAACATGATGTTACGTGATATGTACATAATCCTATTGGCGACTCGATATGTAGGAGTCTCTTGTTCCAAACAAGGTGTTACAGTCGGGCCAATAACGATACAATATGCCCATGACACCTATCTCTCCAGTCTCGGTGCCATGGCGGCCGCCATTACAATAATATACGATAACATATGTCTCGGAATTAATTGTTTGGTCCCTATTGTCATTCTAAAATTACATCGTTATAAACCCAATGCTTATCTACATCATGCATATCATAATCTTAAAAAAACTACCATTTTTACCCCATGGGATGTCTCGGCTAAGACCCAAGAAAACAGTCCACTTTTTAGAATAATTCACACATCAACAGTTCCTTAAAATACACATTTTACACACAATCCAATGGCAAAAACAATGAGATATTTAGTACACGTATTTCAAAAGCTGCATAGCATAATTAGGATGCAATGCATAAGATAACCATAATTCACACAATACCACATTTTATATGTATATATCTCTATAGTTGTGTAAACAAAATTATTTGCTCCATAGGCATGCCTTAGGGCCGTGGGATACACCCACCCACACAACCAAATAAATCTCAGTTTGGTCACATCTTATACATGCATCATAGGTTCAACACTTTATCTCCTAACATTGCATTTTTCTTGAGTTTAAGCCTTAGATAGATGATTCCTCTTGAATCAACTTGCCTAGTGATGAGCCCAGAAATGCTCATCGGATGGATCAGAGGTGATCCTTGTTGTATGTCGTTAGCTCTCCGTCTAAATCCGTCAACAGAACCTGAGAAGGAAGAGAAATGTTAGAGGTCCCAGGGCGCTGTCTCGGGAAAATCTTCCGACGCTTAAGTCAGTTATGGGTGTTTTGAGTAGGCAATTTATGCTGGAATAAGGTTCAGATGAAACCTGTAGTAAGATCTCCCTGAGTATATGGCTGATGATGTATTGGACGAGATGGAGTTCTTAAGAAGAATGCTCCAGAAATTGTTCCAAAAGTTGGATCCCTTTCCTCGTCTGGAAATAGGGATATTTATACTCAAGATTGAGGAGGTCTGACCCCCTGCCCGATGATGGGATTACGATGTGTTTGAGATGGCTGTCTTATCTGCTGCAGAGCCACAATATGATGGGACAAATGCCTGAGACCGTAGTTGTGTCAGTGGCTGACTCTATGTTATGTAGGTCAGCCAGCAGTGATGACCTCGTACTTCACGAGTCGATGCTTGACACCTGGAAAGTACTATGGTGAGTTTCCTTGGTGGGTCCTAGATGCAAACAGATAATATCTTTCTCTGATCTTATCCGAGATACTATGAGTAACAGTGTTTATGGGAGCAGAGCTGAGACTGTAACTTGGTGCTAAGATGAAGCCCCCGAGGCCGAAGTTAGTCAGAGGCTAAGCTGAATATACCCTTTGAAGTGCACTGTTAACTCCTTTATTTGCCGAGGTTGACCATAAGAGGCTGCTTTGACTGAGGCATTGCCGAGCCAAGGTGCAATATGTAAAACTGTCCTTATGAGATGACTTCATTTCTAACCAGTCTTGGTCATGTTAAGCAAGTGCCGACCTGACTCAGGCATGCGGCCGAGCTGACCAAGAATTATAGTTGAACTTGTCTTAGCCGTATTAATAAACTTGCTCCAGCTAAAGGCATAAGATGGCCGAGCAGAAGTGCACTCCTGCCGAGCTGCAGGAGTTATCTCAGACCTTAATTTGTCTTTGACCGTTTGTTGACTAACTGACAACTTTGTCTTTTCTGAGCAGGTCAGATTTTGGTTCATCATTTGCCCCCAGATTAGTTTGGCCGAGCTGACCAGGAAGGGCAGGCTAATCGATTCAGAGCCTTTAATGAGTTGTCCTTTCAAATGTGACGTGTCTGCCTCCGATTGGGCTGCTCTACGCATTTACTTTCTGCACAGATTACGAAGCGTCAGTTACGCACCTTTTCGTTTCCAGTGATTACAGAGATCGAGAGTGGAAGCATCGAGGTGACCCTTGGGCTACCAAGATGAGGGCCTATTAATAGGGCCTTCAGAGTTACAATTCACTTCTTCTGCTTTCTGCATTCTGCTCTCTCATACCTTCCTTCTCCAGCATTACTCTTCCAGTCTCCTCCGACGATTTCAGTTTTCCCCGGTCTTGTCCGTCTTCTCCGGCCTTCTTTTTTTTTTCAGCCTATCTTCTTTGTAAGTCTTCTTCTCTTCACTTGTCATTATGTCTGCTTCTCCTTCTCATGATTCCCAGAATTTCTTTGAGGGCGCTTCTTACACCACCGGTGGTGGAGGGAATTCTAGATCTCCATCTCCGTCTGGTAGGACGGTCTCTGCTGATAGCCGTCCAATAAGCAGTCTTCGCAGAACCATTGATGACACTGCTCAGTCCAGCAGAGCCGTCACAGTAGTTGATTCCTCGCCGGAGCAAGCAGGGACTGCTCTTGCTCTGGCATCTGCAAATCCCTCCATTCTGCAGAGGGCTCCATCCTTTTTTACGGGGGTCCTTGAAAGAGGTCTGCCTTCTCCTTTTGTTCAAGAATCTTTTTGTTCATTGTCCGAGACCGATCTGAATCGGATGTGTAAAACCTACAGAATTGACCAGGATCGGTTCGGACCGCTTCTGCCTCTGCCTGGTCAGACTGCTTATGATCCTCCAAAGGATTATGAAGCAGTCTACGAGGACTATTTTAAGACGGGGTTCAGCCTTCCCATTCCTGAACCCCTAGTTCATATTCTTCGTGCTTACGGTCTTAGAATTCCTCAGATCCAACCTAGTGGTCTTAAAATTATCCTTTGTTATATCCTCTTTCTTAGAGTAGCCGAGTCTCCTTTTAACACACATGTTTTTAGAGCCCTTTTTTCTTGTCGGACCTCGCATAGCTGGTATTATTTCAGCAAGCGAGTCTCTAACAGTGATTTTCCCTTCGCTGTTAATATTCCTACCTTTACCAAAAATTGGAAAGGTAAATTCTTTTATGTCAAGAGGGGTGAGCTACCGAAGGGGAACATCTGGAAGTCTGGCAGGGCAGACAACCTGAAGCCGGGCCCAGATTACTGTAATGAAGCAGCCAGACGTCAGAGTCTACCAATCGTCATTGACTGGCAAATGGTGGATTACGAGATTGTGATGGCAGCTGACCTGATCCATTCAGTTGTGGGTCAGAATTATCTGCCTATTTTTCCTAATAATATGATCATTGTCAGAGGTTGGTCTTGATGCACTTTATCCTTAGTATTTTTCCTTAATTTCAGTTGATAACTATCTCTTTCATGATGCAGGCTCAATGGCTTTTGGCAACACTTCCCATGCTAGCAGAATGGCCGAGGCGGCAGCCAGGAAAAGAGCTCGTAAGGCCAGAAGAATGGCTGCTCTTACCCCAGCTGGGGGGACCTCTGCTCCAGCTCTGCACCCGGTTCCTTCTACTGCTGAGCCCATGCATGAAATTTTTCAACCTAAGTCTTTTCACTTGGTTGTGATTTGGTTCTGACTCATTTGATGTTTCTTGCAGCTCTGCCAATTGAGGTTCAAGATGACGAGCCTGAGGTCCAACCCCAACCTCAGGCCTCAGCTGAATTTGAAGAGATGCAGAAGCTAGTGAAGGCTCGAGTCTTCGCCCAAGAAAAAGGCAATGGGGCGAAGGATCGTCTATTGGCCGAGCTGCGGGACCATCCCAACCCTTAGAAATGGCTCCATCTGAGCCAACTGAGGAAGTCCTGTCTCAGTCAACTGAGACACATGACCCAATTCTGATTGTGTTTTCAGAAAGCGACTCTGCTGTGGACCCAGCCATAGCTAAGAAGCTGAACAAGGTGACTGTTCTGCCCCAGGATCAGCAGAAATTTGAAGCAGCCACCTGGAAGAACCTAAAGGAGGTCCTCCATTCCAATATCGCTTTGGTAAGAACATGAAACTTTTTCTTAGTGCTTATTCAATTTAACACTTTGTCTTTTTCTCACTTCGCTATTCTGGCAGGTCCGAGCTCAGGAAATGGAAGCCTTGGCCCAAGGAGAAATGTTTTACGAAGAGCTCCAAGTCAAGTCCAGGGAGCTTGATGAATCCAACCAGCGGAAGGCCGGACTGACTCAGCAGATCAACACTCTGCAGGCCGAGTTCTCCATATTCCAGCAAAGAGCAGAGGATGCTGAGATGAGGTTGGCCACTTCTAACTCAAAGGTGGATGAGTTGGAACATAAAGTGGCCGACCTGGAGTTGGTTTCCACCCAATCTCTGACTGAGATTGAAGCCTTGAAGAAAGACAAAGATGAACTGTTGCAGCGAAGCAATAACTTTGAAGAGCAGTTGGATCAACTACGTCAACAATTTTGGCCGAGGCTGAGGTCAAAGCAGTTCCTGATTTTAGGAGATCCCAAATGTTTGAAGAAAAATGATTCTGCTGCAAAGTTCAGCTATGGAGGTCGGCCAAACAAAGGCCATCGACGTCTGCTCAGAGATTTATCCAAAGTTGAACAAAGAAGACCCTCGTCTGGCTGAACTGTACAATTCAACGGTCGACACTCAGTTTCAGCAATTCTTGGAGGGAGCTTGATGCGATTCAAGGAGCCCTAAACGTACAAACTTCACAAACAAGGGCGTTGAACATACTAACTCCACAAACAAGAAACTTTTGCACATATAGAAGATGTAAACTAAAGAGCTTCTTGTTCAAACATGTGCAAGATGAGCCAAAGAATATAGATGCATGATTTTTCTATGTTTATTGAGGCCATAATTTGAATGTTCTTGAGTTTATTGCATATCATATGATGTAAGGGTTGGTGGGAGGACAGGATGGCCATTCCATGTGTCGTCGTTGTAATATCTAGTCTAGTTGTTTGCGTTGTCTTTGTTTTAGGTCTAGGATATTTTATAGAGTCTTGTAATATGTGTTTATAGTGCTAATTACCGTTTTTGAGTGTTTTCTAAGGTGACAAGACTAAATAAGAAAAGTGGCTTGAAGAGTCACTATTTTTTAGGAAGGCAGCTGGACACCAGTCGGTATTTTGGATCCTAGGTCGGAGTATTGATCCAATTTTATTCAAACCACTTAGAGGTCTTAGATAACTCAATTTGGGACGATTTTCGTGTTTTACACTTTTGCTAATTCGGGCGACAAGATGGACCGAAATTAGGTGCAAATTGGGAGTCCAGAATGGAAAGTACTGAAGTTCACTGGATGGATACCTAATCTTTGGAGGCCCGTATCTCTGTCAATAAGAGTCCAAATGAGGTGAGTCAAGAACCCAAATTCAAGGCAATTTCATGAGCTACAACTTTGCTGAAGAGTGCAGTAACCGACAGGGTGTAATTCCAGTGCGAGATTTTAGGGATATGAGTTATGTAATCTTCCTTGATTAGCTTTGACTTATCTTTTATGTAAATTTGATTTAGATTGATAGGTAGTTATCTGAGGAATTTGATTGATTAGTTAAATTTTAGGAATACCAAAATATAGCATTATATTAGGGTAAAAAAACGTCAGCACAGTTCAGAATTTTTTGAGAATAAAAATTTCAGTTTTTGTTGCAACCGTGTGTTGCCTTTGTTTTGTGTTTTTCCTTTGGTTTTCACAAAGAAAAATCAAGGCTAGATCCAATTAAGGTTTGAGCAAACCTAGTTGGTGAATCACAATCCAAGGATACGGAACGACGTGTTAGATTGGGAGATTTGAATTGCTCAACATAGACGTTGTTGACTTCTTTTGTCCAAGAAGGTGGTGTTTGCGCCATTGTCCCACGCAAGGGTTGATCAAAGGTGTCTTTTGGAGTTGAAAGAAGCGATCGTCAATTCAATACGACTCAAGATCGTATCAAAGCGGTATCAGAGCGAAGGTTTCTTCTTTACAACTCGCATATCTTTTATGTTCTTGTGTTTTATCGTTGTCTTCTTCCTCCTATCCAAACGTTTGTTCCCACCTCTCTTCCTCTTCTGCCTAAATTGCAGAGTTACATAGTCCAAAGAAAAATATCCTTACAGAATTAAAAAAAAGCTCGTTTGTTCAAAAAAAAAATTCACATCTTGGATTTTTCTTTTCTTTCAAGCACGCTGAAGGTACTGCCTATAACCTTTACTTTCCTTTTGCTTCATTCGCACTATAACTATTCAGCTGTATATATATATATAAGAGCTGCGTTCCCTTTTATTCTCCCTTTTATTCCGTTGGTCATCTTATTCAAAAAAAAATCAAAAGCTACGTTTTTTCCCTTCAAGAGCATTACGTTGCATTCCAACAAACACCAAAAAGAAACGGTTAGCTTTCTTCTCTCAGACAGTACGTGCTACATGCACGAAAGTTTGTTCCTTTGATAGCTGCTTTGCTATTCAAGATCACATCTTTACACACACTTAACAATAGAGGTTATTGTGTTAGGATTTAAAATTCAGCCATGACATATAAATCAAGTTCATTGCTTAAAGTGCTACCTGTCACATGTAAATCTTGTTGCTAACGAAGCTTTTAGTTGATCTTAGGCTTGTGTGATTTGATTGCATTGTTTGCTTGATTTATATTGAATATGTCTTGTATCCAAGGCTGACCTTACCACCCCACATACACGGCCACCCTTGTGTAAAAAAAAATCATCTTTCAAGCCACATTAATCCATAAAAGCTTAACCTTGGTGATAGACAAAAGGGGTTCGTACGAACAAGATGATTTTATATGACCTTTAATCGTTTTTAGTACTTCAGTTGATGGAATTAGGCCAAGTCCAACATGACCTGCTCTGTCTATCCGCAGAATTTTAAGATGGTTGTATTCAAATTTTGATTGAGTGATAAAAAAAATAGACAAAAGCCTCGGCCAAACAGTAAGGCCGAAGAAAAATAAATAAATAAATCTTCCAAGGATCTGAGGCTTAAGTCGTTGGGAGGAGAGTGGGAAAGTTAGCTGTTTATCAAATTGCTTTTCTATCAAGAGTTCCAAGGATTGCTTAAAGCTAAGTACTCAAAATACGCCCTATTTCATTGTCTTGAAACTTGGATACTTGTGTATTGCAATTGATCAACATCTTTGTAATTAATTTGCATAAGGCTAAGGTTAACTAAAGATTGCCCAGGGCAACCCCTAGTTTTCTTTGGCTCAGCCTTTGACATAATTTTTGGTCTCATTTTCCTTGATTCTTAGGAGGTTAAGTGTGTTAAATTGTCTTGTTCTTGGCTTGATATCCTTGCTTATTAGTTGCTGAAATTTGGTTGACACATTGGAGAAAAAGGTACATTTGATCATTGGATTGTGTTAGCCACTGGAAAAGCTTGCTTTGGTTGTATCTAGCTCAAGATTGAATTTGAAATTGTTTTGTCTTTGTGTTAGTTTTTGTTTCTTTGTTTTCTTGATTAATTTCAGGTTACTCATAGATTCCATGTAGGATGACATTAGAGACCTCTATCGTGCAACAATAGAAGGCTTACGTCAAGCTCATTTCACTTATGGAATTGCATATGATTCGCATGATATGAGCGATGATTCTAGCGTTCATATTGAGCATGATTCTTATGATGACGATGCTGAAACTTCAATTAATACACATGTTGTTCACGATATGTCGAATGAACATGACTTACATGATAAGATTCTTGAATTGCATGATCCTAAATTGTTTAAATCTGGTTTGTCTGATGTTGAAGTTGAACATGACTGTGTGAAGTTCTTAGAACGTAACTCTGACATTCGTAAGAAACTTATAGCACAAAAAGAGCGTAACTTTGAGATCCTTACAGAAGTAGAAGAACAAAAGGTGCACAAATTAGACCTTCTTAATAAATTGCAAGTTCTTAGGAGACTTGTTGATGTTGATCGTGTTCATATGCATAAGACTGACTTGCGTGATGAAAGTGATGAGCTTGAATTTGAAATTGTTTGTACCACACATGATTCACATGATTTGCTTGATTTGCATGCTTCTTTACAAGATGATTTGAGTGACATTTCAAGTGAGAATAGTGATGTTCTAGGTCATAAATATGATAACACTGAGAAGCATGAATGGGTTATCTATGATAATCCCTTGTTTGAGTGCCTTGATAGTGATATTCCATCCTAAGAAAATTCTAGTTTGCGTGCGTATGAATCTGAAATTCCACTTGACGTTACGTTGCACACTGATTTTGAAGATGATAATCTAAATGTTAGTGATGATTTGTGCTTTGTTGAGCATGATAGTTCAAATACCTCTGGTTTGGAAGTTCTAAGGAGCGTACAAGGTGTGTTGTTTATTCCTCATGTTTTACATACTTTTTCTTTCATGCATGATAAATCTTATGTGAGGAGTTTTATACCTATCTTGTTAGTGCATCCTAAACATATTAGAAAGAGGTACTTGTTGCTAAGTGTTCATGTATATATGTGTTATAATGTGTTGTTGTCTACATGCTTCTTCCTTCAGTTAATTATTCATCCTAAGCATGTTAAACTCAAATTATGCATGTTCATTACACTTTATTCTCTTAGGTTTATTTCTTATATATATTATGAGTCATTTGTAGAGTATCTCTTGTATCCTTTTCTGTGTTTAGATTCGAGGTCAAATCCTTTTGAGGAGGGAGGGAATGATGCGATTCAAGGAGCCCTAAACATACAAACTTCACAAACAAGGGCGTTGAACATACTAACTCCACAAACAAGAAACTTTTGCACATATAGAAGATGTAAACTAAAGAGCTTCTTGTTCAAACATGTGCAAGATGAGCCAAAGAATGTAGATGCATGATTTTTCTATGTTTATTGAGGCCATGATTTGAATGTCCTTGAGTTTATTGCATATCAAATGATGTAAGGGTTGGTGGGAGGACATGATGATCATTCCATGTGTCGTCGTTGTAATATCGAGTCTAGTTGTTTGCGTTGTCTTTGTTTTAGGTCTAGGATATTTTATAGAGTCTTGTAATATTTGTTTATAGTGCTAATTACCGTTTTTGAGTGTTTTCAAAGGTGACAAGACTAAATAAGGAAAGTGGCATGAAGAGTCACTATTTTTCAGGAAGGCAGCCGGACATCAGTCAGTATTTTGGATACCCAGGTCGGAGTATTGATCCAATTTGATTCAAACCACTTGGAGGTCTTAGATAACTCAATTTGGGACGATTTTTGTGTTTTACACTTTTGCTAATTCGGGCGAAAAGATGGACCGAAATCAGGTGCAAATTGGGAGTCCAGAATGGAAAGTACTGAAGTTCACTGGATGGATACCTAATCTTTGGAGGCCCGTATCTCTGTCAATAAGAGTCCAAATGAGGTGATTCAAGAATCCAAATTCAAGGCAATTTCATGAGCTACAACTTTGCTGAAGAGTGCAGTAACCGACAGGGTGTAATTCCAGTGCGAGATTTTAGGGATTTAAGTTATGTAATCTTCCTTGATTAGCTTTGACTTATCTTTTATGTAAAGTTGATTAATATTGATAGGTAGTTATCTGAGGAATTTGATTGATAAGTTAAATTTTAGGAATACCAAAATATAGCATTATATTAGGGTCAAAAAACGGCAGCATAGTTCAGAATTTTTTGAGAATAAAAATTTCAGTTTTTGTTGCAACCGTGTGTTACCTTTGTTTTGTGTTTTTCCTTTTGTTTTCACAAAGAAAAATCAAGGCTATATCCAATTAAGGTTTGAACAAACCTTGTTGGTGAATCACAATCCAAGGATACAGAACGACGTGGTGGATTGGGAGATTTGAATTGCTCAACGTAGACGTTGCTGACTTCTCTTATCCAAGAAGGTGGTGTTTGCGCCATTGTCCCACGCAAGGATTGATCAAAGGTGTCTTTTGGAGTTGAAAGAAGCGATCGTCAATTCTATATGACTCAAGATCGTATCAGAGCTGACTTGAGAGAAGACGATGACTAGTCTTAGGATCTTCTTTGTAATATTGCTTAGCAGACGTGAATATATTCTGTACTCCAAATTTCTTTATCAATGGAAAATTTTCTAAGTCTTTGAAATTTGTCTTTTCTTTCTGTTCTGCTCTTCAATTTCAGATTTTCTGCTAAATCTTTACTTTCCAAACTTCTCGTTGCCGAGATCCAATATCGGCCTTGGCAAACTTAATCAGTTTAACTGAAAATAAACTAACCAAGATTTAAAATATAGAATAAACCTGTTATTCCGCCGGGCTGAGCCAAGAATTGGCTAAGAATCTTGCTTGAGATAACAAACTTGCTCTGCTTTAAACGAGATTCAATCTGAGTAACGCTTAGTAATAACCCAAGTTCTTAATCCGACCTAGCCGAAGCGTTTAGGCTGAGATAAAATCTTTTGGCCCAGGTTTCCCTTGTAGCGGCCGAGATATGACATCAATTTTTTATCTAAACTTTGACAGAGCTGATCTGGACTCTAGGGTCTGCCCTGACGAAAGCTTCACGGATTCTTCCAAGTATTGATTGATGAGCTCTTTCTCTTTTAGGACCGATCTACACTCCATGGTCTGTCCTCTATTATATTACTCTGCTCAACAACTTCTTGAACTGAGCTTTTGCAAAGCCGATTTGGACTCCAAGATCTGCTCTGCCGAACATTTCTTGGGTTCTTCCAAGTGTTGAATGTTGAATCATTTCTTTCATAGGACTGATCTGGACTCTAGGGTCTGCCCTATATTATATCTTTCTGCTCAGCAATTCTTGTTCTGAGCCTTCGCTGAGCTGATCTGGACTCCAGGATCTGCTCCGCTGGACGTTTCTTGGATTCTTCCAAGTGTTGTCTGGTAAGTCATTGACTCTCATAGGACCGGTCTGGACTCCAGGGTCTGCTCTATATTATATCTTTCTGCTCAGTAATTCTTGTTCTGAGCCTTCGCTCAGCTGATCTGGACTCCAGGATCGGCTCCGCTGGACGTTTCTTGGATTCTTCCAAGTGCTAAGACTGATGAGTCATTTCTCTCATAGGACTGATCTGGACTCCAGGGTCTGTCCTATATTATGCTGCATAGGTTTCCCTTGTAACGGCCGAGATAAGTCTATTCAGCAAGTCGTTTGAGCTGAACATCTTTGAGAAGACCGATCTGGACTCCAGGATCCGTCTTGCTGAAGTGTGAAACTTGTCACATTCAAGATCCCTTTAAGATAATTGGATAGAAAATAGTTGAACCTCCAACGTGGGAGGACATTTAGCCAGAGCTGAAGTCTTGAAAGAATTAAGGTAAACCCCTGACAAGCCTTAGGATCGAGGTTGACTGTGAGGTGAACATGCAAGCCGAAGTGGACCCCTGATAAGCCCTAAAGCCGAGGTGAACCTTTGCCGTGGTTGGAAGGATACCATATTACTTCCTTTACTTAATGAGCCATAAGAGAGAAGTCAAGGTGGAAAGCTTGTGTCCGAGCCCCTTTATGAGCCATAAGGCAGAGATCGGCTAGACGCGAATCTTGTCGGCCCTAATTTTGTTACAACTCATAAAGTGAGCATCAGGTAGGCACAGAGCTTTCTTACACCTGAATGAATCCCTCAGTATGAGCCATAAGGTGAAAAGAAAAATATGCCCCCAAGCCAGGCTGAGTAACTGTGTCTTAGCCGAGCTGATCTGGACCAGACATCGCCAAATAGATGCGCCGAGGTGGGCTGGCTGAAAGACTTAATTAAGATGATGAGAGTTTAAGTGTCATTTGCCAATAGAAAGCACTGCTTAATATATGGACCATTCTTTTGCAAATAGAAAATTTGTAATAATCATTGAAGGACAATGCCTTTAAAGTACATTTATGTACATGAGGATTTTGAATACACACTAGAAAGGTGAAACATGATTCTTTTGAGCTTATGCTTTTTAGATCAATCGTATACTTTCGGAGACCCGGAATCTCTGTCCATCTGAATCTGAATCCTCGTCTCTTGGCGACCCGTGCTGATGTCGAGGTCGGCAACTTTCATCCAGAGGAGGCCGGCTAAAGTCCAGCCTATTGTGCAGTCTTGACCTCGGATTGTAAAACCGTTATAGGTGGCCGAGCTCAATTAGTCGCCCAATCTCCTGACCGAGTTGCCTACAATCTTCTGTATCACGACCAATATCATGATGATAAAGGCAGTACAGTTGATGGTTCCTCTTGTGGATAGGTCATGTCAGGGGCTGAGGATCTCTTACTAGACTCTTCTTCCACATGTAGGAGAGAATATGAGCCTTTGAAGCCAGCAGAGAGTTCCTTTCCTTTCCTCGGCCTCCCAACCGAATCTTAACAGAGCGCCTTTCCTGCAGTTGAGCTCTGCCTTTATTGCCAGCTTCTCTGCCATGTTTGAATGGTAGCGAAGGCTTTTGTGTGCGTTTTAAGTGCTGGTGACTAGACCTTTGTCCTGCATTTCTAGCCTCAATCATGAATTTGGCCTGACGCTTGGGATGATAATCAGGCCGAGTTGGGGAGTATTCCAGGAGTTCTTCTTATGGAAGAGAATTACTGGGATGGAACCTGCTAGGTCCTGCCATGGAAGCTTTCCCCTTCATCTCTTTCACCACAGCTTGGAATACACTAGGATTTTGAGCCACATAACTTATGGCCCGCATGTGCTCTTCATATGTGAAGGAAACAGTAGGAGTCGAAGATTCTCCTGGCTCTGAGGAACACTGGTCCGTTTGTTGTTGAAGAGGTCGTTGACGTCTTCTGGATGTCATAGGTCGCTTGGATCCTCTCCCATCCTTTTTATCCATCCTTCCAACGTTGGATTGGTTGGATAAATTCTAATAAAACCCTTGAAAGGCTGTTCTTAAGGAATGTGAAGACAAGCCAGGCCCTCCTTCTAGCGCCAAATGATGAGCCCGAAAATGCTCACCAGGTGGATCAGAGGTGATCCTTGTTGTATGTCGCTAGCTCTCCATCTAAATCCGTCAACAGAACTTGAGAAGGAAGAGAAACGTTAGAGGTCCCAGGGCGCTGCTCCGGGAAAACCCTCCGACGCTTAAGTCAGTTATGAGTGTTTTGAGTAGGCAATTTATGCTGGAATAAAGTTCAGATGAAACCTGTAGTAAGATCTTCCTGAGTATATGGCTGATGGTGTATTGGCCGAGATGGAGTTCTTAAGAAGAAGGCTCCAGAAGTTGTTCCAAAAGTTGGAGCCCTTTCTTCGTCTGGAAAGAGGGATATTTATTCTCAATATTGAGGAGGTCTGACCCCCTGCCAGATGATGGGATTGCGATGTGTTTGAGATGATTGTCTTATCTGCTATAGAGCCACAGTATGATGGGACAAATGCCTGAGACCGCAGCTGTGTCAGTGGCTGACTCTATGTTATGTAGGTCGGCCAGCAATGATGACCTCGTACTTCACGAGTCGATGCTTGACACCTGGAAAGTACTCTGGTGAGTTGCCTTGGTGGGTCCAGATGCAAACAGATAATATCTTCCTCTGATCTTATCCGAGATACTATGAGTAACAGTGTTTATGGGTGCAGAGCCGAGACTGTAACTTGGTGCTAAGATGAAGCCCCCGAGGCCGAAGTTAGTCAGAGGCTAAGCTGAATATACCCTTTGAAGTGCACTGTTAACTCCTTTATTTGCCGAGGTTGACCATAAGAGGCTGCTTTGACTGAGGAATTGCCGAGCCGAGGTACAATATGTAAAATTGTCCTTATGAGATGACTTTATTTCTAACCAGTCTTGGTCATGTTAAGCAAGTGCCGACCTGACTCAGGCATGCGGCCGAGCTGGCCAAGAATTATAGTTGAACTTGCCTTAGCCGTATTAATAAACTTGCTTCAGCTAAAAGCATAAGATGGCCGAGCAGAAGTGCACTCCTGCCGAGCTGCAGGAGTTATCTCAAACCTTAATTTGTCGTTGGCCGCTTGTTGACTCACTGACAACTTTGTCTTTTCTAAGCAGGTCAGATTTTGGTTCATCACCTAGAGCCTAATTCTCTCACCTTTGCTTGATGAATATTTTCTCTTTTTCCTTGGTGGGGGTCATGGCCTAGAGAACTAATACGAGGATGAATTGATCAACTTAAAAGAAGAGTTACTTAGAGGTTTCTAACATCAATTCTTAATAGAGGTCATACCTTTAGATGTTCTTAATGCTATTTTCTTCCCTTCAACTTGGAGAATTTCCTTCCTTTCTCTTGTGATGGCTCTCGGCCTTGGATGCACGTGGGAGAAAGTGATGAGCAATTAGGAGGAGGATAGAAAGAGAAGCACTAGAATCAATCATTATAGGATCTAACCTTAATCTTTCTTGAATTTCCTAGCACCTCTTCAACTTTTCCACTTTAGTCTTGAAGGTTTCCTTCTCTGTTCTTTGCTACACACGGTTTTAGAGGGGTAGAGAGGGAAGAGGTTGGTTCTTTTCTTAAAGAAGATAATAAAAGTTCTTTCAAATGGACTTAAGAAGTGAGATAATGGATGATGTCTTGGATTGAAGATGCATTTATAACAGCCTTCTTCTCTTGCTTGGCTTTATAGGCAGTTTTGAGGGGAATGGAAGACATCATCATGGAGTTCTTGGGTAAGGATAAAGTAGACAATTGATCGTTGCATATCTTGAAGAGTGGGAGAGGTTGAGTGTTTGGAAGAAAGATCCCTTCCCTTTTGTCATGGATGACCGGCTGAAGGATGGTGGGAGGTGGAATGATTTGTTTCTTGAAGAATGGAGAGAATATGATAAGATGGAAGCTTTTGGAGAAGAATACGTGGAAGGTTGTACACTTGTTAGCAAACCTAAGATGGTGCAAGAAAACTAATGATGGTGGGTGATGTATTTTATTTGTCTTAGTCTAATTTTGTTTTCTTATTTATTTAATTGATGGTTAAAAGTTTGTGTCTTATCTTTTCGTTTTGATTTAATTTATTCTAGTAAATCAAGTTGTTACTTACTAATCTTGCTTTAAGTTTACTTATATAATTATAAGATATTTGTTACCTAATTTATTCTTTTTTTTGAAACGAAACCTTTTATTGATAATAAACCTCACTTATGGTGGAGGAAAACCATATTACAACGAAGTCATCGTATGAGAACCAATGAAATAAAGAACTAATAATGACATATCTCCAGTCGTATATGATATGCCGCATTAAAACCTTGCTAAGTAAAACCACCCTTGGGGATAAAACCTTAGCGAAGGAAAAAGCGTACATATTTATACGACTTTCATTGATATGAAATGAGTTTAAATTTGAGTACAAAGCAATGGTTGGAGTAGAAGTTGATGTGAACCGCATTCCCCATAGTGTGTTGTGGCAAGCTGGACGGGGCGTCTTCTGGAACAGCCATACCTCGGAAAATTGCCAGGAAGAAGTTATACCGATGATAGCGATAATGAACAGAAAATAGAACTGAGAAACCAAGCACATACCGGGGTCGCCTTGGCTAAGTTTATGCCAAGGCGACGTCGCGATGATTTGATGCGTCAAGTGAGGCATAGTTGCATAGTCCGCCAACGCATGAGAAGAACATTGTAGTACCGTGAGAAGTCTCGCCATTAGTGTAGCCAATCGATACCATGTACAGGCAAGCAAACAGAGCAAAACATTATTGATTATGTAGCAGAGAAAATGTAAGGCCAAAAGATAGCAACGCATACCGAGCCTGCCTGTATCCTTTAGGATACAGGCAGAAAGAATGAGAATACGCCAATCCATGTGGAAGACCTGAGAGTATCAAGGGACACGCAGTTGAATGGAGGAGAGATCCAAGGAGACGGATGCGCGCACCAATGAAGGGAGAGTACGAGATGAATAGTAATGTGTGATGGGATTCAACATGGCCTGTTGAGCTAAATAATGTGCTGCCATATTTGCTTCTCGATAGATATGATGATAGTCGAGTCGGTGGAGATGAACCAGAGTGTGAAGCATGCGAAGATAATAATTCCCATGTACTAGCTGCGGGCGGGCCAAACGAGATATCATCTGGCTACAGTCAGATTCTAATATGATGACGCGATGTAGTGGAAGAAACTATAACAGTCCAAATAATGCAGCCTGGATTTCCGCATGTAGCGGTGTACTTGCCGGTAGCCTGAATGAAATTGCTCCCACACAAGAGCCCATATGATTACGCAATATAGCTCCCCTGCTACATACTGTCGACCAACTGCCGCATCTATGTTCAATTTAAATCGGCCTGGCGGTGGTGTTAGCCAACGAATCAGGCAAGGTCGCGGGACCGGCAGAGATGGTAACCAAGAGAATAACCGCCTAGCATCAGCGGCTATTTTAGTTCCCGCTATTTTTTTGCACCAAATGATAAGATCATAGCGTACTGATGCTCGAAGGGATGTGAGTGTAATGCTAGTTTGGTCTCCATAGACTAATAAGGTGTAGCCACGCCAGATGTTATACAGTATAATCGCTGGAATTATAACTTTGAATACCCCAAGAAATGACGAAAAAGATGAACGATACCACCAAGCGAGAATATACTGCCGTAACCGCAATGATGATGGTGTCGGAAAGTGCAATTCCCCAGCATAGTAGTGCCATAGAGGCCGCACATGTGAACATTGAAGAAAAACATGATCTACCGTTGCCGAAGCGGTTTTACAGAATGGACATTGTGTAGGGCGAGATGTAATATACTTGCCAATATAATCCTCCATTGGTATCGCAGAATGAAATAGTCGCCATAAGAATATCTGAATAACTGGGGAATGTTGTTTACACCAAATGAATTTTGCTGATAGTAGGTGCGGATGTGGTGTGCGACTATTTTCATAAGCACTACGTAAAGAAAATTCACCTGTTGGCGTGTGTAACCATGTTAGATGTGTACCTTGACCCGTAGTTTGAGAAAGGCAGAAAGGATGTATCCTGTAAATTATTTTTCAGATAGGTGAATCAGGTAAACGAGGCAAATAGTCTCCGCGGTGACCATATGGCGTGCATATATGTACTCCAAAGCGTAGAATTTTGTTGATACGACCACCAAATTCGACAGTGATAAGCTTTCTGTAACATGTTTAGGTCTCGAATCCCCAAACCTCCTTCTTTTTGAGGCGTGCAAATAGTATGCCATGATACCAGTGATGTCGAGTGCCCCAATAAAAACATGCCATTTTGCGATTAATGACTTTGATAACTGATTTAGGTAATCCACCCGACGCCAAGAGATGTAGCGGCAACGCTGCTATGACAGAGCGTAATAGAACTAAGCGTCCCGCAGCGGAAAGTAATCGAGAGTGCCATCCTTGAAGTTTGTCATCAACATGCTGCAATAAAGGAACACATTACCTGGCATGGGGAATACCTTTGTGCAAATAAGAGCCAAGATATTTAAAAGGTAATGATGAACATCTCATGTTGATTATCATCTCAAAATTGTGTCGCTGCCGTGGAGATGTATTTGTAGAAGGGATCATACTGCTTTTTTGAAAGTTAACTTTTTGTCCAGAAGCAGTTTCATATTGAGTGAGGAAGGTGTGAAAATGCCGTAAGTTTTGCTGCGTTCCCCGCAAAAATACTAACAAGTCATCGGCATAGGCCAAGTGTGTTATGCTAAATGGAATCCGCCCCAAGCGAAATGGTTGCAAACGTCCAGCAGCCGTTAATGCTTTCAATCCCCTGCTAAATCCCTCAGAAGAGAGTATAAAAAGTAATGGTGATAAAGGATCTCCCTGCTTCACCCCTCTAAATGGCCGAAAAGTTGATGAAGGTTGACCATTAATTAAGACTGCTAAAGTGGTAGCTCGCAGGTGGTTCAGGATAATACGAATGATAAAATCAGAGAAACCAAAAGTTCGCAGTAAAAGCTCCAAGTATTCCCAACTGACTCTATCGAATGCTTTCATCATATCTAGCTTTAGGCATACCTGTGAACCACCTTTATCCAGCATATGTATCATCTCACGAGCCATAAGTACTTGGGAGGAAATATCTGAGCCGGGCAGAAAGCCCGTTTGTTCTGGAGATATTAAGCGTGGGAGCAATGCACTCAAACGACTAGCAATAATTCTGGTGCAAACTTTGCTCTAGAAAATTCGTTAAACATATTGGACTAAAATCACTGAAGGTAGCAGGAGAATGTTTTTTTAGAATCAACGTAATGAGCGCACTTGCCATCACCGTAGGTTGAGGAATACCCAGAAAAAATTCCTGCACTGCTTTTACTACGTCAGTATGAATAATGGACCAACAGGATCGGTAAAAATGACCATGAAAACCATCTGGGCCTGCTGCGCTAGCAGGATCTAGATGCCAAACTGCTGCTTTAATTTCCGGTTCCATGGATATTTGAGTTAATAAAATGTTATCCTCCGAAGTAACCACCCGTGGAATATGACAAAGAATAGCATCGTAATTTTGAGTTTGCTCACGAGCAAACTCAAAAAAAAAAAAAAAAAAAAAAAAAAA
>AP025052.1:26929383-27004267 GCA_036186865.1 Eustoma russellianum | reverse complement strand
AAAAAAAAAAAAAAAAAAAAAGCATCCCACATGTTGAAGAGGCGGACCCAAGCATTGGACAAAGTCTTCGACAAAATCTTCAAGTTTTCATGAAAGTTTTCAAAGACTAGTCAACTTACAAGACTATATCCAGTCGAGATTTCTATACCAAATTTGGAGTGTCTTCCTCAAAAAATTACATTTTTTTCAGCAAAGAATCAAAGGACAATTTGTACGATATTCTAAAATCACAGAGATTGTAATGGCACTTTATAACTATTAAATTTATTTTTTTCCCACCTTTTTTAATGTATGATAAAATTCGCATAATAAGGAACTTGTGTTACAAACTTCTAGCATGCCTAGCGGGACCTCTCTGCCTCTCGTTTCTTCCCCAAGATACTGCAAATGCCCTCTCAAAAGTCTCCACTGAATCATCATGTCAAGGAGTGTAAAATGTTGGCACAAAACGCATGGCGAAAAGCTCAATCAAATACTCTTTGCATAAGAACCCATTGTTCTCACCGGAATGTTGTGGAGAATCTGCTTCTCCAGCAATGGAGGTTATAATGACAAACGCCATTCCCGAAGAACAAATAGCGAATCTAACAAAGGCTATTGAAACGCTCATCACGCATGTCCAATATCAAAGTGTTCAAATTGCAAGTTTGACCAACAAACCCAATTCTTTAGCAGAATCAAGTGCGGCAAAGAACAAGTGCACTAAAGCCCTTGAAGGGAGTGATGTTGGATTTGTTTAATAAATCCTTAAATAACGACCATTTAATCGAATCGTTGAGCAAAGTAACAAAAGGCGGAATTTTATCTTGCTTCATGTTTGATGTTGATCTGCTCACCACGAATGTCCGGATGCTGCTTGATAAATCTGGCGTGATCCAAGGATTCACGATCTCCCATCAATTGTTGATGCACCGCTTGAATAGATTCAACAATTCACTACTTTACCGATGGAAAGGCTACGCAATGGGGGCTGTATAGAAAAGGTTGGCACTCCCTCTTTCTCCCCTATGTGGCTGGCGGTTTTTAATGTGTGTGAGGAGGTGAAGACCCTCCTCCTTTAAATAGAGGGATAATCCTGATGGTGATACGATTCAGAGTTATGATGGCAACCAAACCCTTATCCTTTATATATGAGAATTCTTTCTCATCTTTATCACCAAAAGAGGATATACATGATGTTATCATCAAGTGATCTTTATCCAGTATTAAATATTATTTAATATTTAATAATAAGTATTATTATTTAAATATTTAATAATAATGTACCAATATTTTTCTACTAATCACACATGGGTTGTCGTCCCTCGGGGACCAAACGTCGTATACTTTATGATCGTTGCACTTTGAGCCCATCGTGGTCTCTGACCATATGACTTTCTAGATATTCGGGGTTTCCATTTTAAACGACACTATACATCCACGGGCATGTCCCTTGGGATAGATGTATTGTTTGCCTATCACTTACCCTCCCCAGACCCTAGCGATAGCTTTTGCTGTCGTTAGGATATACTGGGTATGGATGATGATGATGATGATGAACGTCTACCTTATGATTAATTCGTGTTTACTTAATCAACATGCTGCGCATTACACGTGTCACGAATTAATTTCAACAATCTCCCACTTAGACTATGTATGCTTCTTAAAGATTATATGTCACTTGTTTGAACTCCCTTAATGAATGTCCCTTAATGTGTAGTATCTTTTCCAGTCCATCAGCAAATGTTAGCAAAAGAGCCGCACGCCGCCACATTGAAATAGTGACTTCTCCTTCTTAAATCATATGCTAACATTCCATCGAATGACATGGATGCTGCAATGGATATGTAGTGTGGAATTAATATGCTAGGTGATCGTACATATCTAATTCCAACTTGGCCCTGAATTAGCGAGATCAAGAGAATTCAGAATGTATATCGTGACCACTTAATGTACATTACTTCAGCATAAAACTTTAACATAACCAAAATGTACATTATTCTGTGTTGAGAAACCGGATTTTGAGTTATTTGAAAATGCATGATTTAAATGTTACGTGTCTACAAAATACATGATTTAAGTGTTACATGACATGCGCACGTGATAAATATGCTTTATATGTATATTTATATTATTGGCGTACTAACGTGCCATGAAGCATTAAGGCTTACATCAAATGACAAACATTTGTTGTCTTTATACTATTTTCAGGTGCCATATTAAATGAACTAAACTAGTTCATCTAATGAAGTGCTTAAGGAGATGAACTAACTAGTACATTAAATGAAGAGCTTAAGGAAATATATTTGAAAATAACTACTTGGCAACAAATTGGGAATAGAAAGTCCTCTCCTCACTCTCACACACACGGCACATATATATATGTTATACATATACATATTTTTTTTACAACGACGAACTACACATTTCTATCTCGACGTTTTACCGACACATAATAAACGTACGTCGACATCACACTACTATATACACATCATATTTGTGAGTATATAAAGGTTCCACATCATACATTGCATGTCACCAAGTTACCAAAATTATGACAATATATCACGAGTCCATAAACCAAAAATCGCCACATCAGATGATTACCGAACCATCACCGGCATGTCACATACTTACCCTATAAAGATGGCCAGCCTATATACACCTCCAAACACTCAAAAATTTCGTGCATCACATGTCTATTTCAGCCCCAAAATCATACCATATTTACAGACATCAATTACCTACGATTTGCCTTGATTTGTTGGAATTACACTTTATATCATGTATATTATGTGTGACATAACATATTTTACATGTCTAAGATGTTTGAAACTAATTGGAGAAAAATCATGTAATAGACGAAAGTCGATAATTTGGTTTTCTACACTTATCTTGAATGGGATGTTTTTTTTATCTTGGTGTAACATGTATCTAGACATATTTGACACATCTAAGACATATTGGAGTATTCTTGAAAAAGTGTTGATTGAAATTTACCATATGTGTGAAGGTATTACACCATTATGTGTAAAAATTTCAAAAACAATTTCAGCACATAGAGCTGAGTATATGCACGCCACTTTCGGCCTATATGGAGCTTAGGTGGAGCTTGTTTGGCACATTGATTGGTGGGGAATGATCCATAATTGCTTGGTGACAATGAAGAAGGCCAAGACACACAAGGAAAGGATTCAAATTAAAACACATGCTATGTTTTCAGCACATGCTATGTTGGCCGATTTTTGCACATGGAGAATCTTCAAATTTCTTCCAAAAATCAGGAGCAATCACAACTTGATTGATTGGCAATTAAAACATTTGATTTTTGACATGTGTTTCAGATTTTTATGATATATTTTCAGGTCATATTATTAGTGCCAAGGTGGAAAATGAAAGTCATATCATGGAGTGACAACTAGGAGAAGACACATCATTTGTCCAATCACATTTCGCCAAATAAGCAAGGTTGTGTCACAAAGCTATACAAGGCATCTTCCAAGGATATTCAAGACAATTTTCAAGGAAGATTTCAGCTATAGGAGCGGCCACTACACCTATAAAAGGAAGCAAGGTGTTCAAGACAAAGCAAGCTTTATTTTCTTATTCAAGCTAGTGCAAAGCAAGACTTCTCTTCTTCTCTTATTCTCTTCTCTTGCTCACAACCTCAAGCCTATCATACTCACATTCTAAATTCTGTATAGGCTTTGATTTTACAACCCATATACATCCCCTTCTTGTACAAGGTTGATCAAGATGTGATCATACCTTCATTAGTGCAGTGGTGGTATTTGTGTTGGTTGTTTTTGTTTGTTCATTGTAAGAAGGATGGATATTGAAGGGGTTAGTGTATAATTCCAGCCACCCTTATCCTTAGGTTTTTTTTGTTTAGTGAATACCGAGGAAGGTGTCTTCGAAGACTGGAGTAGGTCAATTTGACCAAACCAGTATAAAAATCTTGATGTTATTACTTTTCAATAATGTTACTTGCAGTTCTTGTTTTCTGCATCATTTTCATAGCCACAGTAAAAATAGCACAAACTTTGCAGACACATAGCCAAAGGTCTTAGGCTTCATTCGGGAAAAGTTTCATCAAATTTGGATAAGTATAAGTCATCCAAATGTTCATAGTTCTAAGACTAGTGCAATCTGATTTTCAGATTTACAAAGGCTAAGAACATCAACGTGGTTGATATACTTGCCAAAGGAATTTTGAAAAACTGTTTCAAACATTTAAGTATACATCGTAAGGGTCATTCCATAAAATTTTCAGAGCATTTAGAGTTGTTATTAAATAGGAATTAATTTTTCATTTTAACAAACAGTTTCTGGCAGATTGACAGAGTCCATGTAAAAACATTGTTTTAAAGCCTTCCACTTTGAATTTTAATCTGAAATTTTTATGGTGCATAGACATCATCTGAGAGTACATTTTCACCAAATTTTACAATGTTTGGAGGTCTAGAACCTGATCATTAAGTTAATCAAATACATGATCTGAAAACAGAATCTGTTTTCAGAAGTGAGTAATTGGTAACAAAAAGTTTTAAAAACCAATTTTCCTGCACTCACTATTCAACCCCTCCCCTTCTAGTGATGATATACATGTCCTAAATGTTGTTTGTCTGGAAACAATCAACTTCTTTGAGCACAAGAAAACATAAACCTCTCAGACTCTCACTAGGACAAAACATCCTTAATCGGACGAAGACCCATACAGATAACATGCTTTTGAAACACTACGGGTTCCATGGCCTTAGTCAAAGGATCGACCACCATGGAGTCTGTACTAATATGCTTAATTCTGATCATACCACTCTGAATTGTTTCTTTAACACCTAGATATTTCATTTCTATATATTTTGCTTTTGACAAACTCTCGTTCTTATATGAATATAGCACCGCAGCATTACTGTCATAGTTAATCTTCATTGGAGACAAGATAGTGTCTACCACTCGTATCCCTGTGACAAAATTACGAAGCCATATCACCTGGTTGGATGCATGGAAACATGCCACGAATTCTGCCTCCATAGTGGAGGAAGCCAGTAAGGTCTGTTTCACACTTTTCCACGAGATCGCTCCTGCGGCTAGAGTAAATACGCAGCCCGAGGTCGATTTCATGCTATCCTTGCATCTAGCAAAATCGGAATCTATGTATCCAGTGATCTCTAACTCACCAGATCTCCGTTACGTCAGCACATGTTGCTGTGGTTTAGTGATCTTTACGTGGATCACAGAGGTTTTTGCCTAACATTCTAGTGATGTATGCCAAATTTGGTCATGTGAATACTTGGGCATACATTCTGCTCCCTACCACTGAAGCATAGAGAGTATTCCTCATCTCTGAATGTTCAAACTCAGTTTTGGGACATTGCTTTAGGCTGAACTTGTTTACTTTAGCCACAGGGGCAATCGATGTTTTACACTTATTTATACTATGCCGCTTCAACACCTTTTCGATGTGTGCTTATTTTGGGAGACCTAGGATACCTTGGCTACGATTCCTACGTATCTCAAGTCCCAACATAAATGAGGCTTCACCAAGGTCTTTCATTTCGAATTGTTTTCTCAGAAAGGCTTTCGTATTGCTCAATATGTTTACATCGTTTGTTGCAAAAAGTATATCATCTACATACAAGATCAAGAATATGAACTTGCTCCTACTAAACTTGTGATACAAGCATTCGTCAATTTGGTTTGCCTCAAAACCAAAAGAGGCAACCACTTTGGCGAATTTGAAATACCGCTGTCGAGACGTTTGCTTGAGCTCATAGATGGATTTCTTTAGTCGAAGAACCATGCCTTTTGGATCTCCCATTTCAAATTGAGGTGGTTAAACCATGTAAATGGTCTCGTCGAGTTCTCCATTTAAGGACGCAGTCTTGACATCCATCTGATGTAGCTCAAAATCTAAGTGTCCCACTAAATCCATGCTTATCCGAAAGGAATCCTTCATTGCTATTGGAGAGAAGGTTTCTATATAGTTTATGCATTCCTTTTGACTAAACACTTTAGCAACAAGTCGGGCCTCATACCACTCTATGTTGCCTTTTGAATCTCGTTTGGTTTTAAATATCCATTTACAACCAACGGGTTTCAAACCTTTAGGCAACAAGACGACCTCTCATACTTTGTTGTCGTGCATAGACTTAATTTCTTCTTCCATGGCCTTGATCCACTTTTCTGAATTTCGACATTGTAATGCTTGTTGGACATTTTTGGGGTCATCGTCCATCATGCCAACATCGAATTTGTGTTCTTAGAGATATACCACATAGTTTCTAGGTATGTGGTTTCTTTTTTTATGAGTGGATTGCCTTAGGGGCACTTCTTCTTAGGATACTACAGGTTCCTAAACTGCATCGGCAGGCAATTCTTCTTGTTCTTGAGTGACTTTCTCAGTAACTTATTCCTGTGGTGTGACACTACTGGGATGAGGTACCTCAGGTGTGGGCAACGCTGATTCTATCTTCCTAAATATTGGTTTGACTCGCATTCCTGTCGCATATGAGTGACCTTCATCTAACTCAATGATCTGCTGATGCAAATCATTCCCCCGGAACCAAAGTATCCTCAAAGAACTTTACTGAATTTGTCTCGAAAAACATTTTACTTGTGGGATCATAGAATTTGTACCCTTCTGACCTTTCCGAGTAACTAACAGAATAGCAACTAACTGCTTTTGTGTCCAGTTTTCTTTCATTTGGTTTGTACTCAAAGAACTTTACTGAATTTGTCTCAAAAAACATTTTACTTGTGGGATCGTAGAATTTGTACCCTCCTGACCTTTCCGAGTAACTAACAGAATAGAAACTAACTGTTTTTGTGTCCAGTTTTCTTTCATTTGGTTTGTACTCAAAGAACTTTACTGAATTTGTCTCGAAAAACATTTACTTATGGGATCGTAAAATTTGTACCCTCCTGACCTTTCCGAGTAACTAACAGAATAGCAACTAACTGTTTTTCTGTCCAGTTTTCTTTCATTTAGTTTGTAAGGCTTTGCCTCTGCTCGATAACCCCAAACATTAAAGTGGTTAAGGCTAGGCTTACGCTTAGTCCATAACTCGTAAGGGGTCTTAATTGCTGCTTTAGTTGGTACTTGGTTGAGGATGTAAGCTGCGGTTTTAAGTCTTCTCCCTAGAGGAATAATGGTAGCATAGTTTGGCTCATCATACTACGTACCATGTCCATAAGCGTGCGGTTTTCAGCTACACCAATCATGCTTGGTGACCTAGGCATGGTGTACTGAGGGATGATTCCGTTTTCCTCTAAGTATTTAGCAAATGGTCCCGGACATTGCTTCCCTGATCCATCATATCGACCATAGTATTCTCCTCCACGGTCTGATCTGACGGCTTTAATTCTTTTGTTGAGTTGTAACTCAACTTCAACTTTAAAGGATTTGAATATGTCCAGTGCTTGCATTTTTTCTTTAAGTAAGAATATGTAGTCAAATTATGAATAGTCGTCAATAAAGGCGATAAAATAAGAGTGGCCATTTTGGGTGGCCGGATGAAATGGTCCACTGATATCGGTATGAATCAACTTTAATAGACTACTTGCACGATTTGCTTCATATCTTCATACTTTACTTTGTTTTCCTTTAGCATAAAATGCACATGAATCAAAATCGATTAAGTCTAAAGGATTGAGAATTTCATTTTTGACAAGATGTTTCATTCTGCTTTTGGGCATATGTCCTAAACGTCGATGAAATAATGGTTCTGAATTCTCACGAGTTAATTTTGCTTTAACGTTTCGCATAACTACATGCAAGGTTTCTTGGTTTGAAGCAACATTTATTGAGTAAAGTTTGTCAATTTCAGACATTTTACCTTGACCAATTAATCTAGATGCATGATATAGATGGAAATTTCCATTTCCAAGAAAACTGTAATAGCCACTTTTATCCAATCGATAAAACAAAATAAGGTTGCGTGGTTTTGCTTCGTTCAGTACTATCATCTCTTCCATTACATATTCTTGCCGCTGGTGGATTGCCCAAGTCAGTTATAAAAATTGTTGGTAGGAAAATGGCAACATTTTATTGGGGCCATCGTCATCATTAGGCGGCTTGGACTTCTATAACCACGCCTTGTGAGGAAGGGGGTTTGGGCCTTCGGGATCTCAGCACGTTGCAACAGGCTTATCACTGTCGTATTTGGTGGTACTATCAGCAGAATAATACTCTATGGAGTCAGTACATGCATATAAAATATGGTGGGCGCCAAGATTACCTCCCTAGGTTGCCTGAATCGCCAGTTTGGAAGTTTATTTGAAGAATTCATTCTATCTGTCATACTCAGACTGAAGGCCAGGGTTCATTTCTCAGCTGGAAACCTTCGCCCTCAGGGGAATTTACGTTACGTTCGGCCTATGATATTTGTCGCTACACACATCCAACCCAACTCTCGGCTAAATTTATTTGGTATAAGCGCCACTCGCCAGTCACTCAGCAATTCTTATGGTGGCTATTTCATTCTGCCTTACCATTCGAGGAGTACATTGGTAAGTATATTTCATCTCGTCCAACACAATGTCCATTTTGTAAGCAAGCATCGGCCACGGTGGATCACGTATTTATACTCTGTGCTGGCGTTCGTCCGTTATGGAATTTCTTTGCAAATGAGTTGCATTGTCCTCCACCTTCATCGCTACATCTTCGACAATTCCTACTATCTTGGTGGTATCGTTCTACGTTTACGTCGCTCTTTGGTGTTCTAAAAATCATCGTCCCAGCAATTACACTGTATAGCATCTGGCGCACATACACCTCATTCGTATATGGGGAGCAGCCCAATTTTGTTATGACTTCTCTACGGGCCTTAGTTCATTATGACATTGCCATGTAGAGCAAAACCATAGATGGCACGAAACAAGCAGCAAGTTCGATGCCACAGCTTTCTTGGTTTCCTAAGCTAGATTCTCCGCGGCCTCAGTTGGTGCGTTGGCATACACCACCTTCAGGGCGATTGAAGTTAAACGTTGACGCATCAGTTGGCAGATATTACGCCACAGGTGGGGCCATATTACGAGACCATGCTGGTTTCTGTGTGGGGGGCATTTCTTTTCGCTTGCCACCAAGTACTCCTTTCACCGCAGAAATACAGGCTGCTGTCTTCGGATTACTGTACTTTCTTCCATTTTATCGCTCAATCATTCTAGAGACGGATTGTTTGCAGCTGATATCGCGTCTCTCGCGGCCATTCCTGGTCCATGGAAATTACTATCTTCGCTTGCTACATACATTAACACACCTTCATCGACTGGACTTTCAACATATTTATAGGAGGCAAATATGGCTGCCAACTATCTTGCTCAACATGCAATGTTGAACCCTCGCACATAATTTTACACTTCTCACACGCTTCCTCCATTAGTGCGTGGCTCCATTTCGTTGGATCTCTCTACAGCCCATTTGCGTGTCCCGTAATCACGTCTTCCAAATGGATTGGCACACATTTTGTTCTCCAGCCTGTATTCTGCAGGATGCAGGCAGACTTGGTATGTTTTGTATTCCATTGGTGATACGGTTGTTGTTGTGCTCCATTACCACTTTTAATGCTGCTTTTTTCCTCACATGTACATGGTTTGGATGCTTTTTTGGATGGCCTACATGTATGCTGCGGATTAGCCGACCTGGCCCCTTCACGCTTCACAGCTGTTTTTGGAGATGACTCATGATGGCGGATTAATCGGCTATACACCCTGGTCGTTGTCTGTGTTCTCCAACACAGGCAACGCTGGTGCATTTTCTATTCAAATGCTATTTATTCATCATGCACGACTCCCATTTATAATTTCATATGAATCTCTTATCCTCACATCTGTGTTTCTTTTGTTATGGTGGGCTTTACTGCAAATATTATTGACGAGGGCGATATCGCTTAGCTTCAAGCTGACATAGGGCGATCTCTTGGTATTATTTACCTCCAGCCGCGGTCCTTCATCAACATCAAGCGATCTTCCACGACAATGAGACAACAGTGTTTTTTACTGTAACCCAATCACTTCCATGTATTTAAGTTTCAATAGCTTCAATATCAATGATAGCCGTATAAATATGTGTAGAGAAAAAGGGGTTTGAGTGATTTTCAAATACATGATTTAAATGTGCACAAAAACGAGCATAAGATAAAATGTGCATGATATAAACAAACGTGTGCATGATATTGCTCAGTACTTGCCTTATTTAGCTTATATATAATGTTGCCGGACTAACGAGCCATGAAGCGTTAAAGCTTACATCATATGGCAAACATTTGTTGAGTTTATACTATTTTCAGGTGCCACCATTAATGAACTAAAGTAGTTCATTAAGTGAAGTACTTAGTTTAATAAACTAAGTAGTTCATTAAAGGAAGATTCATTTGGAAAAGGCACAAAGGCAACAAGGACAAGGAAGGAAAGTTCTCTCCTCCTCCCCATCTTATTAAACACGCCATATATACATAATATATATATATATTCAGATTTTTTGAAAAAGGCACGTACACATGTATTCCAACGTACTACCGACACGCTATATATCTTACGTACGTACGTTAACGTCACACCACTATAATTAACTCATAATTATGAGTATATTCAGGTCTTATATCATATGATATAAGATATGGTGATGACAAATTAAATACGACTCGATAAAAGGTTCTAAACCGAAATTTGTCGTATCGGGCGAATACCGAAACTTCGCCAACGTGTCACGTACTTGCCATAAATAAATGGCCAGCCCATATACATCAAAAATTGATGAAAATTTCGTGCTACACATGGTATGATCAGCCAAAAATACTTTCCATGTTGGCACACACAAATCACCCCACATTTAGGCCAAAATGTGAAGATTCCAATTTTAATTTTGTCACATGTTTATGGTACCACTTTAAATCAGCCAAGTGCTGAGATTTAAAGTATATATTATATATATTATGTATAACATAATATATATATCATGTGCAAAAGTTGGAATTCAAATTAGAGAAAAATCGGGTAATCGATAAATATCGAAAATTCGGTTTTCTACGCACATAACATGGAATGTTTTTCTTGAACATCATGTGACACGTATCTAGACACTTTTTACGTATAATATACATCTTAAAGTGTTCTAGAAAATTAAATTAAGGGCTGATTGGAATATTACATGTGTGTATTATTAAATGTGCACTATTTTACAAAGTTAACAAAAATAAATTTCAGCACATGTATATACATCTTCCAACGCACATACAGCTGAGATGGAGCACATGTGGAGCCTTGTTGGCATATTGATTGGTCAAGGATCAATCATACAATATTGATGAATCAAAGAGAGAAGCTACAAAAGGTAAGTATTCAACATATATCTCTCTTATGTCACATGCTGAAAATTTCAGCATACTAACATTATCATGGCCGATTTTCTCATGTTTAAGGTGACATATTTTGTCATCTTTTATTAAAGGATTAATTGAAGATGTTATGGAAATGATTTGAATATTATGTAAGGTAATAAAGTGTGATATTCTACATATCACACATGCTGAAATTTTTCAGCATGTGTGAAGTGATGGTGGACGAATTCTAAGGCTATTGTGTGTCCAAATTCATTTCTCAATTGATAGCAAGACTTACCATGTATTGTTGATTCATTTTAATGAGAAAAATCAAAGTATATTGGGGATTATCTTGAATAAAAATGGATGATGTAAATGCTGAAAATTCAGCATAGAAATTATACTAATGGCCGATTTTTTGAGCTTGAAAAGGAGAGATTTCTTGTCTTGCAATTTATGATGAAATATTTGACTTATGGTATGATTTTATGATTGATATTGGCACATGTTTAAAGTGTTAATCTCAGATTTTTTCCATGTCATCTTGATGACAACAATGAGCCAATAAAGAGGTGCCAAGTAAGCGACGACTAAATGATGATCCAATAGAATGATGCCAAATAAGCAAGGCATTGTCACAATGATGTCTTACACTCTCTCAAGGACTTAAAAGACAATTTTCAAGAGGGGAGAAACCCTAGGAGGGGACGGCTGCAATTAAAAAGAGAAGAGGAGAGCAAACAAAACAAGGCCAAGTATTGCAAAATTAAAAGTGATCAAAAAAAGCCTAGTTCTTCTTCTTCTACATTCTCTCTTTCTTTCTTTCTTCTTGTAAGCCTATTGTATTCATATTCTTTCAATCTTGAATAGGCTTGAGATAAACCACCATTCATTATACATCTTTGTAAAAGATTGATCAAGGTGTGATCAATCTTCATTCTAGCGAGGTGGTGGTGTTCGTGTGAATTGTACTTGTCATACAAGGTTTGTAAAGGGTTGGAGTTAGGTGTAACTCTATCAACCCTGCGGTAAGGTGTACTGCGTGTGTGTGATTAGTGTGAACCAAGGAAGGTGTTCCTTGAAGACTGGAGTAGGTTGTTTATAACCGAACCAGTATAAAATTCTTGGTGTCATTTACTTTCAGCACTGATTTTCTGTTTCAGCACTGTTTACTGTTTTTAATCACGTTCGTAAAAATAGTAAACGAATTTCGAAAATTACGAAACTTTCAGAAAACATAGTCACACGTTCTAGGGTTATTTTGGCGCAAGTTTCAACCCTTTTGGACAAGTATAAGTCATTCAAACGTCCAAAGTTCTGAGACTAGTGCAGTCTGATTTTCAGGCTTGCAAAGGTTGAGACTTTGATCGTATTTGACTAACTTCCCAAAAGAATTTTTCAAAACTGTTTCAAACCATTTAAATATAACATATAAGGGGTTAGTGGTTAAATTTTCAAAGCATTTGGAGTTGTGTACAAATTGGAATAAATTTTTTAAATCAGTGTATCGGTTCTGGCAGATTTGTGCAATCTGACCACCAACGAATTTTCAAGGGGTTAGAGGTTGAATTTTAATCTGAAATTTTTAGGAGATACTTATAACATCTGAGTCTAAGTTCTCTCCAAATTTCAGAATTTTTGAAGACCTGAAACCTAGTTTTCAAAACGTTTTAAAACTGGTCCTGAAAACAGAAACTGTTTTCAGAACTTGAATTGTTCAAGTTTAAAGAAATTTTAAAACAAAAACCACATTTTCCGCACCCACTATTCAACCCCCCCTTCTAGTGGTGCCTTGCAGATCCTACAATATGTACGCTTTTCCTTTCGCCAAGGTTTTATCCACAAGGGTGGTTTTTCTTGGCAAGGTTTTAATACGGCATATCATATACGACTGGAGATATATAATTCTTAGCTCTTTATTTCACTTATTCACATACGACGAGGCTTGTAATATGGTTTTCCTCCGCCATAAGAGAGGTTTCTAATAAAATTTCCTTTCCATAAAAAAAAGGTTTCGTCTAAACGACGGAACTACAAAAGTATCATGCAAATCTAGATAAAAACTGGAAGTCAACAGCAATCTGAAATGCCATATGGTTTCAACCTTCGTGCCGCTACTATTTTTCCAATAGACGTATCTATCATCATCCCTTAGTTTTATGTGTCTAAGGCAACCTTGTATAGTCACAGATAAGTGAGTCATGGCTCCCCTATTGACCCACCAAGTGGCTATATCCGAAAGAAAATTGACTTCAGAACAAACTATGAACGTACCTTTCTTCTTGAGCCAAGAATGATAATCGATACAGTTCTTCTTTAGATGTCCCTCCTTTTTGCAAAAGAAACACGACATGCTTTTGGGTGCGTCATCATTAGCTGCCCCATTTTGCCTTTTGCTTGCCTTTTGCTCCTCAGTTCTGTTCGCAACTTTACGTTTCTTACCACCACTTGGTGGTGACAGCATTCACAATTTCATACCCCTCATTCTTGAGCCTTTCCTCCTCTTGCATGCAATGCGAGATAAGTTCATTCACTGTCCATTTTTCTTTTTGGCAGTTGTAACTGACCAGAAAGTGTTTGAACTTATGAGGCAAGGAGTTAAGAATCATGACTACTAGCATATAGTCAGAGATATCATGTTTCATGTTACTCAATTGAGAAGCCATGTGAGTCCTCTCGAGGATGTACTCCCTTATGCTGCCATTACTACGATACTGTTTCGAGCAGAATTTCTTTAAGAGAGCACCTGCTTTGGCTTTCTTATTCTTAACAAACTTTTGCTTCAAATCGGCCAAAAATTCTTTAGTCGTCGTGGTCTCAGAAACGTCTCCCCTAAAGCACTCAGTATCAGTCTTTTGCATGACCATAAGACATGCGATTTGACTTGATCCAGTGTGCCATGTGAGCTTTCTCCTCCCTTGTGCTATTTTCTGTCAGCAAAGCTGGGCTGTCTATCTGTAACGCAGTGTCAAGATCAGCAATCCCTAGAAAAATCTCGAGTTGATCTTTCCATTGCTTATAGTTTGAACCGTTCAATATAGGAATGTCTTTAATGTTAAACATAATTGCTGAAAAGAAAACAAGAAACGGAAGTAAATACGCAACACATGTGATCTTTAAACTGCCATAATAAATTCAAAATCAAAATAGAACTTTAATTCTATCAACCAATCATTTTCCAACATTAGAGCTCTTTGGAGTCATCCCAATGTCTTCCAATAATTGGGTGTAGTGTTCGATATAACGGCTCTCCAAGCACGGATTAACTACCTTCCTTTGGGTCGATGAGTTAACTTATGCATTCAAAGCTTCGACGATGGGCCCATTTGGGTCCACTACCTTGCTCATATGTGCTTTCGACAATCACACCTTTCTTTGGGCTGTTCAATGATTGCTCCCAATACATACGTGTCCCTCACAATCATAACAAATATAATGGAGATGATATGATTGTCACACTTTAAAGAGATCGTGTCAAAGGCCCACGTTTTCTAAGTCACGTAACTTTATGGTGCTAAGTGATCCCGCAGTTTCCTGACTGACCCTTTTGCATGTACTATGCATGCTTGACCTTAACATACATTGTGGTGTATGTCTTTGTTTTGCTTAAAACAATTTGAACTAGCTTGATTCTGTTTACGGTTCAAACAAGAACCATCTTGAATCAAACTTGGTTCTCTTTACGGTTTAAGAAAACAATATCTGTATCAATCAATTTAACAAGTGATATAACCTTATGATGAGTCATATTGAGTGTGAAATGAACCGATTCGGTAATACCCACTTGCCATAAGTGTGTATTGCCATTCCACATGATTCCCAGGCCACCAGTGAGTCACAAATGGTCTCGCTTAAGAACCACCTTTCTTAGACAGAATCATGTGTGCGGTGTTATTATCATAACTCAATGAGTCATCTATCACTTTAAACCGCATTGATTGATAAAATCGGACAATACGAGTTAGTGTTGGTCAAAATGGTCAACACAATCAACTTAACCCATCGAATCAACTTGGTTGAACTCGGTCAAACCGGATCAAACAAGATTCGAATCCTAATTAGGTTAGGTTTGGTTCTAGGTCATGACCGGTTTAATGATTCCCTTCTTTAATTTTTACTTTAAGGGGTAACATTAAATCCTTTTGGTTTGGGTCAAAGCCCAGACCATGCAACTTGAAACCAGGTCATTTTTAAAAGAATCTCAGGCCATAACTGTAACTTATTTTACTTGCATTTATTTATTTATTAGCATGAACGAATAACACAAATAAATAAATAAATACATACATAAACAAATAATCTAATAATTGAATTTAAACTTAATACTTAATTATTCTTCTTTTGGATTTATATGAAATAATAATAATAATTTATTATTGTTACTATTTTCCTTAATATTCCTTAAATAATAACAATAATAATTGAATTTTTATCATTATTATTTATTTTTTTATTTAAAAACTTTAAAATAATAATAATAAAAATTATTATTATTTACTTTATCCAAAATAATAATAATAAATGAAGAGAAAGAAATATAATTTAAGGGGTAGGTCGGACCCCGGGTCGGGTCAGACCCACTGCATAAGCCCCTTTTCCCTTTTTTTATTGAAATAAGGTCGGGTCGCATTAGAACCCCCCCCCCCCCCCCCCCCCCCCCGCCCAATCAAGAACCTTTTTTTATTTGACCGTTTTAGGCCGAAGCCCATAATCCAGGGTAGGGCCGGGTCTGGTCAAACCCACCGGCCTAATCTGAAATCTGATTTTTCTTTTTTTATTTATTTATTTTGTCGCTCCAATTTTGAACCGATTTAGACAGGGTTGAACTCGGATCCGAACCCAGACCCGCCCAATTCGCTTGAGCTAAAAACAGAAAAATGCCTCCCCCCATGTTTAACCTGAGACCTCTCCCAGCAGCACCAAATCCTCTAACCACTGGACCAGCAGGCCTTTCTGGTCAGAGAAGGGGGTTATTTATATTAAACAAAACAGTACATTTTCTCCACCAGAATTTTATTCCTATGAAAAAAAATTGACCAAAATATTTTTTCCCAATCACGAACAGATTAGCAAAAGTGATCCGAATTAGACCCACTCTGATACCACTTGTTGGATTTATTTAATAAATCCTTAAATGAGGACCGTTTAATCGAATCGCTGGGCAAAGTAACAAAAGGCGGAATTTTACCTTGCTCCATGTTTGATGTTGAACTATTCACCACGAATGTCCTGCTGTTGCTTGATGAATCTGGTGTGATCCAAGGATTCACGACCTCCCACCAATTGTTGATGCACCCCTTGAACGGATTCAACAATTCACTATTTTACCCGATAGAGAGGCTAAGCAATGTGAGCTGTATAGAAAAGGTTGGTACTCCCTCTTTCTCCCCTATGTGGTCGGCGGTTTTTAATGTGTGTGAGGAGGTGAAGACCCTCCTCCTTTAAATAAAAGAAGAATCCTGATGGTGATAGGATTCAGAGTTATGATGGCAACTAAATCCTTTTCCTTTATAGATGAGAATTCTTGTTCATCTTTATCACCAAAGGAGGATATACTTGAAGTTATCATCAAGTGATCTCTATCCAGTATTAAATATTATTTCATATTTAATAATGATTATTATTATTTAATATTTTAATATTAAATATTACTTAATATTTAATAATTATATACCAACATTTTTCTTCTAACCACACGTGAGTTGTCGCCCCTCGAGGACCAGACGTCGTACACTTTATGGGCGTTGCACTTTGAGCCTATCAATTGCGGTCTCTGACCATACAACTTTCTATATATTCGGGGTTTCCATTTTAGACCACATTATACATCCATGAGCACACCTAGTGATCACTTAGCATGTGGATGTTTTACGTAATAATCAATGTTATTAAGTGACATATGTGTCATGTGAAATTATCATACATAACATCCACCTTATGATTAATTTGTGTTTACTTAATCAACGTATTGTGCATTACACGTGTCACGAATTAATTCCAACAAGTGACCTGTCCGATAAGGACATGCTTGTCAAAAGTAGTCAAAGTTTCTTTATTACGACATTATTCCTGGTGATCAATCGAATGAATTCTTCATGGAGACCATCAAAGACAAAGTTGCCAAAACTTCTACAATGCTCCAAAGTTTTCACAAGTGTGTGTGAAGCCATGCATCCATCCAAAGGATTGATGACCTCAAAATGTCAATAGGTTATCGGCCACCAAACATTTAATTGTTTGATGGAAATGGGCAATCCCAAACAATACACTGTGTTATATTAGTTTGTAAAGGCAATAGAAATAAGAATGAAGGTCGGTTGGAGCTTAAGTAAAGCAAGAATAGTTTGACACATGACTTGGATCGATCAATGCCTAAATTGGATCAATCCAAGTGGTTGAAAAATGAAGCTAAATATTCTATTTAACTTCGATCGATCACTTTGATCGATCGAAATGACATGGTTCGATCAAGATGGAACTTGAATTGGTCGAAGTCCCATGGATGCAAAGTTGGAGCTCACTGTCTGACTTCGAAGTGGACTGGATGAAAAGCTGGAGCATACTGTGTAACTTCAATCGATCATATCGATCGATTGAAGTGGCCAACAGGTGCAACATTTCATCAAAAGTAGTAACTTATGTAATAAGAGACATATCCAATAACCTGTGAACGGTTTTGGGCTTCTGATATGATGTTCAAGGGTCTACATAATGGCTCTTTTAACACATTTCTAAGACACCTTAATCTCAAATTCAACCTTGCATTCAAATTCTTCTTCCTTTCTCAATACATTCTCAATTGAAAGTTCATTTGGGTTTCTTTTCTTATTGCTGAGTTAAGAAACCATTGTCTTGTTGTATCATAAGAGGAAACTTGCCAATAACCCTACAACAACTAGTGGGGGCAAATATTCCTTACGGAAAGTGTGTCAACGCGCCTCGAGCCATCTCTCTTTTATTACTTATTCTACTCTCCTCACTCGCTTGTTTTTTCCCTAACATTCGTAAGGAATATTTGGATGGATTCAAAGAGTTTTCTAAGTCAGGAGAGCATGAAGTTGGACTATTTTGATGGCTCAAATTTCATGTGCTGAAAAGACAAGATGATGTTATTGTTGACCGCTTTGCAAATTGGGTTTGCTTAGACTCAAAGTTGAAGGAGCTGCCAACTTCACGAGATGATGATACTAATGAAGTGAAAATGGTCTGGAAGAAAAGATATGAGGAGGATGAGGTGTTGTGTCGGGAACACATACTCAACAACCTATCAGATCGTATTTACGATCTGTTTACTGCTACTTCATCACCAAAGGAGATCTAAAATGCCTTGGAGTTCAAATACAAGAACGAGAAACAAGGCGTCGACAAATTCCAGATTATGAGGTATTTTAGTTTCAAAATGGTAGGAAATATCTCTATAATGGACCAAGTGCACGAGTTGCATATCATTGTTTCCAAACTCAAAGAGGTGGATGTGGAATTTTCTAAGTCGTTAAAAGTAGGAGGGATAATTGCAAAGCTTCCCCCTAGTTGGAATGACTGTACAAAAAAAATTAATGCACTCAATTGAATCCTTTTCCCTCGAGCGAATTCATAAACATTTGCATATAGAAGAGGAGACCAGAAGTCTTGTCAAAAAGTATGTTTCTGAAGATGCACCAAAAGTGCGTTATGTCAAAAGGAAACAAGGGAATTGGAGCGGAAACAAGAGAAAGAACTTAGAAACAACTGAACCTACAGACAAGATAGAAAATTCCAAGAAAGGAACGAGGTGCTGTAATTGTTGAAAGAAAGGACACCTGAAGAAGGACTATGGGTTTCGAAAAACAAAAACAGGATGGTAGTTCCCAGCATGCCAATAATGCTAATATGGTTGATATTGGAACCGATGAACTGGTTGTAATGGTCTCTGATTTGCATTTTGGTATTGTAATTGAACTCCATATGGCTATGAATGAAATCACAAACGATTGGTGGTTCGATTCAGGTGCAACAGTTCATGTTTGCAATAACAAGGATCTGTTCAAGACCTATCAAGTTGTGGAGAATGGCCATCAAGTTCTCATGGGAAACCGCAATGCCACAAAGGTGTTGGGAAAGGGTAGTGTAGAGTTAGGATTTATTTCTGGAAAGAAGTTGTTACTTGTCAACGTTCTACATGTACCTGAGATTTCAAAGAATCTCGCTTCTGCTAACTTAGTCTGTAAGAATGGGTCAAGATTGTAATGGAGGGGAACAAAATTATAATGTCCAAAAATGGTATCTTTGTAGGCAAGGCTTATTCTTGCGACAGGATATTTAAATTAAGAATAAATAAAAAGTCCGCAGCTTGTGCTTTCAAGATAGACTTACGCAAGTAGTGCAACGATTAAATTTATGTCTAAACATGTCTTAATTTCTTGCAAAGATGAAAGTGAAAAAAATGTGAGATTTGCATACAAGAAAAAATGACAAAGAAAAACCATTTCTAAAAGTTGACAGAAAATCAAAACTCTTAGAACTTGTTCATTCGGATATTTGCGAATTGAATGGTGTTTTAACCCGATGAGGAAATAGATATTTCATAACTTTTATTGATGATGCCTCCAGATATGCATATGTATATTTGCTAAGGCATAAAGATGAAGCTTTTGACATGTTCACAGTTTACAAAATGGATGCTGAAAATCAATCGGGATCGAAGATAAAATTCTAAGAAGTGATCATGGTGGTGAATAATTACCTTTTAAATTTAATCTATTCTGTGAGAAGAATGGTATCATACATCAAAGAAGTGCTCCTTATACACCCCAACAGAATGTTTTGGATGAAAGAAAAAATAGAAGTTTAGTTGACATGCTTAATGCAATGTTATTAAACTCAGGTTTGCCAAAGAATTTGTGGGAAGAAGCCTTATTGACGGTTTGTCACATTCATAATAGAATTTTCTCTAAGAAGTTTAAGGTTTCTCTATATGAAATATGGAATAAACGAACGCCAAATCTAAGTTTTCTTAGAGTTTGGGGTGGCCTAGCCTATTATAGAGTTTTGGATCCAAAAAGAACTATGTTGGGGCCAAGAGTTCTTAAAAGGTGTTTTTATTGGATATGCTGAAAACTCTAAGGCATATAGGATTCTAGACATAGAATCCAATGTGGTGGCTGAATCAGGGGATGTTGAATTTCTTGAGAATAAATTCTTAAGAACGTGTTCAAATCAAGATTTAACAAGAATGAACCTATAGTCGGAGATTTCTCTAGTGTTGAACAAGATCAAAGTTCTTCAACTGAGGTTAGGAGAAATCAACGGGCTAGAAAGGAAAATTATTTACATCCTGATTTCATTTCTTCACTATCCATTATGTTCTTAGTTGAAGGTAATATAACAATGGTATTTAATCAAATACCGATTGCGCTATGTGTTGAAGATGATCCTAAATCCTTTAAGGAGGCGATGCAATCAAGAGATGCATCATTTTGGAAGGAAGCAGTTGATGATGAGATGAATTCGTTATTGTCTCTCTCACTGATTTGTCTCCGAGTTCCAAAGCAATTAGATGTAAATGAGTATTTAGAAGAAAATTCAAACTTTCAATACTAGACTGGTTGCTAAAGGTGTTAGACAAAGAGAAGGGATAGACTATTTTGATACATATGCTCGTGTTGCAAGAATAACGTCCATTAGAGTTGATAGCTTTAGCATTCATCAATAAACTATTTATTCATCAAATGTATGTTAAGACTGCATTTCTCAATGGTGATTTAGACGAAGAAGTTTATATAGAACAACCGGAAGGTTTTGTTCTACCAGGTAATGAGCACAAAGTGCGTAATTGGTAAAGTCATTGCACGCATTGAAACAAGCACCGAAACAATGGCATGAAAAGTTTGACACTACCATTTTGAAAATTGGTTTTAAGTATAATAGTGCTGATAAGTGTGTATATTCCAAGTTTACGGAAAAATATAGTGTCATTATTTGTTTGTACGTGGATGATATGTTGAGTGTTAGCACTAATATGGAAGGAATAAATGAAACTAAGAAGTAGTTAACTTCACAATTCTAAATGAAAGATTTGGGTGAAGTAGATACTATCTTGGGGATAAAAGTGTCTAAACATAGTGGGGGTTTTGCTCTTTGTCAAAGTCATTATATAAAGAAAGTTTTGAATACGTTCAAACACTTACTCATACAAATTGATTGTACATACCGGTAGAGCAGTAGCTCAGCTTGAATATTCCAGTGCAATTAGTAGTTTAATAAACGCTACATATTGCACTATATTAGACATTGCCTTTGCAGTATACAAATAATCAAGGTATAATAGTAATCCTAGTATGGACCATTGGAAGGCAATCGGAAGAGTACTTGGGTACTTAAAAAGAACTATCAATTACAGATTGTATTATAATAATTTTCCCTCCGTGGTAGAAGGTTATACTGATGCTAATTGGATAACTAGTGTTGGTGATAACAAATCTACTACGGGTTGGGTGTTTACATTAGGAGGTGGTGCGGTTTCTTGGGATTCAAAGAAGCAGACATGTACAACATACTCCACCATAGAATCGGAATTCATAGTATAGGGGCTGCGAGTAAGGAAGCGGGATGGCGGAAAATTTACTATTGGATATAAAGTTGTGGTCACAACCGATGCCAACCATTTTCTTACACTGCGATGGCCAGGAAACGATGTCTAGAGCTTATAGTAAAATGTATAATGAGAAATCTCGACATGTCAGCCTTAGGTATGATTATGTAAGGCAACTAATTATGGATGGTGTGATAGCCATTGCATATGTCAAATCCTGCAATAATCTAGCGGATCCATTGACAAAGAGTCTTCCAAAAGACTTAGTACAGAGTACATCTTTAAGGATGGATTAAGACATATGATATAAGTTCACTTGTGATGGAAACAAATTTTTTCAGAGCATCTCACTAGTCAAAGGTTCAATGGGTAACAACAAGTCACAAAGTGAGGGATTAGAGTACTAAAATTGAACCTTAAAGAATCAAGACGCACTGAATTGATCTTTAAAAAATTGAAATTTAGTGTTAAAGGAGGGTGAGTGTTAAAACACTCTTAATGAATAATTAAGAGGAACTATCTTAATCTTCACTTATATGAACATGGGAAGTGGTGCCGCTTCGGCAAACAAAGATCTTGAAATGTTCATGAATGCTAGGGGAAGCATAAGGCCATAAAGTGAGGTTTAGATGGACCTCTAAGGGGAATGTGGTTTCATGTGTATAACATTTTTGATTCTAGCACATAGGAATCTGATTCAAGGCATTCGTGCTATCTAGATTTCTTTAGAACTTTGAAGTGTTATACTAATAAGAGGTTCAAATCGAAAGATACTTCTTAGATGCAAGAAATATCGTAAATTGCCTTACAAACTAAGTGGGGGATTGTTATATTAGTTTGTAAAGACAATGGAAAGAATGAAGATTGATTGGAGCTTCAGTAAAGCAAGAATATCTTGGCATATGACTTGGATCGATCAATGTCTCAATTGGATCGATCCAAGTGGCTGAAAAATGAAGCTGAGTATTCTGTTCAACACGATCGATCACTTCCATGGATCGAAGTGACATGGTTCAATCAAGATGGGACTTGGATCGATCGAAATCACATGGGTGCAAAGTTGGAGCTCACTGTCTGACTTCGATCGATCACATGGATCGATGATCGATCGAAGTGGCCTAGATGAAAAGCTAGACATATTGTGTAACTTTGATTTGTGCATAGGGGGATTTGATTTGTATATTAGGTGGGTATAGATATAGATGTATATTAGGTAAACTCCTAAGATATTTAGGTTATCTTGTTCTAATTTGAATGTGTAAGTTTAATTTAATCTTTATCTACTATTCACTTCCTAATCATATTAGGATCCTAAGTTCTAAACTTATCTAATTTTATTTTTCTTTTCTTTTTTTTAATACCCCAATCGCGGGGCATAACATTCCTCCCCCTTACATTAAGTTTCGTCCTCAAAACTTGTGTGCTATGTAATCAACGACTTAGTATAGTTCTACTTGATCCATTTACCTAAATAATGACCGTACTAAATATCCATTGGGTATTCCGATATGTAAACCATTCACTTCCTTACCATGCCTAAGGCCTCCAAATCATTCCTTGTATACTAACAAGGTAGTTTCTAAGTCCATTATTCTCTGCTTATTTAAAATCATAACATGTCTTCTTAAAATTTTAAGATCAAACTTGGGCTATTGTCATCATATACTGGCGTTCCATATCCCAGTCGTCAGTTTATCACGTTCTTCTATCTAGGGTCATTAGCAGCCATTTGAAGTCAGTTCTTAGGTATACTACAATCTTTAACTTAATTCTCTATAATTACAACCTACAAACTTTCATTTATACCACTTGACGTGTATCATTCCACTTATATACTCGTAATTTACAATTCCGAATTCTTAAACTCATCATATATGATTCTTCTAGTTATATGACCATCCAAAATATCCATTTATCCCCCAATACGCAAATCATCTCCCTCTATTATCGTAGAGTCAAATTGTCGAAATCAATTCTTAGTCCTATGAACTAGTTCTATGATCATGCTCTTACTTTTTCGGAGATATTATCATCAACAACCTAATATACAAAATACATGTATGGACATATTTTCTTCAAATAAAAATGTAACTTACATAGATATAATTCGGAATATATCTTTAACTGTTTAAAGTAATATGCCTTCCGATTTTTGTAAACACAAAATCCAAAGTATCATGTATTTTTTTTCGCAACGCGGTGTCTCAAATGGTCGTTTATAAAACAACGATATAACTTGTTCGCAAAAATATTATGGTTAAAACCACTTTAAAGAAATTGAGACACAACAATTGTAAAAATTCTCTATTAAAAAAACAATTTTAAACGTGGTGTCTTTTTTTTCAACAAAATATATATTTTGAAAGCTATGTCTTGTTTGGTGAAATACAACGATCAAAAATTCAGCAAATATAAAGTTTCATAAAATAATTCGGATAAGGTACTTCTCTTTTTTCAAAAAGAAGTATATATATATATATATATATATTTTTTGAAACTATTTCTGCTTCTCAAAATTAAATACGTTCATCGCAAGCAAATAAATATATTCAAAAGCATTTAATGGTACAATGCTTCCAATGTCGATAGTTGACAAATAAAATTATTTTAGCAAAATTAATTTATCTAAACGAAAATCAAGAGTTAATATAAAAAACTATATAAACATATCGTTGTTCGGAAACATCTTTATTTTAAAATATATTAGTTTTGTCAGAGGTAATCGAAATTTTATTTGGTTGCTATACGAATTCTGAAAGAAATATAACCTTGTAAAGTAGTATACTATATAGAAAAATGAAAGTAGTTGAAATATTTAGAAGCAAAAAAAATCTTTGAAATACCTGTGAGAGATCGATGTCTCACAGTGTGTTTTTCTCATTTTGCTTCAACTCCCAGGAGTGAATTTCCTTTTTAACTCTTTCAAAACATCTTTTTACATCATCGAAACATTTCATATCCTAACAATCTCCCCCTTTTTGATGATTTCAAGACCAAGATTTTAAAAGATGTTTTTGCTTGAAAAATTTACATTTGAGATTTCTAAGAGTTTCAAAACTTGAAATTTTACATCTCTCCCTTAGTCCATTCATTCTGTGATCCTCCTAAGGACATGAAACATGTGAACATATCCAAAACTCCCTCTTAATAAGTAATCTTCTCACAACCAATGGATATGATGAAAATACATAAAATACCAACTTCTCTCCTGTTTTGAAAACATCAAAACCAATAAGAGAATATAAGCACAAAATATCATTAAGAACCACGAAGTTTAGCAAATACATAAAATGTGTCATGCTAAGCTAGAGCCTACAAATTAAAAAGGAAATAGGGAATAATGGGGAAAGATGAGCTCTACTCTTCATCCGAGGAGAATGCCAATCCAGGAATGTACGCCTTGAGTTTTGCCTTGAGCTAGTTGTACTTGGCATCAAGTTTTGTAACTCTTTTTTGAGAGTTATATTTTCTTTCTCAAGATCGTTCATCCGAACTTGTTCCTTGGTCAGGTCTTCTCCGAATTGATTTAAATACCTATGTAGCTCATCAACTTCAACCTCAGCATCACACTTGTGCTCCGAGCTGTTGTCCTCTTCTATCGGGGCTTTTCCTTTATCTACTCAGGAGGAAGGGCTGGGTTGAGGTTGAGGTTCGGTAGGATGTGTTGGATGTAGGACCTGCAAGGCACCACTAGAAGGGGAGGTTGAATAGTGGGTGTGGAAAATTTGGTTTTTAAAATGTTTTGATTCAAAAACCCACCTTCTGAAAACAGTTTCTGTTTTCAGGTCCTGTTTTGCAACGTTTAAAAAACTAGGTTAAAAGCCTTCAAAAATTCTAACATTTTGAAAGATTGTAGTCTCAGCTGTTCTGAGTATCTCCTAAAAATGTTAGATCAAAATTCAACCTTTAACCCTTTGAAAAATTGTTTGTGGTCAAATTGCACAAATCTGCCAAAAACGATAGTCTGATTTGAAAACTTTATTCCGATTAAACCGTGGCTCCAAATGGTCTGAAAATTTACTAACAAACCCCTTATTATATGTATTTAATTTGGTTGAAACAGTTTTGAAAAATGTCTTTGGGAAGTATGTCAAATACGTTCAAGTTCTCAACCTTTGCAAGTTTGAAAATCAGATTGCACTAGTCTCAGAACTATTAACATTTGAATGAGTTATACTTATCCAAAAGGGTTGAAACTTGTGCCAAATGCAACTTAGAAGATGTGGCTATGTTTCTGCAAAATTTTACGATTTTTGAAATTCGTTTACTATTTTTAAGATTGCAATGAAATAGATGCAAAGTGCAGGAAACTGAAAGTACTATGCAGAAAAGTAAAGAACACAAGGAATTTTATACTGGTTTGGTTAAATGAACCTACTCTAATCTTCGAGGACACCTTCCTCGGTTATCACTAAACAAAATAACATCTTGCCACATACGATTGGTGGAGTTACGCACCAACTCCAACCCTTTACAATCAAAACAAGCAATCACAATGATCACGAATACCACCACCGAGCGGATGAAGGTTTGATCACACCTTGATCAACCTTTTACAACAATAGGGCGTGTATGGTGGTATAAATGAAGCCTATATAATATGTTTGAATATAGATTCAATAGGCTTTGAGAGAGAACGAGAAAAAAGAAATGTAGAAGAAGAGAGTAGAGAGACTTTTTGCACTTTAGAACTTGTGAGACTTGTCTTGTATTTGATTTGCTCTTCCTCTCTTCCTTTTATCTCAAAGTGGGCGCCCACTCTAGGGCTTTTCTTCATCTTGGAAATTCCCTTTTAAGTCCTTGGAAGAATGCCTTGTATAAATGTGACATCAACTTGCTTACTTGGCAACACTTGATTAGATGATTGTCTTGGCCTTGCTTACTTGGCACTCCTTGATTGGATGAGATTTGTCATCACTTGATGACTGTACAAATATGAGAATTACACTTAAAACATGTGCCAAATTATTAATAAAAACCTTGCCAAATATCACATAATCAATCCCACTTAATTTGCAAAATTAATTGATCTCCATTTAACTCCAAAAATCGGCCAGCTCTTGATTCACATGCTGAAATTTTCAGCATGTGCAATATTCTCAACATGTTCAAATTATTGCTATATTAGTATCACATCAATACCTTGAAAATGGAGAAGCAAATATGTTAAAATCAAGACACAATTTTTGGCCATACTAATTCACACATGTTGAAATTTCAGCATGTGTTATATTTATGACATAGTTTGAAATATTACCTTGTGTAGCTCCCTCCATTATGTCACTAACCTTGTGTAGTCCATTCTTGACCAATCAAGATGCCAACTAAGCTCCACATAAGCTCCATCAAGGCTGAGTAGGCGTGTGAATTGAGCTTGAACATGTGCTGAATTTATTGTTATAAGCTTTGTAAAATAGTGCACAATAATTATACACATATGGTATATTCCAATCAGCCCTAATTTAAATATTCTAGAACAATTTAGTATGTATTGAAAATGTAAAAATTGTCTAGATACATGTTACATGTCATTCCAAAAACGTTCCACGTATTGTGTTCGTAGAAAACCAAATTTTCGACTTCTGTCGATTACGCGATTTTTCTCCGATTAAATTCCAACCTTTTGCACATGTTATATATATTATGTCACACATAATATACATAAAATAACTTGAATATTCAGCTCTAAAGGCTGATTAAAAGTGGCCGCCCCATGTGCTTAAAAAGATGAATTTGGAATCTCCACAATTTGGCCTTAATTGGGGATGATTTGTGTGTGCCAACATGGAATGATTTTATGGCTGAGTGTACCATATAAGCCACGAAATTTGTGGCTCTTTTTAGACTATATGGGCTGGCCATCTATTTATGGCAAGTACGTGACACGTTGGCGAAGTTTCGGTAGTCGTTCGATACGACAATTTTTGGTTTACAACCTTGTAACGTGTCATAATAATTTTGTCATCACCATGACTTATATCGTATAAGACCTGAATATACTCATAAATATAAAGTAAGTATAGTGGTATAACGTTGACGTACGTTCGTAAAATATATAACGTGTCGGTAGTACGTTGGAATATATATGTATAGTGCCTTTTAAAAAAAAACTGAATATATATATATATTTTTTTTGATTGTAATATTATTATCCCTCACTTATGGCGGAGGAAAACCTTATTACAAAAGAGGTCAAACATGACGAGAGTAGCCACATATGATTACCAACATCCAACTATACACTATATGCCGCATTAAAACCTTGCCAAGAAAAACCACCCTTGTGGATAAAACCTTGGCGAAGGAAAAAGCGTACATATTTATATAGATGGATAGTTGATAGGCGCTACTGTACGAAACGTAAAAAGAGATAATCCAAACTAAATACAAAAGGAACAAATAAAGAATGAGAAATGACATTATCCACTGTTGATGCGTTGTCCTCGTTGCATCAATAAAGGTAAGGCCGTCCCGTTGAAAGCATATGGGCGCGCAGCGTAATCCCGTCCATGCACAAGGCAAATGTACGACTGAGTGAAGTATATGCAGCTGACAGATTGAAAGTGAGTAAACGAAAGAAATGAGAACCATACCAGGTCTGTCGGTACCCATGAGGAGACCGACAGAAAGAATAAATAAATGCCAATCCAATTGGAAGACATGAAACTATGAGGATCTATATGGTTGCCCAGGGGAACCGATCGTCTCAGCAGGTAAACCCAAAATGCCATCGCCACCAGCGAAATTGATGTGGAAGACATTCCATGCAGAAAAAACATTAAACGTTGAGTGCAGCCGACATAATAAACATAGATATATGCATATGATGAAACGAAAGTGCGCCATCAGTATAGGTCAAAATAGGTCAAAATAGAAAAACAGCAGGAAGCTAATCATACCAAGCCTGCCCGAATCCCGAAGGACACAGGCAGGAAAATCATTCTGGAGCCAATCCATTTGGAAGACCTGAGTATATCAAGAAACCCGCAAATGTACTGAAGAGAGATCCAGGGAGACAGAACTCCGGACTAACGGTGGAAGTGATCGCGCACCATAGACTTGAGTGCTTGGGTGTAACATAGTATGTTGCGCAAGATAATGTGCTAACATGTTTGCTTCCCGATAAATGTGGCGATAATCCAAGCGATGAAGACGCACTAATGTATGTAGCAGTTGAAGGCAGTAGTTTCCGTGAATCAATCGAGGGGACGACAATCGAGATATCAGCAACGCACAATCTGATTCAAGATTAACTGATCGGTATAGAGGCAGGAAATACAACAGACCAAAAACCGCAGCCTGTATCTCTGCTTGAATGGGCGTACTTGGCGGCAAGCGAAAAGAAATTGCTCCCAAACATGTACCGGTATGGTCCCTCAAAATAGAACCACCCGCACTATAATGTCTTCCAACTGCAGCATCTGTATTTAGTTTCAATTTACCAGACGGAGGTAATCGCCAGCGCACCATAATGGGACGCGTATGCCGAATCGGGGGAATCCATGAAAATGGTTGGCGCGGGCACGTCATGAGCTTAGATCCCGCCAAGGACTTACACCAAATTGTGATATCATGTTGTATGGTGAACTTTAAAGAGTGTATTGAAAAAGTTCGTGAGTCACCATAAATGAGAGAGGCATAGACACGCCACACATTATAAGCAATAGTAGCCGGGACAGTGATGCGTAAAGTCCCAAGAAAAGAGGAAAAGGATGATCGATACCACCATGAGAGTAGATATTGGCGGAGTTGCAAAGAGGTCGGGAGTGGACAGTGTAACTCGCTGGCAAAATAACTCCAGATTGTTCGAATACTCAAGCAGTATAAAAATATATGATCCACCGTAGCTGACTCCTGCTTACAAAAAGGGCATTGCGAAGGGCATGCTGTAAAAAACTTACGAGTATAGTCCTCAAAAGGTAATGCTGAGTGAAATATGTGCCACAGAAATATGTGAGTGACGGGCGAATGATGCTTGAACCAAATAAATTTTGCTGAAAGAAGTGTCGGGCTGGGGGCTCGGCAAATATCATATGCACTGCGCAACGAAAACTCCCCTATAGATGTTGGTATCCATGAAATATGCTCCCTCTGACCATCGGCATGTGCCATACAAGTAGGATGAATCCTACAAATTAGTTTCCACACAGGCGAGTCAGTTAGGCGAGGCAAATATTCTCCGCGGCGACCATATTTTCTAAACATGTATTTACTCCAAAGTGTAGTCTATTGGTGATATGACCACCAGATACGACAATGATAAGCTTGTTGTAACATATAAAGGTTTTGAAGCCCGAGTCCGCCCTCCTCACGGGGTGTTGCAATAGCAGCCCAAGATACCCAATGATGCCTTTTTCCCCAATAGAACTTCGCCATTTTGCTATGGATTACCTTGATGACCGATTTAGGCAGGCCCCCTGCTGCTAGAATATGTAATGGTAGCGAGGATATAACTGAAAGTAGCAAAACAAGACGACCAGCAGAAGATAATAGTTTAAAGTGCCAACCTTGGAGGCGATCATCTATATGTTGTAATAATGAAATACAATACCGTGATCGATTAATGCCTTTATGCAAGTAGGATCCCAGATATCTAAATGGCAGATGAGATTCTCGCATTCCTGTGATAGTAGCATAATCGCGCCGTTGTTGTGATGTTACCGCTGCTGATGTGATAAAACTGCTCTTTTGATAATTAATCTTCTGACCAGAGGCATTCTCATATTGTGTTAAGAATGTGTGAAAACGCCGAAGATTGCGCTGTGTGCCCCGTAAGAAAACCAACAGATCGTCTGCATAGGCTAGATGAGTGATATGAAAAGGAACTCTGCCAATATGGAAAGGCTGTAATGCTCCCGATGTGACTAATGATTTTAATCCTCTGCTGAAACCTTCCGAGGAAATAATAAAAAGCAGAGGGGATAAAGGATCTCCTTGCCTAACACCTCTATACGGACGAAAGGAAGCTGAAGGCAGGCCGTTAATTAAAACTGATAATGTTGTGGCATGCAAATGGTTTAAAATGAGGCGAATGAAAAATGCTGAGAATCCAAAAGCATGAAATATCCTCTCTAGATATTCCCAGCTGACTCTGTCAAAAGCTTTCATCATATCTAGTTTCAAACATAATTGAGGACCACCTTTATCCAGCATATGAATCATTTCTCGAGCCATAAGAACTTGTGTAGAAATATCACAACCCGGGAGAAAGCCAGTTTGCTCCGGCGAAATAATGTGAGGTAGCAAAGTATTAAGTCGAGTAGCAATTATGCGCGTGCAGACTTTGCTTATGAAATTTGTGAGGCAGATGGGCCTGAAATCACTAAAAGTATCCGGAGATGGTTTCTTGGGGATTAGAGTGATAAGTGCACTAGCCATGACCGTAGGCTGGGGGATACCCAAGAAAAACTCCTGCACAGCCTTAATCACATCAGCATGAATAATGGACCAACAAGATCGATAAAAGTTACCATTAAAACCATCAGGGCCTGCTGCGCTACAAGGATCTAAGTGCCAGACTGATGCTTTAATTTCCTCCACTGTAGGCATCGCCGTAAGTATCATATTGTCATCCGCCGTGACAAGAGGTGGAATATGACGGAGCACAGCATCATAATTGTGTGTATGGCCCTGGGTAAATAAGGTTGTATAAAAAGCAACGGCTTCGTCCTGAATGGCGGCAGCATCAGTACATATTCTGCCATCAGATGTACGGATTTGCTGGATGCGCAGTTGAGAACGCCTACCCTTGACTATGGAGTGAAAATATCGAGTATTTGCATCACCATCCTGCAACCATCGAAGCCTTGCCTTCTGTTTCCAAAAATGGAACTCATATAAAGAAGCTTGAAGATACTCTGCTTTGGCTTTGTGGTATGCCTCTCGGTTTGCATCAGAGGAGTCAACGTCCCACACATTTTCAGCCAAGATAAGAGCTGATTCAGCATGCTTGACATTAGAAAAGATGTTTCCAAAAATCTCCTTATTCCAACGCTGTATATCCTTCTCCAGGCGGAACAACTTTGAATAAAATCCATACATACCTCCTGTTGTTGGATAGGATGTCCAAGCATTTTCCACATAAGCATGAAAATCTGGGTGATGTAACCAGGAGTCTAAAAAACGGAAAGACCTTCGTGTCTCTGTGATGCCCAAGCGGCATAGAACCAATAATAGAGTATGATCCAAAGAAATGCGGGGAAGATGCGAAAGGCACGTGTCATCAAACCGGCTTTGAAAAGCAAAATTATAGAACAACCAGTCTAGCCTGCGTCGGACACGACCCAGGCCTCGACCATCCGTCCAAGTGTATCGTGGGCCCTGATACTGCGGCGACATTAATGAACATGCTTCAATACAATCGTTAAAATCTTGTAAGGAGGAAAGGGACGGTTGAGAGCGGCCTGCATGGTCCTCAAGAGAACGAAAAGTATTAAAATCACCCCCAACAAGCCATGGCATGTCATTCGAGTCAGAAAAGGCCGATAGAGAGTGCCATAATGAGCGACGCAAAGGTACTGTATGACTGTCGTAGACCACAGAGAAAACAAAATTTTGCTGAAGTCGTCGGATTGTGAAAGTAAAATGAACGACCTGACTCTGGTCGTGTGAATCCACCAAATGAATATCTGTGTCACGCCAAAACAACCAAATACGTTCTCATTGAGAAGAGAAATGATGTGAAAAACCAAGAATCATAGCAAAACGAGAAATGTGATGTGGTGAGTGCTTCGGTTCAATTACAGCGACTATATCTAAATAATGTTCATGAACTAAGTTGTGTAATCGAGGCAAAGAGGCACGCATGCCTCGTATATTCCATATTAAAATATTCATTGAGCAAGGTTAGAACCACTTCCCTGAATTGCATGAGACGCACTACGAGTTAGAATCGTGGAGGGTGGCAAAGGCGGGAGTCCCTTTTTTGTACGGCGTTTGCGACGTGGAACAACTGGAATAAATTCAGCCTCTGCAGTGGAATCCTGCAGGCGAGATAATAAAACATCATCATCCGGCGACGTAGGAATCAACTCCATGCGCCTAACTACGTCATCCGGAACCGTTGAAACCTCCGGGGGCAGATCATTTTCTGGCAGCTCATTGTCAGAACAATGGCCAATGGCACAATCATCTGCAACATGTTGTGGTGCCGTGGAGTCCCCAGCAGGCAGCGAATCATCTCCCACCAATATTGGAGAATCAATAACAGGAACATCATGGCTAGGGTCTGCGATAGGTTGCGCATGTGCGTCCATTGGAGGATTAGTCACTAGCTCCGCCGCTGGACGGAGGTTTCCCTCTTTGCATTTGACGGGGGTCCATCGTTGGGCAGGTGGGCGTGAAGGCGGCGGAGGAGGCGGAGGAGGCACCGTGCCCTGCTCCTTCGGATGACAATCATGCGATGCATGGCCAAGTCGTCTACAGGAGGTACAAAAACGCGGCAAGTCCTCATAAATCACAGTTTGTAGGATCATTCGATTTTTTGCCTGTAAATATATCTTTTGAGGCAATTCTTGAGAGACATCTACTTCCACACATACACGTGCAACTGACGGACGTAATCCATCTGCCGTTGCAACATCTAGTTTTAGCGGCGTTCCTATTGTGCGTGCTATTTCAAACGGCGCCTCCCGATAATGTAGGTGAATCGGCAATCCAGGAAAGGCAAGCCAAACCGGAACGATTGGAACATCAGCGGTGGGATCGAAATCCACAGTCCATTTCGTGATACGCATATGACATCCGGAAATGTGCCATGAACAATGATAAAAACATCGTAAATAATCCACTTTATTGCGAAAGTTCAAGAGAATATGCGTTTGATCGATAAGCGTAATGCGCAAATCCTGATGAAAACCAATTTTTTCAAATACCTCTCGTATAACCTTTAATGGTGGCCGGCCGGCCCAAAACGTGCCAACTAAAGAATGCCGGAACGGAGCAGCTAGGGCATCTATTTTGGAATCAAGAAATGAAATCATGGGGATGCCCTTATACCGTGATACTGTTTTTGGTGATATAGTGATGCGCTGAGAAGAACCTTCACTGGTCACCACCGCTGCGAAGGACGGCTGAGATGCAGAAGTCATTGCGGTTGATGAGAAAAATTGCAACTTTGGATACTATATGGATCGTAACCGAGGAATCAAGCAGAATTACGGCAAAGAAGAGAGATTGGATGGCGAGCGAATCAGCGGCGGCGGCTGGGCCGCAGAGACGGCGACGATCGCCAGAGGGCGGCAGCCATTTTTATAAACTGAATATGTATATATATATATGTGTATATATATATATATGTATATATATATATGTGTGTATATATATATATGTATATATATTAAAAACGTGTGGTTTAAGAGGGGAGAGGAGACTTTCCATTCTTCAATTTCTTGCCTTTATGCCTTCTCCAAATATTTCCCCATTTAATGAACTACTTATTTTATTTAACTAAGTACTTCACTTAATGAACTAATTTAGTTCATTAATGGTGGCAAGTTCAAACACAACAAATGTTTGCCATTTGATGTAAGATTTAAAGCTTCATGGCTTGTTAGTACGGCAACATTATATATAAAATATATAAGGCAGGTTTGTTGCAAAAACGTGTCAAGTCATAAAATGTGTCATGCATTTCTTTGGCACACGTTATTTAAATCATGCATTTTTATGAATCACTCAAACCCTTTTTCTCAACATTGGAGGGGTTGGTTATTCGGCAGGGATGTTTTCGGCCTCTTCTTCTTCGGGTTTATTTTGAACACCCGTTCTTTGGGCTTCCTTCCGGGATTTGTAGATTTATTGGATGTTGGCTTTGGTATAGTAGTCCTTAGTGGCAATTTTCTCTTCATTAGCCTCACCAAATTCACATTTTGCCTTCTTGAGCAATCTATAAATTAGATTGCTATATGGAAGCGCTTTGGACTTTTTAGTGAGCGCTTCCTACACATTCACAAAGAATATTTCTCCGAAATTCAATTTTTCCCTCATGCCTATTCGGTAGGCTATGTAAAAATCTAAGTTACTGGGTAGTTTGGCCGACTCACCATTGACATAAAAAGTGACAATGGCAAGTAGCACATGATAAACCAAAGGCGTGTCGTTGGTGTTTTTGGTGGGGTGAAAGACAAAGAAGGTCTTGGCCTCATCTTCGGTCACTTTGTATTTATAAGTTTCCCATTTCCAAACATCAAAATCATCTAATCATTCATCAGCGACACCAATAAACTAATTAGTGGTTTCCACATCAAATTCAACAACTTGACCATCTATAACCGAATTTAGGAAGAATGGGAGTCCATTTAAATATTCTACCCAAAGATTAGCATAAAACAAACGGGTACAACGGGTAGACATATAATCTATTTCTGAAACCTCCCAAAGAGGCCTCTATTTTTTATCATCAAGCTAACTGATGATCGGATTTAAGTCAGCAGTGCTCAAATTGTCTTGAATTTTGAGCGATTTCAAAGGAATAGTAGACCTTTTCTTAGTGTTCCATTCGTCAAATAATACTTGCGCATGAAGTGAAATACAAACGAATTTACCTGGACCCAATGGTCCTTCTAAAGCTTGTTCATACTCTCCGGACATGAGCCATGGAAAATTATTCAACTGGAGCCTCCCCTAATTTCGGCTGGCATCTTCTCTTGAGAGATATTGGCACTTTTCTTTTGCCCTTTTGTTCTAGGAGCGGTAGGAACTTGTGGATGGGATTGTTGAGGTACTTCTTCCTTTTCATGAGAGGTTCTTTCCCTTTTGGAGATATTTTTCATTCTTGAAGCCATTTAAAAGGTACGACACAAAAAATTTCAAGAGGGTGGATGAAGATTACAAAATTGATGTAGAAATAGATTGGATTGAAGAGAAAATGATGTTTATTGCAAGAATTTTGTGGTTGAAAGGTCGGATTTTGGAAGAGAAAGGTTGAGGGTCGTGATGTAGGGGATGATGAATTGAAGGGTTTCTGATTTTCGCAACTTTATATGCCCAGTGACCAATGACATCGATCGATTGATGTTGAATACTTCGATCGATCGATGCCGGGTACTTCGATTGATCGATGTCGGATTTACTTCAGTCTCTCAATAGTCAGATAGATCGATCGATGTATGATGATTTCTGGTTTTTGGTAATTTTGGCCCTCTAAACATTGTTTATCATTCCTAATCTTGTTTTAATGGATTCGAATGTCTCAGTAGGAAGGGATTTGGTGAAAATATCAGCTAGTTGGGCATTGATTGGAACAAATTAAACACGTACCAATCCTTTTTTAATACAATCCCTTATAAAGTAATGTCTCACTTCAATATGCTTGTTTCTACTATGGTGTACCAGGTTTTGTGCTATACTTATGGTTGAAGTGTTGTCACATAAGATAGGAACTTTGTCAAAGTTGAAGCAGCCAATACATATTCGGATTCCGCCGTTGAAAGTAACACACTATTTTGTTTCTTGGAAAACCAGGAAAACCAAGAAACTAAACAATCTCCAAGGAATTGGCATGTCCCGGATGTGCTTTTCCTATCGACTATGTTTTCGGCATAGTTGGAGTCACTATACCCTCTTAAGTCAAAACACCGATTTTCAGGATAAAATAACCCAAAGTCCAAAGTTCCTTTCAAATACCTAAAAATACGTTTAATGGCAACTAGATGCGATTCCTTAGGCATACTTTGAAATCTAGCACAAACAGCATGCAAAATATCTGGTCTACTAGCGGTTAAATAAAGTAGACTACAAATCATACCCCTATATTTGGTTACCTCGACCGGCTTTCCTTTTTCATCTTCGTCGAGCTTTGTACATGTACTCATTGGTGTGCTCACACTCCTTCCATCCTCAAACTTGTATTTCTTGTGTAGATCCTTGGTGTACTTTGTTTGGGGCATGCATACTCCATCTTGAGTTTGCTTGATTTGGAGTCCAAGGAAGTAATCGAGTTCATACATCATGCTCATCTCAAATTCTCCTTCCATCAACTTAGCAAAATGCTCACAAAGAGAATCATTAGTGGCATCAAATATAATATCGTCAACATAAATTTGAACAAGTAAATGATTATTTTCTTGTTCTTTAATAAAAAGAGTAGTGTCGCTTTTTCCTCTCGAAAAACCGTTTTCAAGGATGATGTTACTTAATCTCTCATACCATGCCCTATGAGCTTGTTTAAGTCCATAAAGAGCCTTTTTGAGTTTGAATACATGATTTGGATATTCATGATTTTCAAACCCCGATGGTTGAGCTACATACACTTCTTGAATTATTACATTCAAGAAGGCGGATTTCACATCCATTTGGTATAGTTTGAAATCCTTATAGCATGCATATGCTAGTAGCATTCTAATAGCTTCTAATCTAGCTACGGGGACAAAAGTCTCATCATAGTCTATACCTTCTTCTTGTCTATATCCTTGAGCTACTAACCTGGCTTTGTTTCCGGCTATATTTCCTTTATCTTCTATTTTCTTTCTAAATACCCATTTAGTGTCAATTATAGGGTGATCACTAGGTTTAGCCACTAATGCTCAAACATCACTTCTTTCGAATTGATTTAGCTCTTCTTGCATAGCTAATACTCAATCTTCGTCATTTATAGCCTCTTTTATATTTTTAGGTTCAACTTGTGAGATAAAAGCATTTTCATTAAATTTCCTCCTAGTCAATATGCATTGACTTATTTCACCTAATATTAGCTCTCTTGGGTGGTCTTTCTCATATTTATATGAATCCGGTAAATTTGAAGTGTCTCCTCTCACTTCTTCTTCTTCTTCAACCTTAGGTCCATTTTCAAGTGGATCAATCTTAAGGTCAATAACAATATTTCCTTTTGGACTCTCAAACTTCTCTATATGACTTACTTCAATTCTTTCTTCATCATCATCATCATTTATGCATGATTCATCATCAAGGAGTTCACTAAACTTAACATGAATTTATTCTTAAAATTTCATACTCCTTTTATTATATACCCTAAATGCCTTGCTATTTTGATCATATCCTATAAAGATTCCTTCATCTACTTTGAAATCAAGTTTATCCAAGTTATCTTTGGTGTTAAGTATAAAACACTTACAACCAAATAACTTGAAATAACCAATGTGAGGCACTCTTCCTTTCCAAAGCTCATAAGGAGTCTTTTTAAGAGATGGTCTCAAATAAACTCTATTTATTACATGGCAAGCGATATTTACCGTTTCAGCCCAAAAATACTTAGGTAGCTCAAATTCATTTAGCATGGCTCTACTCATCTCTTGAAGTGCTCTATTCTTCTTTTTCGCAACATCATTTTGTTGAGGAGTTCTAGGAGCCAAGAAATAGTGTCCATACCCCTTGGATACACAAAATTCTTAGAACTCACCATCAAACTTGCCACTTCTATCACTTCTTATGTCATTAATGGTGTCCTCTTTTTGGTTTTCTAATCTCCTACAAAGTTTTATAAACTCTTGGCAAGCATCATTCTTTTTGGCTAAGAACATGAACCAAGTGTACCTAGAGAAGTCATCTACTACTGCAAAAGTTTAATGTTTTCCACCTAGACTTGATGTACCAATATCCCCGTACAAATCCATATGAAGCAATTGTAGAAGTTTGGTGGTGGAGATTTCACTTTTAGGCTTGAAGCTTGCTTTAACAAGCTTTGCCTTTTGATAAGTGTCGCATAAGCCATGGTTTTCAAAATTCAATTTTGGAAGTCCTTGGACCTTTTCATTTTTGCAAATCTCTTTAAAATTCTTAAAACTAATATGTCCAAGTCGTTTATGACATGATTGTGTCAAATCATTTTTGGCAACTAGACATGAAACTATTTGCGAAATCAAATCATGTGTGCTAAATTTATAAACATCATTTTTCTTATAGCCTCAAAAACTATTTGATCATTCTTTTTCACAATGCATTTTCTTGTCACAAATTCAACTTGAAAATTAGCATCACATAGTTGGCTAACACTTACCAAGTTGTACTTAAGTCCTTCTATATATGATACATTATTAATAGCGAAAGAAGAGTTATCAATTTCTCCATGTCCAAGGATTTTGGCTCTCCCGTTTCCAAAATGCACCGTTCCACCATCTTGGAGCTTGAGCTTGGGGAACAAATCTTGTCTCCAGTCATGTGCGTTGAACATCCATTGTCTATAAGCCATTTGGTTCCTTCTTCTTTGGCTACTCCATTTATCTTGAAAGACTACAAAACCAAGAGATTTATACATTGGTACCCTTTGATGGTCGGGTCTTTTCAGGTTAGCTTGTCGACCTTTAGGTTTTCAAACATACATGTTACTAAGTCTAGCTCGACATGCACTTTTTGCATGTCCTATTTTGTTACAATAAAAACAATTGGGTACATTTCGTGGTTTATAAGATGATGAGCCATGTTGAGTTTTTCTCTTATTTGGCTTTTTCTTTAATGACTTGGGCTCAATAGAAGAACATGATGAATTAAATCCTAAACCGGATTTATCATTTTCTATCCTTTGGTTTCCAAGTAATTTGTCTTTGCTTTTACCTTTGGTTAGTTTTTGTAAGTCTATTCTTAATTTTTCGCATTCCTTCCTTATCTCCATATTTTCTAGAGCTACGGTTTTGTTCATGGTAAGTATAATGTCATAATCTTGATAAATCAAAATATTCTTATCATGCAAGCTCTTGTTTTCTAATATGCACTTTTAAATTCTTTCTTCAAGCATTTATATCTTAAATTTAGTTTTTCAAAGTCATCTTGCAAATCTCCTATTTCATCTTGTAATTTAGAAGAGTTAGAGTTTACCTCAAGGTCATTCTCAATTGCCATGAGACAAGTATGTTGAGCCTTTGGATTTTCAACTATTGCAATGAGTCCAACATCCGTGTCTTCACTTTCTTCTCCGTCCGATTCGGAAAGAGGATCATCCCACATGGTTACTTCCGCATTTTAAGGATTTCTTCTTTTGAGGAAAAACCTTCTTTTCTTGCTTTTGCGGCTCCTTGACGTGGCAATTGGAAATTAAGTGGCCGATTCGACCACACCTATAGCAATTTCACTTGCTTCTTTATCCTTCGGTGGTCTCTTGAAGAACTTCCTTGCTTGAGCCTTATTTCTTGTGGTCATTCTTCTAAATTTCCTAATTAGAAGAGCAACTTCCTCATCGAACTCTACCACCAATCCTTTGTGTGATGCTTGTGTAGGCTTGATAGGGTTCATCCTATTTTTCTCATTAATAAGAAGTTCATGAGTAAGAAGATTACTGGATAGCTCATCAAGGGTAAGAGTCTTGAGATTCATAGATTCGGTGACGGTGGTGACTTTGGGTATCCATTCTCTTGGCAACGAGTTGAGGAGTTTTGAGACAAGATCTTCATTTGATATTTTCTTGTCAACCATAGAGAGTTGATTCACTATTCTAGTGAATCGTTCGATTGTTTCCTCAATCTTTTCACCACTCTTCATTCCGAACATTTCTATTCCTTCATAAGCATTAGTCTTTTGGACACTCTTACTTGTCACTCCCTTCATGTATCATCTCGAGCCTTTTCCATACTTCATGGGATGTTTCAAGACCTTGAAATCTTATGAGCTCAGTGGTGGTTAGAGCACTTGAAAGGATATCGAATGCTTCACCGTTTATGATCAAGTTTATCATCTCTTCGTCGGTGTAGTCATCCTTATCTTTGAACATTGATTCTCTTCTTGATATGGTAATCATAAAAACTTCAATTTCTTTGACAACCGCTCTCCATATATCAAAACTGCAACCCTTCAAATGATTTATCATTCGAAATTTCATCAATAATAATTTTGGACATCAAACGTAGGTGCTTTAGTGTTTGAGCCTGAGAACAATGTAGTAGGTTTGGAAGTTGAGGTATAGGATGAAAAGGTTGTCATTTCCATGACCTTTAACCTTGCTACCTGCAAAGATTGGCCAATCAATCAAGGTTAGGCTCTGATACCAATTGTTAGGTCCGTAACAAACACTCCAGAGGGGGGTGAATAGAGTGTTGGCCAATTTTATGGAATTTTCTGATTTTTGGCTTTCTTCAACTTAAATAGAATTCACAATCAAAGCAAGAATGGGAGATGAGAGACAATGAATGAGTAGACGGAATATAGAGTGGTTCGAATCGTAAATGATTCTACTCTACTGCCACTTTGTTGCCAAAGTGGGTTTTGAACTACTCTTCTTATTATACGTAATAAGAACAACACAGCAACAAACTTAGTAAAAGGAACCACAACAAATTCTTGCACAAAACAACTTTGTGCAACTACAACAACTTCAGCTCTAAGCAAGAACAACTTCTTGCTACCTCACCACTTCAATAAAGTTCTCTCAAAGAACTTTCTCACAATAGGTTTAAGGAAATAGTGGGGTTTACACTTTCCCACTAGTCTAAATACAAGTAGGAGATCAAATATTTATGGTTCCTCTTGTGTTAGACTTACAATCTCTCAATATACAACAATGAAGAACAAATAAAAGCTTAACAAGCTTTAAGAACTTTTACACAAATGAGAGAAATTTACAAGAATGACGAATGAAGCCTGATGATGGTGAAAATGTATGAATGCCTCATCTGAGCTTCTTCCATTTATAGAAGGTGTTATCCATGTTTTTGGAGCCTCCCTCATGTCTTCAAGTCAATCTCAAATCTTGACAATTTGAAAATAGCATTTAGCCACTCTATGGATTGATTTGATACTCCAAAGCCATCCAAGAGAACCTCAGATATGGATACAATAGTCAAGGAAGCATGTATAATATTTTAGGAAAGTCCACAAGAAATTTGAGCAAGATTGGAAAAAAACCACAATGAATCTCCCTTGGATTTTGATAACGGTCATAAAATTTGAATTCTGGGTGACATCGATCGATCAATGTGTCTGGGTTGAGAGATCGATGTCCTCCCAAGAAGTTCCAGCTTTGAACTTGTCATACATCGATCGATCGAAGTCTCTCCTTGAGAGACTGATGTGACATCGATCGATCGATGTCCCCAAGACTGAGAGATCGATGTCTTCCAGAGAGGTTCTAGTTTTGAACCCCATACATTGATCGATCGAAGTCTCTCCTGAGAGACTGATGTGGCATCGATCGATCGATGTCCTTAAAACTGAGAGATCAATTTCCTCCAGAAAGGTTCCAGTTTTAAACCTCTTCCATATTGATCGATCGAAGTCTCTACCTTTAGAGACTAAAGTCACATCGATAATCGATGTGCCAGTTTTTGAGAGATCGATGTTGGACAATAAAGTTTCAATCTTGAACTTTTCCAACATAGATCGATCGATGTTCCTCCTTGAGAGACTGATGTATACATTGATCGATCTATGTGAGAGATCGATGTCTCACAGTGTCCTTTTCTCATTTTTCTTCAAATCCCAAGTGTGAATTTCCTTTTTAATTTTTACAAAACATCTTTTCATATCATCAAAACATTTCATATCTCAACAAGTCTTCACCCAACCTAGAAGGCCGATGGGCTCCTGATTTGCATCATCCACAATGCTCATTGGGGCTGTGACAGCAGAAGCCCTCAGAGCCAGGGAATAACCTTTTTGCTCTAATATTAATCTCACACTATTTACCAAGTTCTTCATGGACAGAGCATGCTAAGAGATTACACGACACTTCCCATAGTATTTTTTATCGAGATTACAGCTCAACTAATAATTAAATTTTACTATATTTTCCTATACTAAATTCCTTTTAGGTGATTAATACCTACCTTAAATAGATAAAACTGAGATCAAAGACCAAGGACTGGGGTCTTATCCGTGCAAAAAACTAAGATTAAAAATCAAGGTGACTCCCTCGCTCTCTATCTTTTCCTGTTATGCATTGAGGTTTTGAGTTTAAAGATTGACCATCCCGTGGCTATCAAACGGTGGATCTCTATTCCTACATCTTGGCATGGACCATTTATCTCTCATTTGTTTTTTTACGGACGATCTGCTATTGTTTGGAAATACTACGGATAACCAAGCTAAAGTAATGGAGGAAATTGTAACGGAGTTCTGCCGTATCTCTGGTCAAAGTGTTAGTGTTCGCAAATCACAAGTTCTTATATCAAAGAATGTGTCCACAACATTTAATCCAGATACACTCATTCGGTGGGGTATGACACGGACTACTGATTTTGGTACATATCTTGGGATGCCTTTGATTCATAGATGAATTGGCCGACAAACATACAACTATATTGTTGATAAAGTTAGTGCAAAGCTCTCGTTATGGCAAGCTAAATTATTATCACAAGCAGCTAGATATCTACTGATTCAAAGTGTGTTGTTATCTATGCCTACCTATGCAATGCAAACGGTACGGTTACCGGCTACCTTAGTGGATAAGATTGAAAATTTGGCGCGACGGTTTTTCCGGGTGAAGTAGATCAAACTCGGCATTTGCATTGGTTTGCCTGGGAAAAAATATGTTGTCCAAAAATGCAAGGGGGCTTGGGTCTAAGAAACTTACGTGACATGAACTCGGCTATGTTAAAGAAGCTAGGTTGGCAATTACTTAACGACAGGATTTGCTTTGGGTCAAGGTTTTAACATGTAAATATGGCGCCTTGCAACAACAACGACATGTGATGAATACTTCTACATTATGGCAACATATACGGGGTATCTTTTCTGACATTAGTAACAAATATTGACCTCATAACATCCTCAACTGACGGCGGTGAAGCATTGGTCAGATGGAAATTTAAACAATTGGGTAAGTTTGATGTTGCTAGTGCCTACACATTATTCACACCACCCGTTATCTCTACGCATCCATGATGGGATAACATTTGGAGTATGTCTGGACCGCGTCGTCTCCACCTATTACTATGGAAAATCTGCCACAATTTCTTGCCAACACAGCCTTTCCTTCAGCATCGCAAAATCGCTGGTGACAGTTCTTGTGTTATATGTGGACATTGGGATGAAGATACTATTCATGCTCTGCGGGACTGCAGATGGGCGAAAATGGTTTGGAACCGCCTCCTTCGGCTAGGAATGCGGTATGATTTCTTCCGGCTATTCATTGTTAAAGAATGGGTTTCGACTAACTTAGATAACTCAAGGCAGCCTAAAGGCTGCAAAGTGAAATGGAGATACATCTTTCGCAAAGCAATACATACCATATGGTATTGGAGAAATCAGCTAGTACATGGCAACATTCGACAACTGCCATCTTTAGCACAAGTTTATCATGATATAGTGTATCGAGCAAATCTTCTGATTTTTGTAAACGACTCTACATTTAGTATAGATAGACATATGATAGAACATTAGATATTGTGGAGGTACATGTCTTGTTAGGATGCAATAAAAAGTTCTATTGTCCCAAAAAAAATATTTATATAGGAATGGGACGTTGGCCCATCCATATTCTCCACCAAATTTACTCTACGCCCCATTCGCGTGAAATAAAGCATTAATACCCTTAAACTTTACTGTGGATATTGTAATTACTTACCCTTTTGTTTTACATTTAATTGTCGTTATTCTTCGATATGGCTCAGTATTGACTTTCTTTTAATTATTTTATAAACAATAAGCCTTAAAATATCATTTATAAAAAAACGTTTTTCCACTAAGAAATTCGAAGTTGCTCTTTCATTCATACATGACAACGATGTATATGACACCGTAATGACAGAAATGATGTTACACCATCTAATACAAAAGTCTTCAAATATTTAAAGTTATGATTTCGCTCATATACCGTGATAATAATATATAAGACACTCTAATCACGGTAACAAGGTTATCATCTCCTGTTGTAAAAACTTTAAAAATTCAAAGTTGCAATTGCATCATACACCTCGATAATATTGTATATGACACCATATAACATTGTATATGACACTAGAATGACAGTGACAAGATTATCATCCTTTTTACAAATTTACAAGCGTATAAAATTTATCCATACGCCATACAGTGTCCATATGTCACCTTGAAACCTGTGTATGCAACACTCTTAAAACGGTATATATAGCATGGTTTAATAAAAGACCCAGTTAGTTATTTTCAAAATAAAATTGTACTAAAATACTCCCACCACAAAAAGAGACATAGCGACAGACAAAAATCGTCGCAATTTCGTCGCAAAAGACATATAGCGACGAAATCTACAGGTCGTTATACGGCTTGTCGCAAAATAATTTTCGTCGGTGAAGCGTCGCTATATTGCGACGAGAAAAGGCTCGTCGGCGGTTCGTCGCACAATTGCGACGAAACTCTGTCATGTCTGCGACCTGTTATTTCCGTCGTCGTTTCGTCGGTATATCTTTTGTCGTCGCTATTTTTAAATTTTTGATTTTTTTATTTCCGGTCTGCGACATTTCTGTTTCGTCGCAGATTTTCGTCGGTATATCTTTTGTCGTCGCTATTTTAAAATTTTTGATTTTTTTATTTCAGGTCTGCGACATTTTTGTTTCGTCGCAGGTTCGTCGCTATCATTTAAATTAATATTAAATATTAATGTAATATTAAATATTAAATATTTATAATTTATTAATAATATCAATATATTATTAATTAAATAGTTTTTATTATTATTTAATTTTTATAATATATTTTATTTTGTATATTAAATCATTTGTACGAATATTATACAGAAATACGGTATTTGCGTATTGAAGTTCGTATAATTAAACAACACAAAAGAAATGGAATCCGTATAAATGTCTGATAAAATATAAAAGAACAAAGAATATGTCAATACAATAAATGAAATAGTCTCTACAAAAAATCAAAAAATGAAATACTATGCAGAGGAAGATGGAGGGGGATCATGCGGAGAAGAGTAACCATCAAGAGGGCGAGGCTGAGGCTGCGAGGAGCTGGAAATGAAAGAGATGATGAGATGCGATAGCTGCGAGATTTGCTGGTTCGTCGCCTGCTGCACCTGCATCATCTGCTGCTGCGCCAGCTGAAGCGCCTGCTGAACCGCCTGCTGAGCCGACTGCTGCAGCGCCTGCTGGGTCTGAGTCAGCTGCGACCGCAGTGCCTGTACACTCTCCTCATGCTGCGCCCTGATGGTCTCCATCTCATGCTGCAGCGCCGCATGATCTGATTCCAGGCGCGAAATATCCTTTGGGGTCGCAGAAGGCGCGGAGGTGCTGGACTCAGAGGAAGCACCTAGATGTAGAACTTCAGGGAAGAATCGCGGCGCTGCTGATCCAACCCCGTACACCTCCCTCTTCTTCTTATTCTGAGGGCCGACGGTCCGAACCGCATCCCAATAAGCGCGGTTCTTGTCGGCCTCTTCTCCCCTATGTGGGAGTAATCTGTTGTACTCGTCCTGAAATGAGAATAAGAATTGTTAGGGTTTAGGGTTTAGAAATAAAACAAACTAAGGAAAAAAACAAATGATATCGTAGTCTACTTACACTGATGTCGCGGGCCTTCGCCGTGATCCAGTCCTCCGTCCTGTCAGAGGCTTTCTTCCGATGCGTCTTGTAGAAGAGATCGTAGGAGGCTGGCCACTCCCCCGTCTCCTCGTGCTGAAAGAATGAAATAAAATATGTTAGTGAAATCCAGAATTTTAAAAATTTCGGCATGACCTATTCGTTTATCGGAGGTATCCCGGCCTTATAGGCCTCTCCCAAGTCAAATCAAAAATAAAAAGAAAAAGACAAATGAACACATATACTACTTAAATTAACCATATACGAATACCAAAAAAACAACAGCGCGACATAAGAAATCAATGAATATAAATAATCCACTTAAGTCAATGAATCTAAATGATCCACTTAAGTCAATGAATCTAAATAATCCAATGAAATCAATGAATCTAAATAATCCAATATTAAAATACTTACCATAGAACGCATCATGGTGGCGTGGGAAACCAAACCACCTGATTGTGTGGCAGGTGCTGGGCCCTGTAGATTGCCGCTGCGCCGGTTCGCCGTGTTTCGGGCGCTGCGGGCTTGGGTAGCAGGGTCCGTCCACCCTTCTATCCACCCCGCTCAGGTGGCCTCGGATACGTAGGCAGGCCTGGCAAAAATGGGGTCACGCTCCCACTTAGTCTTATGCGAGTTGACGAAGTCCCTGTAGCGTTTGGCGGCCCTCTGCTGCCAGGCCTGCTCCACGTCGTGGGCGATGTCAGCTGTCCAGCTGTACGCCTTCTGCAATTATTATACAGAGGAAAAATAAAAATATGGTTAGAAAAGTAATGATCGATTACGCATCAAAAAGTGAAATTCATCAAATTTGAATACCTGAAACTCATCCCAGTAGAACCTACGTGTCTGCGGGGTGACACGGGACCAGGCATATCCAGCTGGATCCTGCCTCAGGTGGAAGGACCTAGTGATGCAACCGAAAATCTGGCCCGAGTCCGGTGCAAACCTGAAAGAGGTGAAGTTGTTAGGAAAAAATAACGCGTGAAATATATTTGAAAATGTGCTAAAAAATAAATCATTACTTACGTATGGGTATCATGTGACCAAGGGAGGGCACGACGCCCTGGTATGACACCCTCGTTCGATGCCGCATCAGACGCCGGATGAGGTGCTGAACCGGTGGGTGTGGGTGGCGTCGTAGATCTGAGGGGTGCGGACCTATCGGCAGACCCTAAAAGGTCTACGTCCGCAGCCAGAGCGGCGGTCGAAACCGAACCAAGCAGCTCATGCTGAGAAAGGAAGAGATTAAACTCTCCTGAGAGGGCCTGTGTAGCTGGTAGGTAGGTGGATCGAGTCGGTAAACCCTCACTAGCCATCAGATCTGCAAGGGTGAAAAATTTAAAAGGCACATTCAACAAGTTTAGGGTTGGTTGGCCAGACAAATAAGATGTCCAAAAAATGACAAGTGTTTACATACATTTAATGCAAGATATTAATAATTTTAAAATTTTCGGCATGACCTATTCGTTTATCTGAGGTTTCCCGACCTTAATGGCCTCTACAAAGACAAATCCAAATCCAACAACATGACATGATTAACCAAACTACATAATCAAACTTCATCATCAAATTATTACACTTTAAAGTATACATCACCAACATACTTGCTTCATATGTCGTCGGACATGGAAACCCAACCCTGCAACACCCAGACACCGCCGCCCACAGCCCACCCCCGCCCACAGCCACCGCCGCCCACAGCCACCCCTGCCATAGCCACCCCCTTCCCCGCCAACAACCACCCCCGCCCACAGTCCACCACCGCCCACAGCCACCCCCACCAACAACCACCCCGCCTACAGCCCACCATTCGCCACAGCCACCCAACCCCGTAACACCAAGCCACCCCCGCCATAGCCCACCCCCGCCCACAGCCACCCCGCCACAGCCCACCCCCGCCCACAGCCACCGCCGCCACAGCTAACCCCCGCCAACAACCCAGCCACCCCCGCCCACAGCCACCCCCTTCCCCGCAACTACCCAGCCACCGCCGCCCACAGCCACCCCCGCCACAGCCACCCCCCTTCCCCGTCAACAACCACCCCCGCCCACAGCCCACAGCCACCCAACCCCGCAACACCAAGCCACCCCCGCACACCGCCAACAACCCCCGCCCACAGCCACTCCCGCCCACAACCCACCACCAACACCCACAACAAACAATTCAATCTATAACTAATTAAAATCATTAAAAACGAAATGGGAAGAAAAACTAACCGAGGAAAGGAGGTCACCGGAGAGCTTGACGGCAGCTGCGCAGAATTTTGCGGGGGAGGGAGGGAGTTTTTGCCGGGGTGGGGGGAGAATTCGTGGGGGAGAGAAATGGGGAAGAAGAAGGGGGATTTCAGTTTTAGTACGAAATTTTGCGACGAAATAGCGACGGGAGTTCGTCGCTGTTTACTGTGTCGTCACTATTCCTTGTGTCGTCGTTATTTCAAATTTGCGACGACACTTGTCGTCGGTAAATCGTCGGCCTTCTTCAATATTGAAAAAAAATAATACAAAATATAAAGTACTTACAGACACATATTATGTATATACATGTGTATAAGTACATCAATACATACACACTTTCACATAAAGAGGTACATAAAAATTTTGACTAACGTCAATCTTCATTGTCATCCGCATCCTCATACGCATCTTCATTTTCATCTTCATCTACATGCTCGTCGTCCTCTTCATCCTCGTATTCGACTTCGCCTACATCTTCAATATTGTCAGCCGGTTGTATGTTGAGATGAATTTCGATGAAACCGCCGTTCGGGTCATTTAGAGGGAGATTGTGCAGTTCAACATGTGTCGTATCCACAACGCGCGGGTTTTCTTCTTGAAATGCGGCATCCATGCCATCTGAACCTGGCTGGATACTGACATCAAACTTGCTCGATTTCACTTTGCACACGGCTCGCCAGTCTTTTGAGCTTGCATTCATCCTCGTCATCGAATACGATAGATAGTACACCTGGGACGCTTGACTAGCCAAAACGAATGGATCGTACTTTCTGTACCGTCGTCCTTGGTGTATGTCTACCAACTTATATCGGTCGTGAACCTTTGTGCCAGCGCGATAACCTTCCCGAGTTGGATCGTACCATTCGCATTTGAATAGCACCACCCGCTTTATAGGCAATGCGGGATATTCGAGCTCAATGATGTCAGTAAGGTAGCCGTAGAAGTCATCCTCGTCCGGGCTATTGTCATACCACTTGACACACACTCTGCTGTTCTCCGAAGATTTTCGGCTGGCATGGGAGACTGTGTGGAATCTATAACCGTTCACAAAACACATGTCGTAGCGCGTGACTCTGCTCAATGGACCCTCGGCTACTGGTGTCAGAATGTAACCGTACTCTTCGTCAGCCAGATGACTTTTGCTTGCCTGTAAAACGACAAGTAAGTATACATCAGCAGGGCAATAAATGCGTATCACATGACGTACACGTAACCAACAAATATGTAAACTTACATGCCACCTGAACCAATCAGCAAACTTGGCATCTAACTCATTGTTTATTGCATCGCTCGATATACCCGGTGAACGTTCTTGCAATAAATTAACAAACAAGCTGAAGAAAATTACGAATGAGTACCATGTATACCTTTGTAATATAATGGATATAGTAGCGCAAGGTATTTACAAATTAAAATTGGATATCGTTTATACCTCTGGAAACGGTTAACTTGACGGCAGTTGTGCAGAACATAAGAATGAGCAATCTTCAGATCGCTGTCCCCCAATATCATTTCCTTTCCCTGTCTGTGAAACCTGATTGGATGTGTGAATATCGAGAGGACACCGGATCTGGAAATACTGTCGTCGTTCCGGGGAACATCTCTGCACCTCGACGGGACATCTGGCTAGAGGTAATGAGACACGAAGGTCGAGGCTTCCTCCGTCAGGTAGGCATTGCACATCGAGGCCTCGACTTTGGCCTTGTTCCAGATGTTCAGCTTCAAATGCTTGAGATATCTGTTCATATAGTGAATACTCCAACGTCACATGATGAAACAAATTGGTAAGCATGCTCGCGCTTAGACATATAAGAACGTCACGTAATAAATAAGAGTACCTCTCGAACGGATACATCCACCTGTACTGAACAGGACCACCAACGCGTGCCTCGTATGGTAGATGAACTGGCAGGTGTTCCATTGAATCAAAGAAGGCCGGAGGGAATACAGTTTCCAGCTTGCATAGGATCACTGGGATTTCGCCCTCCAGTCTTGACATATCATCCGCCCTGAGTCTTGTGGATGTAAGACATCTGAAGAACAGACTCATCTCGGTAAGTGCTTCCCATACATTGGTTGGAAGCAGCTCGCGGAATGCAATGGGCATCAACCGTTGCATGAACACGTGGCAGTCGTGGCTCTTCATTCCATGCAAACCGCGTTTATTCACGTCGATGTTCTTCGACAGGTTCGAAACATGGCCGTCAGGAAATCTAGCCGTCCCCGGCCACGCTAACAACGCACTGACCTGCTTCAAAGTCAGCGTGTACGAGGACTTCGGCATGTAGGATGTGCCAACGGGATGCAGCTCCGGTCGCATTTTGAGGTCGCGCATATCAAGTCGTGCCTTCAAATTGTCTTTTGTTTTTCCAGGCACATTCAGCACTGTATTGAAGATGTTGTCAAACACGTTCTTCTCAATGTGCATGACATCCAGGTTGTGTCGGATCATATTGCTCTTCCAGTACGGAAGCTCCCAGAATATGCTTCTCTTCTTCCACCCGATACAGTCACGGGCCAGGTCTGCGTTGTGGCTGCCGTCCGGATCATCAGCGACCCCCACAAATCCACAACTGTCTATCTCCTCTAACACCTCCGCACCCGTGAGAAGCTCGGGCTTCGTGTCTTTCTCGACGATGCCAGGCATGAACGCCGTCACGTTCTTTCTGTAAAAATAACATTTGGGCAGGAACTTCCTATGGCTGTCGAACCAGCAAATCTTACGTCCATGTTTCAAGGACATCGTCTTTGCTTGCTTCATGCAGTAAGGGCAAGCGTATTTCCCCGCTGTACTCCACCCCGACAACATAGAATAAGCCGGAAAGTCGCTGATCGTCCACATCAGCGCAGCTAGGAGCTGGAAGTTTTGTTTGATGGATACATCGAACGTCTTCACGCCAAACTCCCACAACCACTTCAGCTCCTGTATCAATGGCTGCAGGTATAGGTCGATCTTCTGTTTCGAATTCCTAGGCCCTGGTGCGATCACAGTCAAGAACATGTACAGCTTCTTCATGCACATCCAAGGTGGTAGATTGTACGGCGTCACGATAACAGGCCACGACGAATACTGCTCTCCCGACTGTCCGAACGGGTTGAACCTGTCGGTGCATAACCCCAACCTAACGTTCCTTGTCTCTGATGAAAAACCCGGATGTGTCGCATCGAACGTCCTCCAAGCTTCGCCGTCAGATGGATGGCACATCTCACCGTCTTTCGTGTAGTGCTTCGCATGCCACCTCATCTGGCTAGCTGTGGCACCGGATGCGTAGAGCCTCTGCAGTCTAGGGGCGAGAGGTAAATAGTAGAATTTCTTTCTTGGCACGTTCCGGTTTCTTTTGTTCGTTCTCCACCTGCATGTCCCACAGACCCTGCACTTGTCTTTATCCTCGTTGATGCCCCAGTATATGATGCACCCCTCCGAACAACAATAGATCTTCTGAACCGGCAGTCCCAACGCCTGCAGCTGTTTCTTCGTCGAATAAAAACTGTTGACCATCGTGTTCCCTTCGGGAAGAGATTCCCTCATCAGCTGACACATCCCATCGTACAATCTATCTGTCATGCGGTGCTCCGTCTTCATGCTCGTCATCCGACCGATCATGGACATCTGTGTGTGACTACCACAACTGGGATACAGCGGCGTGTTGGCGGCGTTCAGCATCTCAAAAAAATGTCTCGCCTGAGGGTTCGGATCTTCCTCCACAAATATACGCAGCTGTTCGTCCAGATCATGTGCACGTTACCCGACATGAGACTGTAAGTACTGCTCTCTCGTAAATGCGCCGGCGGCTGCGTCTTGCACCATTTTCTTCGACATCAACCTGACCGGGTCCCCCTTAGACGTGAACAGTTGCACATGTAGACGCCCCCTCATATTCACCGTGGCTGTACCATGTATGGTAATTGTGCACGAAACCTTGTTTCAATAAGTGAACCCTCACGTCACCCGGATGCATATATTTACGGTTCTTGCATTTCTTACACGGACATCTAATTTGTGTTCCACTTTCATTACTCGTCGCAAAATCCACAAATTCTTCGAGACCTTCAACAAATCTAAAACTCCACTCCCCGTTGTTTACTCTCTCGTACATCCACTTTCTATCGCTCCTCCTCGGATCCATTTTCTCGCTATACATTCAAAATAACAGCAGCTATCTTTTTTCGGTGTGGAAAACCTCAAAATCCTACGCAATAAGATATCTTCCTTCTATATTTTCGTTGAAAAGTGATGATTTATGTGTTTGAAATGGGAGAAGAATGGGAGAAGAGTGGAAGAAGAAAGCTGTGTTTTATGGTTCTCAGCCTGCAATATTACCGACGTCTTAGCGACGCTATAGCGACGACCAAGAAACACAAATACCGATGATTAAAAGGAAACAAACACAAATACCGACGACTTAGCGACGCAAATAGCGACAAATTTCTTGCTTACCGATGCTTTACCGACAAAATAGCGACGCACAACGTATCTTCACACCATACGATGCATTTCGTCGCTATTTGCGTCGCTAAGGCGTCGCTATCCAGTGTCCGTACAGTGCCCGATTGTTACAATTTACGATGCATTTACGTCGCTAAGTCGTCGCTATGTCGTCGCTGAATTCCCCGATATAAACAGCCTGCCGTGACTCTTATAGTATAAAAAACAAAATCTCCTTTATAATCATATAAAAAAGACAAATATGGTTTGTACTAAGGCCCAGGCACGACGTGGTAGTGGTCGTACCCAAGACGGAGTCTTCAACCACCGGCACTTGCACCGGTTCCTCCACAACCACAAGCACCCCCGCCGGCTGACTCCTCTGAACCCACTGTGCAGGGGCCAAGGCGGCAAGAGGATCGCCAAATTGACGATCCTCGTGTAGAAATACAGGAGCTGTGGAAAACAGCGGAGAATATGAGGGAGGTGCTTAACGACAAGGATGAGCGTCTCTAGTACCTACACACAAAGCAGATGCGCATCAAAGCCAAAGCTGCGCAGCTGAGACGCCTCCTGAAGGCGTGCGCGGAGAGTGTTGCTACTCTCTGTTCGGATGACAAACAGTGAACGGCTCCTCTCCGCTATTCTTTTAGATTTTTTTTTTCGTTTTTTTCCTTATGTATTTTGTAATTTATAATTCTATGTTAATGAAGTTTTTTTCCCAATCATCGTTTTCGTTTTCTTAATTTAAATACGTGTTTAATCCCTTACGAATCTCGACGACGCTAAAATACAGACGAAATGTGGTTCGAAAAAATTTGGGACGACTAATTCACCGACTAAACAGCGACTATATACCGACGAAACTTAATACAACGACGAGAACCTAAAGCCGGCGAATATGGCGTTTGAATTTAGCGACGCTTTACCGACGAACTAGCGACGCATGACGTGACACCATACGACGCGTTTCGTCGCTGCGGCGTCGCTATTTGGCAGTGTCCGCACAGTGCCCGATGGTTACAACGTACGATGAATTTACGTCGCTAAGTCGTCGCTAAGTCATCGCTAATTCGAACGAAGAGTCACGCCCTTCGTCGCTACGGTGTCGCTAAGGCGTCGCTATTCGGCAGTGTCCACACAGTGCCCGATGGTTGCAACGTACGATGAATTTACGTCGCTAAGTCGTCGCTAAGTCGTCGCTAATTCGAATGAAGCGTCACGCCCGCACATCTCCCGGTGTTGAATAATGGGAAAACAGATCAACTACAACGGTCTCCTCCTCAGCCACAACCCCAAGAAATGCCGGAAAAACAGATCAACTACAATACAATTATAGCAAACATGCAGCAGCAGTCGAGGCAACTGCACGTCGTGAACAAAAGGCTACGCAAATTGAAAGTCAAATATTACAATCTGAAGCGCCTCCTCAAAGAGTTTGTGGAGAATATGGCGGCCACTCTTTCTTCCGATGACGAAGAGTGAACGGCCCCCCTCCGCTTCTCTTTTAGATTTCTTTTTTTAATTTTTCGTCTTCATAATGTAAATTTTTATTACTAAATGAATAAATTTTTTTCCCAATCGTGTTTAATCCTCGACGAATCTGCGACGACACAGTGACGAATCGCAATACGAACGAAAAGTAAAACAAAACATTTGCGACACGCGGGTTCCATCAACAAAAAACCGACGATACACAACGCCGAGAACCTACTAACCGATGAATTTATTTCCTTGTTTATCCGTGTTTATGTTTCTGGAATTTTTGCGACACATTACCGACGATATAGCGACGAAACGTTACAAACTAAATAGCGACAAACAAAAGACACAGAGTAGCGACGAACCACCGACAAAACACCGACGAAATTGTAACGAAAGGATTAACCTGACTACTTTTTTGTTAGTGACAATGTATTTCATCGTAGTTTCGTTGCAATTAACGACGAAATTGCGTTTATCGCTATGTCGTCGCAAATTACCGACGAAACATGGTACGTCGGTGACTTTTTCGTCGGTAATCGAAATTCTTTTTGTGCTGTCCCACATGTCTTGTTGAAGCATCACTTGGGACGAAGACAAGTGAAGAAGCACAATCCAAGATTGAGTAGCATTGCAATAACAAGAACCCTTAGATTGAGTGGAGAATCAAGGGCTAGGATGATGAGATTGGTGAGCTGGCAGTCTTATGGGGTGCTAACTGCCAAGAGCACGTGGGTTGCGAAGGAGGCAAGGTGCGAGGCAACCTCAGGTGCAGAGGAAAGTTGGAGAAGAAGGACTCTCCCAGCGGGAGTTTTCAAATGCTTAGAAATGACCGTATTGCCCTTGTGAATTGGTGGTTATAGTGGTAGAAGTAAGGGTAAAATGGTCATTTTGTTCTTTTTGATTTTTCTCTCCACTCAATTGTATAAGACGGGTTTAGGGTCATCTTCTTAACCCGGTGATTTGTAACTGTAATTCCAAGTTGGTTACAGTTTTTCTCTCTCAATAATATTGCAGTTCTTCGATTCTTCTCTTGTGCTCTTTGATTTCTGCAGTTAGTTTCGTTATTGTGATCAAATTTAACATGGTATCAGAGCGATTTCTTGGCTGCTGATATGCATACTGTGTTTGGACTTTGATTTATATCAATTAGATTCCTGAAATTTGCTGAATTCCATTGAATTTTCGATTATGGCTTCAACTTCTGGAAGTCAGAGAACTGGTAGTTCACAATCAGTTGAAAACACCACCAGTAATCTGTATTATCTCCATCCTAGTGATAATCCGATGATTATCCTTGCTCAGCCCCCGTTGAATCCGCATAATTTTCATTCGTGGAGTAGAATGTTCCAGATGGCACTTCTTGTCAAAAACAAGATAGGCTTTGTTGATGGTACTATTGAGCAACCAGGTGTGACTGATCCATAGAATAGTGCGTGGAGGCAGGTGAATTCGATGGTATATTCCTGGATCATGAACAGTGTGATGCCTTCAATTGCTCAAAGCGTGATATGGTATGATACCGCACAGGAAGTCTAGAACGATTTGAAACACAGGTATGGTACAGGTGACGCTTTTAGATTGTCAGATCTTCTTGAAAATTTCTATTCTGTTAAGCAAGAAAATGATTCAGTGAACAATTATTTCACCAAAGTGAAAGTTCTGTCGGAAGAGATGATGGTGTTGAGACCTCTTTCCATGTGTACTTGTCGTGGTTGTAGATGTAATGTTGGAGTCAAATTATGTGAATTTGTTGAGACAGATTATGTCATTAAATTTCTAAAAGGCTTAAATGAAGAGTTTGAACCTGTTAAGTCTCAAGTGTTTGTAATGTCACCATTTCCAAAGATTGATGAAGTGTTTGCAATGGCTTTGAAGTATGAAAGGAAGTTGACTGGAATGAATGTGAAGAATTCTCTTAGTAGTAATCCAACTGCACTTATGGTTGAAGAGACTGATGGAAACAATATGGTAGCAGCAGTGAATTCATATGCATGTAGAGGAGGCAGTACTGGTTACAGGAGAGGAAATGGAAGATTCTTTTCAGATGGCGGAAAAAGGCCTCAGTGCACACATTGTGGCATTGTTGGACATGTTGAGCAGAGGTGTTATTGCAAGCATGGTTTTCCTCCTGGATTCAAGACAAGGAATCAAGTAAATCTGTCTGAGGTGGTGAGTAATTATAGTCAGACACCACAGATGGAGCAGGGAAATAGGATGTACCAAGCTCCGTTGCTCAAACCAGAGCACTCAGAAGTTGTTGGCGTTGCTAGCTGTTAATGATGAAAGCAAGAATGCTCCTATTCATGGTCAGATTGCTGGAAGCCAAGGGGCAGTGATATCTGCCCTCTCAGGTAATGATCAAGGTGAGAGTCACTCTAATAATTTGAACATTTGGATTATAGATTCAGGTGCTACTGATCATATAGCTTGCAGCCTTAAACTCTTCTAAATCTTATCATTCTATTGAACATGTTTCCATCAGATTGCTCAATAACCTCTCAGTATCAGCCACACACATGGGAACAGTGGTTATCAATCTTTATTTGGTTGTTCATAATGTTCTTTTTGTTCCTACCCTTGCTTATAATCTTCTCTCTCTCAGTAAATTGCTATTTGTCCCTTCTGTTCATATTCAGTTCCTGGGTAAATATTGTACCATTCAGGAACATGCATCCCAGAGGATGATTGATTCAGCTGAGCAGCACAATGGCCTATTTTATCTCCATGGCACTCACAGACATTCCAGTCAAGTCTCTTCATTAGTCAGTTGTTTGTCATCCACAGCTCAAACTATTGATCCTTCCATGCTGTGGCATTATAGATTAGGACATCCTTCTCATTTTAGAATAAAGGAGATTCGCAAGTTAGATGACTCAGTTTATGACTACAATAATACTCATAATTGTACAGTATGCCCTTTGGCAAAGTTGAAGAGAAATAGTTTTCCTGTTTCTGAATCTATTTCTAAATGCCCCTTTAATCTTGTACATGTTGACATATGGGGTCCATACAAACATCCTACTGTATATAACCATCGCTATTTCTTAACTATCGTTGATGATCACACAAGATACACTTGGGTGTATCTACTGAAACAGAAGTAAGAAGCTAGACATGTCATTGAGAGCTTCTGGCACTATGTCAACACACAGTTCTCCAAAAACATCAAATGCATGAGAACAGATAATGGTCTTGAATTTAAGATGGACCTATTCTTTATGGCTAAAGGCATAATTCATCATACGTCTTGTGTATACACTCCACAACAAAATAGAGTTGTAGAGAGAAAGCACCAGCATATACTCAATGTAGCCCGGGCGCTTAGATTTCAAGCCAATATACACATACCTTATTGGGGATTCTGTATTCAGCATGCTTCTATCTCATAAACATCATTCCCACTCCACTTCTTAAACAACAAACACCTTATCAGCGCCTATATGAAACTTCCCCATCTTATCAGAACCTGAAAATCTTTGGTTGCTTAGCCTTTGCTAGCAACGTTTCTCCTCATAAGACCAAGTTTGATCCAAGAAGCGTACCATGCGTATAACTGGGCGTACCTTATCATACAAAAGGCTTCCTCCTTCTTAAGTTGACAACTAAAGATGTCTTTATTTCAAGGGATGTCCAATTCCATGAGCATGTCTTTCCTTTTGAATCATCACCTTCCTCTTCACTCAGTACACCTTTCCCTTCAGCAGTTCAACCTTCTTTTCCTTCTTTCTTTTCTGAGCCATCACATCCTGATTGCATCCCAGTAGCCACAACATCTCCATCTAATCTCATGTCCAGCCATAATAGTTCTGATACTGCACCTTCTTTAGAATCTTCCTCTTCCACACCTGTTACGGACGTGTCTCTTGTGAATCATTAGCCATGCACTGGTCTTGAAGTCCATCTGCCTCCTATCCTTCCTGATACTTCAGAACCATCCATGTCAAAACGGACAAGAAATCCACCTAAATACTTGCAAGAGTACTATTGCAATCTACTTACTGGTGCTTCGCCATCTTCTGGTACCTCACAGAGACATTCTACTCCTTATCCCATTGAAGCCTACATGTCTTATAACTCATTAGCACCTGACTATAAATCATATGCTCTCAATATTATTGCGCAACAGGAACCAAGATCATACCAAGAGGCAGCCAAAGCTGCTCATTGGCAGAAGGCAATGCAGCTAGAGTTAGCTGCTCTTGAGGCTAACCATACCTGGTCACTGGTTCCCTTGCCTATTGGAAAGACATCAATTGGGTGTAGGTGGGTTTATAAGGTTAAGTATAGGCCAGATGGCAGTGTTGAGCGATATAAAGCCAGACTTATGGCAAAGGGTTACACCCAGCAATTGGGAATTGATTATATGGATACATTCTCACCTGTAGCCAAACTTACCACTGTGAGATTGCTCTCGGCTATAGCTTCCATACAAAATTGGTATGTGCATCAGATGGATTTTAACAATACGTTTTTGCATGGTGACCTTACCCAAGAAATATATATGACTTTGCCGGATGGAGTTCCTGCACCTGCACCAAACACAGTATGCAAGCTGCACAAATCCCTTTATGGCTTGAAGCAAGCCAGTCGGAAGTGGAACATCAAACTCACCCAGTTTCTTATTAGCCAAGGTTGTGTCCAATCTAAGCATGATTACACCATGTTTACTCAAAGGACATCAGATGCCTTCTTGGTTCTCCTAGTCTACGTTGATGACATTATAGTGGCTAGCAATTCCATCTTACTGATCACTCAGTTAAAGCAGGCTTTACATCAAATATTCCAGATAAAAGATTTATGCCCCTTGAAATATTCCCTAGGCATTGAGGTGGCAAGGTCACAGGGGGGCTTATGATCTATCAGAGAAAATATGCATTAGAGCTAGTGGAACAAGCGGGGTTCTTGGGTGCCAAACCAGCTAAGAGTCCAATGGAGCAAAATGTGAAGCTGGCAAGTTATTGTATCTCACAATAACCAGGCCTGATATTTCGTTTGTAGTACAACAGTTGAGTCAGTACCTTGATGCACCAACTGAATTGCACTTGAAAGCAATGGATAGGTTGCTCAGATACCTTAAGGGTACAACAGGGGAGGGGCTTTTCTATCCTAGCAAAGGGAAACTGGAACTAAAAGGTTATGTAGATTCTGATTGGGCAAGTTGTGTGGAATCTAGGAGATCAGTCACGGGGTACTGTATGTTTCTTGGTAATTCTTCAGTGTCGTGGAAGGCCAAGAAGCAGAGCACAGTGTCCAGGTTTCGTCTGAAGCGGAGTATAGAACGTTGGCATTGGCAACATGTGAAGTTCAGTGGCTTCTGTATTTACTGAGTGATTTGGGCATAATTCACACTAGACCTGTTGAATTATTTTGTGATAATAAAAGTGTGATCTATATAGTTGAAAATCCAGTGTTTCATGAGAGGACAAAGCATATAGAAATAGATTGCCATGTTGTGAGGGACAAATATCAACAAGGTATGATCATTCCTATGCCAATCAAGATGGAGCATCAGTTGGCAGACGTGTTTACGAAAGCACTTGATCCAGTAACACTTCAGAACCTGACTTCTAATATGGGTGTGTGTAACTTGTTTAAGGCGTCAAGTCTGGGGGGGTGTTGAAGCATCACTTGGGACGAAGACAAGTGAAGAAGCACAATCCAAGATTGAGTAGCATTGCAATAACAAGAACCCTTGGATTGAGTGGAGAATCAAGGGCTAGGATGATGAGATTGGTGAGCTGGCAGTCTTATGGGGTGCTAACTGCCAAGAGCACGTGGGTTGCGAAGGAGGCAAGGTGCGAGGCAGCCTCAAGTGCAGAGGAAAGTTGGAGAAGAAGGACTCTCCCTGCGGGAGTTTTCAAATGCTTAGAAATGACCGTATTGCCCTTGTAAATTGGCGGTTATAGTGGTAGAAGTAAGGGTAAAATAGTCATTTTGTTCTTTTTTATTTTTCCCTCCACTCAATTGTATAAGACGGGTTTGGGGTCATCTTCTTAACCCGGTTGATTTGTAACTGTAATTCCAAGTTGGTTACAGTTTTTCTCTCAATAATATTGCAGTTCTTCGATTCTTCTCTTGTGCTCTTTGATTTCTGCAGTTAGTTTCGTTATTGTGATTAAATTTAACATGTCTACACCACAAGCTTAAAATCTATGATATTAAAGGAACAGAAAGAAAAAACTTAAAAGAAAACACATGTCACCGCTGTTGATCATTTCAAGTTCCGATGTTCGGCAGTACACCAACATCCATATGCGACTTCGCAGATGAGATCTGAGGAGGAAGAATATGAGGTAGAATATGAGGCCTCCAATTACGCGACGCCACGTGTACAAAAGGGCCCGCTGTTTACTTTTTTTTCTTTTTTAAAAAAAGTCCTTTTGTACACGTGGCGTCGCGTGATTGGAGGCCTCATATTCTACCTCATATTCTTCCTCCTCAGATCTCATCCGGCGACTTCGGCTACTTCCTCTAGTTGTAGTTCTACTTACTTCCTCCGTCAACGTCTCCTCCATTTCTCTTGCCTTCACGCTTATATTTTCTTTTCTCTTTTGCCCTTTTTGAAAAATCACTTCATAGATCTTAATCTCACTTTTTCCTTCTGTGATCTACGTCTACCCACCAAAGTGCCAAATCCTCAAAAAGTTAGAAGATCCATTTCATATATTCCTCCATCTCTGCCTCCTTTTCTTCTTTTCTTCCTCCTCACAATTAGTCTTGTAGCGTCCCGGTCTGATACTGGACATCAGTACCAATGCATCCGCCGTGGTCTGCTATGAGAACTACGAAACGTCAAAGCAGATCAAGCACACGTCATCCATGACATAAGATAAATCAGCGAAAACGTCGTAAAATTTAAAACTTCAATAACAAAAGTGTTACCGAATGAAATACAGCGAAAATGAAACATGTTCAGGGGGAATGTCTATTATATCCTCCAATACAAAATATTAAACAGTAAGTATATCAGCCAAAAGAAAATGAACATAAATCTATCCGCTTTGGTGACCATCAGCCCAATGATTCCATTCGCCGTCATCTTCTACAAAATCATTTCATACTCTGGCTCATCTAAAAAGAAGATGGAATATCTATTCTTAGCGAAAACGTCGCTAGCAAGTAACCCGTCTATACACCTTACAGGATCACACACGACGAGTCACCAATACATAAATCAATACCCAAAATAAGGTGCTCGGGTTGGCAAATAGCATTTTTATAACAACTCAAAAAAGCTAATTAAGTCACATAAATGATACACGAATACAAAACAAACACATATCGAGCAAAGTGTACAATATAAACTGATCATATGCAAATGTCGTTTTATTGCATGTCAAATCCTATGCTTCGTGTCACATGATGCATGCACTTCTTTAAAACCCTACACTGAACTCAAAGGAAACACATACATAAGCCTTCTTTCACAAACATGTCGTGCGTGTCATTTCACAAACTTTTCATACGTCCTCTTATCTTATTATTCGCGTAGCAGAAACTTTATACCCTGTGAGTGATCAATCCATAGCAAAACAAAACTTTATACCCCGTGCTGAAAGGTCTACGGCCACATAACATAAAATTTATACCCTGCTATCGATTTCAGGTCACGAATTACACCCTGTCATTGCATGCATGACTTTTATATCCTGATATCTACCAGCAGCCCAAACTTGTCGTTTAAGAACTTTAGTCTTTCTTAACACACACGTGGTTTTTCGCAAGGCAAAACTCATGTCGAAATGCAAGATGTTCATATCGTGGTGCAAAATGATCATGTCACATCATATTAAGCTTCTAAATATGCACACGTGCTTTACATATCGAGTACCTAGTCACAACCCCTAAACATACCTTACTCGCATTAGTTCACACATTTTCAGCTAGCGAATTCCTTTCAATTTCATACTTAGCCTTACTCCTTCATGCTTAAGGTTACCCACCTTAACATACGCCAAGCATATTTCAACAGTACTCCTTAGACTCATACACTAGTCACAATTATCACACAAAAGTCCCTCAAACTCCTTTCCATTCAGTCCCTGTCGCTTCTAAAAGTCCAGCTTAAATTTTGCAGAACTGGCCACATTGATCGATCGATCTGGCCTTCTAATCGATCGATATCCAGGAGCTGGACATCAATCAATCGATGTCTCCCTCCCTGATAGATCAATGTGTTCCAGAGAGTTTTAGTTCTGCATCCTTGGCTACATCGATCGATCGATGTGGTCCTCTGATCGATCGATGCTTAATTTTTCTGGACATCGATCAATCGAAGTCCCCCAGTTGATCGATTGAAGTCCTCCAGAGAGTTGGAAAATCCTACCAGAGCCACTTAGATCGATCGATGTCCTCCCTGGATCGATCCAAGTCCTTGTTTGTGCAACTTTTCACCAAGCTTAGCCCCAATATCGATCCAAACTTCAAAGTTCTTCATTCCAAGTCTACAGAACACTTAAAGTCACTCCTAAAACCTGAATCCAGCCTATCTTTGCACTGATGAGATCGTGTTGAACCTTAAATACATCAAATGACATGAACCCTAGGCTTCCCACAATTCATACCTTCGAATATGTCAACAAAATCTTCCAACCAAACCCTAAACCAGCCGCCAATCACTTTACACTCATCAAACCTTCCTCAAACCAACTCAAGTGATCATAAATATTCTCAGAAATTTGGCTCAAAAGATCATAACTTTGCTCAATCAACAACCATAGATGCACATAGTAGAGCAATTAATATAAATGGATTGAAATTACAAACTTGTGATCCAATTTTCTATTGCTAGGGAAATATGGCCTATTGAACCAAAATTGGGTAAAGCGTATAGAAAGGTCACTTGCCTTCGAATCTAGATAGCCTTACAAACGAGAGACTGAAATCCGGGATGAGAATGACCTAATGTGGCCTTGGTTCATGGGACTAGATCCTCATAACCATTCATTGTATACATACAAGTAATTTCTAAATTCATTTCTCTTTGCTTATTTAAGATCTACCTATGATTATTGAATCAACTTAAGAGTATTGTCATCATACCGGGGTTCTATGACCCAATCGTCGGTGAATAAGATACTTGTATGTGCGGCCAGTAGCTCTCTAAATTCAAATCTTAGATGTACTATAATTTTTAACTTAATTCCCTACCACTACAACTTATAACCCTCCATTTATACCATTTGACGTGTACCATTTAACTTGCTGTAAACTACGATTCTGAATTCTTAACTCGTCATATATGATTCATCTCCTAGTTATAGCTCCAAAACAAACACATGTCCGAAATATCCATCAAGTCCTCCGATTTATTACTCATTACACTTCATAGATATAGAATCAAGTTTCAAAATCAATTCTCATGTACTTACGAGCTAGTTCTATCATCATGTTCTTACTCTTCTCAGATATATCATCAACAACCTAGTATACGAAGTATGTACATGGACATATTTCCTTCAATTTAAAGTAGTTTACGTAACTATAACTCTAACAGTTGGAAATAATATACATTCTAAATTTTTTTTGTAAACACAAGACCCATGGTAACATATAGCTATTTTCGCAAAGCGATGTCTCAAATGACCGTTCGTAAAATAATGGTACAACTTACTTTGCAAAAGTATTTCGATAAAATTGTATTAAAATAGTTGAAACACAACAATCATAAATCTGCTTTTTTTTTACAAAACGATTTGAGCACGGTATCTTTTTCTTCCAAAGAAATACAAATTCTGCAAGCTATGTTTTGTTCTGCAAAGTGAAACCATTGAAAACTCAACAATTATAAAGTTTCATAAATAATTTGGATAAGGTACTTCTATTATTTTTTTAAGAAAAGAAAGTATACATGTACTGAAACTATCTCTGTTTCAAAAATAATTGAATACGTTCATCGTAAGCAGATAAATAACTTCGAAAACGCTTTAGTAGATAAACTGCTTACAATATCGATAGTCGTCAGATAAAATTAATTCTGAAACTATCTCTGTCTTCTTCTCCCTTTCTCCCTTCTCCCCTTCGTCCCTGCTGAAAGTAGACTTTGTAACTGCGGTTTGCAGCAAATGTCGACGGCCTGGGGGAATTTGAGCCTAATTTTCTTAATTTCAGCTTTTTAATTATTTTTCCACCTAAAATTCATTTAATTAAGCCTCATAAACATATATAATTATCAAAATTATATATTTGATCCGTTTTAATTATTTAATGCTAGACTCGGGAAAATACGGGATATGACAAGTCTTCTACCTAAAAAGTACACAAGTCACAGAGGATGATAAGATTAGGATCACAAATAATATCAAATCAAATCAATCTTGTATTTATGAAGTTATTGTTGCTGAGAAGCTTATGCATGAAATTGTTTTTTTTCGCTGAAGCTCCCAGTTCACTTGATGTGTGATAACAAGGGCACTGTCATTATTTTTGAGACCCCAGTTTAGTCTGACCAAACCAAACATGTTGAAGTGGATACACTTTATGAAAGAAAAACTTGAAAACATGTTATTGAGCTTCCGTTTGTGCAATCCAAAGATCATCATGCAGGTATTCTCACGAAGACAGTCACCGGGAGGATATTTGACTATTCAACCTGGGAGGAGGTGATGAAAAGCACGCGAGTCAAGGCACCAAACAAAGGAATATAAGATCGCGATCACAAATGATATCAAATCAAAACAATCTTGTATTTATTGTATGTAAGTCATGGCAAACGATTATAAATAAAACCTATTAGACTCGATCAAAGGAATGTAAATATTAGTCTCGATCAAAGGAATGTAAATGCATTTCATTCAAAGAAACACTTCCTCCTTCCTTCCACACACTAAGCCGACAGAAGACCAAGCAGAAAGACATTGTTTGTGTTCAAGCCTGAGGGAAAAGCAGGTATGCTGTAATTTTCTTTTTTTTAATAAAGAAATGCCACTGGCCGGAGTTAAACAAACCATTGAATTTTTAAGTATTCAGTCGGCACCGCCAGTATTTCACGAGACAGGCTGACATTTAAACCGACACAAAGGCAGGTTCAGTAACAGCCAAGGCAACGGTACGGTACATAACCACTATGCTTTCTTCGTCTGAAAATTGTCCTTGGAACGGATAAGATTGATTTTTAAGTTACGACACTACCTGATGTTTTCGTTGTATCCTCATTATTTTAGATTATGGCATACTCCAAGACGGGATAGGATCCCCTCACCGCAAGGGAGTGCGGTGACGCGTGACCGCGCGACACGTGGCAGCAAGGGAGGGTGGTGAGGCTAGATGCAGGTGACCCTCATCTAGCCTCACCATCCTCCCTTACTGCCACTGCCACGTGTCGCGTGATCATAAAAGGGATAAGGAAAGTGGGGGTGAGGAGATCCCAACTAGACTTTCTTATTGTTGGAGATCTCCATTACTTACTCTAATCAAGCAAGAGGATATTGGCTAAAGTTTTTTTAAGAATATTAAGGGATGAAAATTTTTATGTTTAAAAATATAATTGATTGTCTAGGCATTGTAATTAATTTTTTCAACACATACACTTATACTGACTAAAATATCATTTGGGATCTGAAAAATCATGTTGACCGTAACAACTATTGATATATTTACTAAAGTGAATTCATTCAGTATTTTTTTGCATGTATTAAATTCAAGTAATTCCATACTTCGAATTTCAATTATACACCAAGATTTTTTAATGTATAAGACACCGTGATTACGGTACGACTATATGACCTTATGCTATAAATCCATGAAAATTCAAATTTCAAATTCAGCATTTAAGATTTTTCCTAATACAGCGTCATTACAGTAATATATGATGTGTCTAGTACAATAAAAGATGACTTTCTGTTTGTCAAGTTGTAAATGCATCTTCAGTTACTCAAAAACATTTGGCATGTTTTTATCAACAGCCAAAATTTTAATGACACGAGATAACTTTTCAGATCACAATTATCTCTACACTTAGACATCATTTTATAAACACTACCAAAAAAACTATATAGCGACAGACATATTTCGTCGTCATTTCGTCGGTAACGGTATTTAGCAACGAAATAGCGACGAAATAAGTATGTCGCTATACGGCTTGTCGCAAAGTGATTTTCGTCGGTACGGCGTCGTTATATTGCGACGAGAGCAAGGTCGTCGGCGGTTCGTCGTAAAATTGCGACGTAAATCTGTCAGGTCTGCGACCTGTTTTTTCCGTCGTCGGTTCGTCGGTATATCTTTTTCGTCGCTATTTTAAAAATTTTTGATTTTTTTATATGCCTGGTCTGCGACATTTATGTTTCGTCGCAGGTTCGTCGCTATTATTTAAACTAATATTAAATATTAAATTAATATTAAATATTAAATATTAAATATTAAATATTTATAATTTATTAATAATATCAATATATTATTAATTAAATAGTTTTTATTATTATTTAATTTTTATAATATATTTTATTTTGTATATAAAATTATTTTTACGAATATTATACAGAAATACGGTATTTGCGTATTGAAATTCGTATAATTAAACAACACAAATGAAATGGAATCCGTATAAATGTCAGATAAAATATAAAAGAACAAAGAATATGTCAATACAATAAATGAAATAGTCAGTACGAAAAATCAAAAAATGAAATACTATGCAGAGGAAGGTGGAGGGGGATCATGCGGAGAAGGCTGACCATCCTGAGGGCGAGGCTGAGGCTGCGAGAAGCTGGAAAGGAAAGAGCAGAGGATCTGCGATAGCTGCGAGAGTTCCTGCTTCGTCTCCTGCTGCGCCTGCTGAAGCGACTGCTGCAGCGCCTGCTGGGTCTGAGTGAGCTGCGACCGCAGTGTCTGTACACTCTCCTCATGCTGCGCCCTGATGGTATCCATCTCATGCTGCAGCGCCGCATGATCTGCGTCCAGACGCAAAATATCCTCTGGCGTCGCAGAAGGCGCGGAGGTGCTGGCCTCGGAGGAAGCACCTGGATGCAGAACTTCGGGAAAGAATTGCGGCGCTGCTGATCCAACCCCGTACACCTCCCTCTTCTTCTTATTCTGAGGGCCGATGGTCCGAACCGCATCCCAATAAGCACGGTTCTTGTCGGCCTCTTCTCCCCTCTTTGCCAGTAATCTGTTGTACTCGTCCTGAAATGAGAATAAGAATTGTTAGGGTTTAGGGTTTAGAAATAAAATAAACTAAGGAAAAAACAAATGATATCGTAGACTACTTACACTGATGTCGCGGGCCTTCGCCGTGATCCAGTCCTCCGTCCCGTCCGAGGCTTTCTTCCGATGCGTCTTGTAGAAGAGATCGTAGGAGGCTGGCCACTCTCCGCGTGCTGAAAGAATGAAATAAAATATGTTAGTGAAATCCAGAATTTTAAAAATTTCGGCATGACCTATTCGTTTATCGGAGGTATCCTGGCCTTAAAGGCCTCTCCCAAGTCAAATCAAAAATAAAAATAAAAAGGCAAATGAACACATATACTACTTACATTAAACATATACGAATACCAAAAAAACAACAGCGGAACATAAGAAATCAATGAATCTAAATAATCCACTTAAGTCAATGAATCTAAATAATCCAATGAAATCAATGAATCTAAATAATTCAATATTAAAATACTTACCATAGCACGCATCGTGGTGGCGTGGGAAACCGAACAACCTGAGTGTGTGGCAGGTGATGGGGCCTGTAGATTGCCGCTGTGCCGGTTCATCGCGTTCCGGGCGCTGCGGGCTTGGTTAGCAGGGTCCAGCCACCCTTTTATCCACCCCGCCCAGCTGGCCTCAGATACGTAGGGAGGCCTCGCAGAAACGGGGTCACGCTCCCACTTGGTCTTGAGCGAGTTGACGAAGTCCCTGTAGCGTTTGGCGGCCCTCTGGCGCCAGGCCTGCTCCACGTCGTGGGCGATGTCGGCTGGCCAGCTGTACGCCTTCTGCAATTATTATACGGAGGAAAAATAAAAATGTGGTTAGAAAAGTAATGATCGATTACGCATCAAAAAATAAAATTCATCAAATTTGAATACCTGAAACTCATCCCAGTAGAACCTACGTGTCTGCAGGGTGACACGAGACCATGCATATCCAGCAGGGTCCTGCCTCAGGTGGAAGGGCTGAGTGATGCAACCGGAAATCTGGCCCGAGTCCGATGCAAACCTGAAAGAGGTGAAGTTGTTAGGAAAAAATAACTCGTAAAATAGATTTGAAAACTTGTTAAAAAAATAAATCATTACTTACGTATGGGTAGCATGTGACCAAAGGAGGGCACGACGCCCTGACATGACACCCTCGTCCGATGCCGCATCAGACGCCGGATGATGGGCTGAACCGGTGGGTGTGGGTGGCGTCAGAGATCTGGAGGGTGCGGACCTATCGGCAGGCCCTAAAAGGTCCGCGTCTGCAGCCAGAGCGGCGGTCGACACCGAACCAAGTAGCTCATGCTGAGAAACGAACAGATCGAACTGTCCTGAGAAGGCCTGTCTGGTTGGTGGGTAGGTGGGTCGAGTAGGTAAACTCTCACTAGCCATCAGATCTGCAAGGGTGAAAAATTTAAAAGGCACATTCAAAAAGTTTGGGGTTGGTTGGCCAAACAAATAAGATGTCCAAAAAATGACAAGTGTTTACATACACTTAATGCAAGATATTGATAATTTTGAAAATTTCGGCATGACCTATTCGTTTATCGGAGGTTTCCCGGCCTTAATGGCCTCTCCCAAGACAAATCTAAATCCAAACAACATGACATGATTAACCAAACTACATAATCAAACTTCATCATCAAATTACACTACAAAGTATACATCACTTGAACTTGAAACTTAAAGCATAAATATGCATCACCTCTAAACAAATTACACTTCAAAATATACATCACCTATACATCCTTATGATACATCAATTGTAACATGAATTATACATAAAAATGGTAAATTTAAGAGAATTATGGGCTGCCCAAAGTAAACACAATTCAGTTTAACAACAAATAGGCTTCAACCATAAACTAGCAAAACAAAATACATGGCTTCAATAATATACATCATTTGAGCTTCAAACTTGAAAAATAAATAAAAGCTACTTAATACATCACTTGTAACATAAAATAGGCATAAAAATTGAGAATTTAAGAGCATTAGGGGCTGCCCAAAGGCTGCCCAAACATACCTTAGCCACATGATCACCAACATGCTTGCTTCATATGTCGTCGGACATGGAAACCCAACCCAGCGCCACCACTCCACTGCCCTACACCACCCCACTGCCTTACCCACCCCAACACCACCCAGCACCACCCAGCACCTGCCCAACACCTGCCCAGTCCCACCCAGCCCCACCCTGCACCACCCTGTCCCACCCTGCCCCACCCTGCCCCACCCTGCCCCACCCAGCACAAACCTGCACAACCCACAGCCACCCCCAACCACCACTGCTCCGCCATTCACCACCCCAACCGCTCCACAGCCCTCCCCATAGTCCCCAACCCATTTGCCATTCGCGGGGGAGATTTCTTGGTGAACCCCCACCCACAGCCACCCCCAACCACCACTGCCCCGCCATTCACCACCCCAACCGCCCCACGGCCCTCCCCATAGTCCCCAACCCACCACCAACACCCACAACCCAAACCCAAAACAAAGAATTGACTCTATAACTAATTAAAAGCATTAAAAACGAAATAGGAAGAAAAACTAACCGGGGAAGGAGGTCACCGGAGAATGGCGGAAGCTGGATGGGAGCGTTCGTCGCTTGATGGGAGCTGAATGACGAAAGCTGGCAGGGGCTGAAATGGGCGGGGGCTGAAATGGGGAAGAAGAAGGGGATTTCTGGTTTAATTTCAAAATTTTGCGACGAAATAGCGACGGGTTTTCGTCGCTATTTCTTGTGTCGTCGTTATTCCAAACGTGCGACGACACGTTTCATCGGTAAATCATCGGCACTCTTCAGTATTTTAAAAAAATAATAGAAAATATAAAGTACTTACAGGCACACATTATGTATATACATGTGTATAAGTAAATCAACACATACACACTTTCACATAAAGAGGTACATAAAAATTTTGACTAACGTCAATCTTCATTTTCATCCGCATCCTTATACGCATCTTCATTTTCATCTTCATTTTCATCTTCATCTACATGCTCGTCGTCCTCTTCATCCTCGTATTCGTCTTCGCCTACATCTTCAATATTGTCAGCCGGTTGTATGTTGAGATGAATTTCGATGAAACCGCTGTTCGGGTCATTTAGAGGAAGATTCTGCACTTTAACATGTGTCGTATCCACAACGCGCGGGTTTTCTTCTTGAAATGCGGCATCCATGCAATCTGAACCCGGGTGGATACTGACATCAAACTTGCTCGATTTCACTTTGCACACGGCTCGCCAGTCTTTTGAGCTCGCATTCATCCTCGTCGTCGGATACGATAGATAGTATACCTGGGACGCTTGACTAGCCAAAACGAATGGATCGTACTTTCTGTATCGTCGCCCTTGGTGTATGTCTACCAACTTATATCGGTCGTGAACCTTTGTGCCAGCGCGATAACCTTCTCGAGTTGGATCGTACCATTCGCATTTGAATAGCACCACCCGCTTTATAAGCAATGCGGGATATTCGAGCTCAATGATGTCAGTAAGGTAGCCGTAGAAGTCATCCTCGTCCGGGCTATTGTCATACCGTTTGACACACACTCCGCCCTGAGTCTCGTGGATGTAAGACATCTGAAGAACAAACTCATCTCGGTAAGTGCTTCCCATACATTGGCTGGAAGCAGCTCGCAGAATGCAATGGGCATCAACCGTTGCATGAACACGTGACAGTCGTGGCTCTTCATCCCGTGCAAACCGCGGTTATTCACGTCGATGTTCTTCGACAGGTTCGAAATATGGCCGTCAGGAAATCTAGCCATCCCCAGCCACGCTAACAACGCACTGACCTGCTCTGTAGTCAGCGTGTACGAGGACTTTGGCATGTAGGATGTGCCAACGGGATGCAGCTCCGGTCGCATTTTGAGGTCGCGCATTTCAAGTCGTGCCTTCAAGTTGTCTTTCGTTTTTCCCGGCATATTCAGCACTGTATTAAAGATGTTGTCAAACACGTTCTTCTCAGTGTGCATGACATCCAGGTTGTGTCGGATCATATTGCTCTTCCAGTACGGGAGCTCCCAGAATATGCTTCTTTTCTTCCACCCGATACAGTCACGGGCCAGGTCTGCATTGTGGCTGCCGTCCGGATCATCAGCGACCCCCACGAATCCACAGCTGTCTATCTCCTCCAACACCTCCGCACCCGTGAGAAGCTCGGGCTTCGTGTCTTTCTCGACGATGCCAGGCATGAACGCCGTCACGTTCTTTCTGTAAAAATAACGTTTGGGCAGGAACTTCCTATGGCTGTCGAACCAGCAAATCTTACGTCCATGTTTCAAGGACATCGTCTTTGCTTCCTTCATGCAGTAAGGGCAAGCGTATTTCCCCGCTGTACTCCACCCCGACAACATAGAATAAGCCAGGAAGTCGTTGATCGTCCACATCAGTGCAGCGCGTAGCTGGAAGTTTTGTTTAGTCGATACATCGAACGTCTCCACGCCAAACTCCCACAACCACTTCAGCTCATGTATCAATGGCTGCAGGTATAGGTCAATCTTCTGTTTTGGATTCCTAGGCCCCGGTGCGATCACAGTCAAGAACATGTACGGTTTCTTCATGCACATCCAAGGTGGTAGATTGTACGGCGTCATGATGACAGGCCACGACGAATACTGCTCTCCCGACTGTCCGAACGGGTTGAACCCGTCGGTGTATAACCCCAACCTAACGTTCCTTGTCTCCGATGAAAAACCCGAATGTGTCGCATCGAACGTCCTCCAAGCTTCGCCGTCGGATGGATGGCACATCTCACTGTCTTCGTGTAGTGCTCCGCGTGCCACCTCATCTGGCTAGCTGTGGCACCGGATGCGTAGAGCCTCTGCAGTCTAGGGGCGAGCGGTAAATAGTAGAATTGCTTTCTTGGCACGTTTCGGTTTCTTTTGTTCATTCTCCACCTGCGTGTCCCACAGACCCTGCACTTGTCTTCATCCTCGTTGATGCCCCAGTATATGATGCACCCCTCCGAACAACAATCGATCTTTTGAACCGGCAGTCCCAATGCCTGCAGCTGTTTCTTCGTCGAATAAAAACTGTCGACCATCGTGTTCCTTTCGGGAAGAGCTTCCCTCATCAGCTGACACATCCCATCATACAATCTCTCCGTCATGCGGTGCTCCGTCTTCATGCTCTTCATCCGATCGATCATGGACATATGTGTGTGACTACCGCAACTGGGATACAGCGGCGTGTTGGCGGTGTTCAGCATCTCAAAAAACTATCTCGCCTGAGGGTTCGAATCTTCTTCCACGAATATACGTGGCTGTTCATCCGGATCCTGTGCACGTTCGTACATAACATGCATCTGTAAGTACTGCTCTCCCGTAAATGCACCGGCAGCCGCGTCTTGCACCATCTGCACGTACGGGTTCTGAGATCCCTCGCCTATTTCTTCGACATCAACCTGACCGGGTCCCCCTTCGACGTGAACAGTTGCAGATGTAGACGCCTCCGCATATTCGCCGTGGCAGTACCATATATGGTAATTGTGCACGAAACCTTGTTTCAATAAGTGAACCCTCACGTCACCCGGATCCATATATTTACAGTTCTTGCATTTCTTACACGGACATCTAATCTGCGTTTCACTTTCATTACTCGTCCCAAAATCCACAAATTCTTCGAGACCTCCAACAAATCTAAGATTCCACTCCCCGTTGTTTACTCTCTCGTACATCCACTTTCTATCGCTCCTCCTCGGATCCATTTCCTCGATATACCTTCAAAATAACAGCAGCTATCTTTTCTCGGTGTGGAAAACCTCAAAATCCCACACAATAAGATATCTTCCTTCTACATTTTCGTTGAAAGGTGATGATTTATGTGTTTGAAATGGGAGAAGAATGGGAGAAGAGTGGAAGAAGAAAGATGGTTTTATGGTTCTGTGCCTGCAACTTTACCGACGACTTAGCGACGCCATAGCGACGAACAAAGAAACACAAATACCGACGCTTAAAAAGAAACAAAGAAACACAAATACCGACGACTTAGCGACGCCTTGAGCGACGAAACACGTCGTATGGTGTGCGTGTATTAATGTCTGCATTCATCGCTTACCGACGAAATACCGACGACTATAGCGACGCACAAAGAAACACAAATACCGACGCTTACAAAGAAACAAAGAAACACAAATACCGACGACTTAGCAACGTTTTGAGCGACCAAACACGTCGTATGGTGTGCGTGTATTAATGTCTGCATTCATCTCTTACCGACGAAATACCGACGACTATAGCGACGCACACCATCGTACCTTCACACCATACGATGCGTTTCGTCGCTATAGGCGTCGCTACGGCGTCGCTATTCACCCAACGGACATGTCCGCACAGTGCCCGAGTGTTACAACGTACGATGACCTTACGTCGCTAAGTCGTCGCTATTTTCTCTCTAATTCGTCGCTTGTTCAAACGAAGTGTCACGCCCGCACATCTTCCGATGTTGAGTAACGGACGATAAATTCGTCGCAGATTCGTCGCTATGTCGTCGCTAATTTTACCTATATATAACCCCATAGCCTTATATTTCACATAAACAAAGTTATAAAACTTCCTAAACAAAATACAAAGTATGGCCCGTCGTTATAGAAGAACCCCAAGGCGTGGAGGGACAAACAGTGCACCTCCACAACGGCCTCCTCCTCAACCACAACCATCGGTTGAGCGGGAGGATTCAATATCTGTGCATGGCCCAATGCCGCCAGATGATCCTCAACAAGAAATGCCGGAACCGCAGATCAACTACCGTATGCTTATAGCAAACATGCAGCAGGAGTCGAGACAACTGCACAGCGTGAACAGAAGGCTGCGCAAGTTGAAAGCCAGATATTACAATCTGAAGTGCCTCCTCAAAGAGTTCGCGGAGAATGTGGCGGCCACTCTTTCTTCCGATGACGAAGAGCGAACGGCCCCTCTCCGCTTCTCTTTTAGATTTCTTTTTTTAATTTTTCGTCTTTATAATGTAAATTTTTATTTCTAAATGAATAATTTTTTTTTCCAATCATCGCTTTCTTTTTTCTTAATTCATACACGTGTTTAATCCTCGACGAATCTGTAACGACACAGCGACGAATCGGAATATATAAAATACGAACGAAAAGTAAAACGAAACATTTGCGACGACTAATTCATCGACTAAACACCGACGATATACCGACGAAACTTAATACAACGCCGAGAACCTACTAACCGACGAATTTATTTCCTTGTTTATCCGTGTTTATGTTTCTGGAATTTTAGCGACACATTAGCGACGATATAGCGACGAAACGCTACAAACTAAATAGCGACGAACAAAAGACACAGAGTAGCGACGAACCGCCGACAAAACGCCGACGAAATTGTAACGAAAGG
>AP025052.1:26824383-26924383 GCA_036186865.1 Eustoma russellianum | reverse complement strand
ACGGCAGGCTTATCATCTTGCTATGGCTCAACTGCGCCTGGCTCAATCAAGAGCTTTAATGTTCTGGAAGCAAAAAAGCAAATATAAAATGGATGCGTGAAGGAGATGCCAACACGCGATTTTTTCATCAAACAGTAAAGGAACGTCGACGAAGGCAGGGTATACGACGCATTATTCGGAAGGATGGAGTTGAGTTGGAAAGTCAGCAGGATCTTGAGACTGAAGCGGTACAGTATTTCCAACACCTCTTTACTGAAGAGCACACAGAAAATTATGAGGATATTTTACAGTATGTCCCGTCTCTGATCTCTGAAGCCGAAAATGCTCATCTATTACCATCTACAGATGAAGTTAAAAGTGCGGTTTGGGATTTAAGTCCTACTAGTGCAGCGGGACCAGATGGTTTCCCAGGATCTTTTTACAGGCATTTTTGGCAGTTAATATCTGCTGATGTTCACAAAGCGGTGCAGGAATTTTTTCTTGGGATTTGTCCGCCATCCCAGCTAGCTGCAGCCCTCATTACCTTGATTCCAAAGGTTGTAAATCCGGTATGTCTTTCTGAGTTTCGTCTTATTTGCCTGACAAATTTTATTGCCAAGGTGATTACACGTATTATTGCTACACGCATCTCACATTTGTTGCCGAAGCTAATTTCGCCAAATCAAGCTGGCTTTATGAAAGGAAGAGATATAACTGAGCATATTTTACTAGCACAGGAAACGGTACATATATTGGATAAACCATCGCGTGGAGGGCATATTATTGTTAAATTGGATATGGCAAAAGCATTTGACAGTGTGAGTTGGCCTTACTTAAGTAGAATGTTGACTAAAATGGGCTTCCATGCGAGATTGGTTCGCATCCTTATTAATAATTTATCAGCCACATGGTGCTCAATATTAATTAATGATAAGCCTGCTGGTTTCTTCCCAATTTCGCGAGGTGTAAAGCAGGGGGATCCTTTTTCTCCTCTCCTGTTTATACTAGCATTAGAAGGTTTTTCCAGGGGTCTTAATGCACTTATCGAAGAAGGTAGGATATGTGGTTTTCATTCAGGCAGGGCGCCAAGAATTTCTCATTTGGGTTTTGCAGATGATCTTGTCATTTTTTTGAATGGGAGTATGCGCAATCTGCAGAGATTTTATAAAAAATTTTTGGAATCATATCAACAAGCATCGGGTCAGTTAGTGAATTTACACAAAAGTCAGGTGGCCATTGGTGCAGCAATCACAGGGGCTTCAGTATCACATACATTGGGTATGCGTCTTTCTAATCTGCCTATTAAGTATTTGGGATCGTATTTATATAAAGGCATAAATCGTGCTGCATATTGCGCTCCCTTAATCTCGCATTTCGATGCCGCTTTGAATTCATGGTCTTCCAAACTTCTTAGTATGGCTGGACGGGTAATATTGCTGAAACATGTATTATGCTCAATGCCTGCACATATTATGGCAAGCTCTAATACACTGAAAAGTGTGATTCGCGCACTTATCAGGAAAATGGCACACTTTTTATGGAATGGACGACATCATTGGCAGTCTTGGGAGATTATATGTTGTCCAAAAGAATCTGGAGGCTTAGACATTCGTGATTTGTTGACTCTACAGCAGGCATATGACTGTCGAATGTGGTGGAGATATCACCACTCTTCATCATTGTGGGCTGAGTTCAGCAGGATTAAATATGGTCGCCGATCGTCAATATATTCTCATATCTATGACTCCCCAACTTGGAAGCGTCTATGTCGTATCGATTCTTTTATGAATGAATATGTATGGAGACAGATTACTATGGACACCGGATAGCATGGGACAATTCACCATTAAATCAGCTTACCATGTTTTATCAAGTGCAGAGTTATACCCTTATTCGAATTATATTTGGTGGCCAACCCTGCCTTTGGGAGGGCGATTATTCCTTTGTAGACTATGGCGGCACGCTCTTCCAATAGCAGATAATCTTCGTATTTGGCAGACTATTTTTCCAACACAATGTGTATTTTGCAAACAGGACTCGGAAAGTCTTGATCATATATTTCTATGTTGTCCCTCTATCAAGCCTCTATGGCAGGAACTGTCTGTAATTTTTTCGGGACCATTGCCACTCTCACGTTCACTAGGGGTATACTTGATGCGTTGGTGGTGAGCCTCCTCAACCCACACGATGTTAGGTCAGTTGAGAATAGTGGTACCATCATTTTTGTCTGGGTTATTTGGAAAGAGTATGCGAGCATTCGTTTTGGAGATGAAATTTTCTATTGTCGGAGATTATTTGAACATATTCGACATCATGTGCATACATGGTGTGCAGCTACAAAGGGTAGGAAATTCTCACAACGTATACCACATCTAATCTCGCTTTCTTTTTCTCCTCCTATCCGATGTTGTCTGCCAAGGGTTGTGAGATGGGAAAATCCACCTACAGGAAAGTTAAAGTTAAATGTTGATGCAGCTATAAACAGTCACTCAGCGGCGGTAGGCGCAATATTACGTAATCATCAAGGAGATTTTGTTTCGACAATTTGTTTTTGCCTGCCAGCGGTTACCCCCTTAAGAGCCGAGCTTATGGTCTTGCACTTGGCGCTATTGTTCTATTCGCGTGAATATACCACACTTACGATAGAAACGGATTGCCGTGTATTAATGCATCATCTTATGACTCCACATAGATTCACCGGGGCCTATTCCACAGATTTGGCGCGTACTGTACAAATTTTGAGCCTTAATGGTGCCACTCTCCAACACTGTTATCGTGAAGCAAATACGGTAGCACATTCATTGGCGCCACACGGGTTCCATTCAGCAGGGGTAACAGTCTTTACATCTTCAACTAAGTTACCATGTGAAGTTTGTGGGGCACTACTTGTGGACACAATAGTGCCAAACTTAAGATTCTGATCATCAAGTCTCCCAATGGGTTGGCGCGATATGATTTTAGTTGCCTATGTCTTAATTCGACATAGGCAACGTTGGTATGGCTTCACTTTATTACTTTTCGCATTCATTCTTTCATTTCATACCTGTCGATGTATATCTCACGGATTTCCTTCTATGTTACTGCTGAGGCTTATGCGGCATGCTCGTGCTACACGCTTGGAAGCGCACAACAGTTGGACATACATCTCTGGCTGCCCATGTTCATGATGAATACGGGCAACGTCGGTATGTACAGGACTTGCAAACCTGTTTATTTCAGATGCACTTTTAATGATCTCTTAATCACAACCTTTTTGTTTTTGTTATGGCATCCACTGGAGCAATACGGATTGGTTATCTCCACACAGCAACAATGGAGTAAGGCACTGGACTTCAATGCCAATCACTCAATGACTAGACAGGACTCCATATTTTCCTACATTTATTTGCTAATCTTAAATGATATTTTATTATTAGCTAGTTGTTTGCGTTTCATGTATATATTTACATTTCTGTTTTGCTAAATTTGGAGAGTCTCCCTCCTTAGCTTAGCTCTATTCTTGTAACCACGGTATTCCTCCGCCACAAGTGAGGGCTATTATATTAATAAAACACCTGGACGGTACCGCCCGTCTTTCATCAAAAAATATATATGTATATATACATACACATATATGTGTGTATACATACACATATGTGTGTTTGTGTGTGTGTGTGAGAAACACAGCATGCATTCCAAACCAGCAGCGATGACTCTTTTTCTTTAACCGCTTGTTAACACTTTCAATGAGAATACACAACTACAGGATTATGAAGTGTTAAAGCATTCGTTGCGAAACATCTATCAGCATCATAAATTTGAGCAATGGAAGCATACCGCTTTGGCACCAGCTTCTTGCACATATGCAATATCAGCAGGCGTAAAAAGTCCCGACTCGCCAACCACCTACAAGTACCACATTTACAGCAGACAATATCAAGATGGCTCGGTCAAAAAAGATGCACAGACATTTTGTGCTCTTGAAATAACAGCATCTGCGAATTGAATTACAAGACCAGAAAGGTCACTTGGAAAGGTAACTCACAATGACCCCTTTTTCTCGTATCTTTTGTCCACGGTCACCGTCAAGAAGCTTCTTTGTATTACTTATGTCAACCTGAAAAGTTTCTGAAAAGAAACGACGGAGACATACTCGTAAGTGTACTATAATTAAAACTCACTAAAGTATTACAATATCCTTGTACGAGTCCGTATTTCATGTTTGTAATGTCTATATGTAATTAACCATGTAGCATTTTCATGCCCACATGCATTCATTAAATTGCTTTTACTCGACAGTTGGTAGATTTGAAATCCAGAAGAAAAGGATATCTCATGCCATCATCTCAGTTCCATTAATTTTAATAGCACGAAGGGATCTCCCAAGCAACGACAGAACTCCAAAAGCATCATAAAATCCATATGAAAATGAAAAGGATGCCAAATGAAACTACATGTGTGGCCTCAATCTAATACCCGCACCAATTTACTGATACACCCTGGTGACAGTGAAAGTACCGACATAGTTCAGCCGATTATACTGAAGTCGATCGAAAAGTCAACAGCAAAGATAACAAATACCACACTCAGTTAAAACAGGAAAATGTAATAAAACCATTTTAAAAATACACATTACAGGAAATTAGAGTATTATTTTTGGATTTTACAGTACTACCAACAAAAATGGCATTAACCAATAAACTCTCTTATTTTGCAGCAACAGCTTTGGCTAAATACCAAAAACTTTAAACAGATCAGCAAGAAGACGATACATAAGAACACAAAGCACAATATTTTGAAAGAAACTACAAGAAGAATAGAATCTATTTTAAATACGTACCAAGATTACGGTTGTTTATGCCAATAAGTTCAACCCCATCTAATTCAAGAACACGATCCATCTCTCTCTCGTCATGTACCTAGAAAATCAAACAGCAAAACCATGCGAATACAAAACATTAGCCACAAGAATCTACTACATCATAAAGAAACAAGGCTGAGATGCCACCTTCACTCTTAGCACTTACAAGAATACCCACACACCCATGCCAACACAGTCTTTCTATCAAGACAAGGATAGCAGCAAGTTAGACATGCTAATCGGGAAGCTAGGCATTGAAATAGGGAATATCTAGCAGCCAAGAAGAATCAATGACATCTAAACATAACTAGAGAATTCAGACTTCCCTAAACTCTATCATTTTAACAGAAATGTGTGAACAATTTATTCAGTTGGCATCCTGGACTTTAAAAACACTAATCCCTGCAGATGAGATTTAGCGTGCCCTAGATATTGTGTACAATCACAAGATGTACAGCAAAGAAAGAGATCAACCAACCTCAACAAGAGCTGTGAGCCCGAGCAGTTTGCATATCTTTATCATGTACTTTAAGTCAAGATCTGGCAAAACAGCAGCAATCAATAATATTGCATCTGCACCCTTTGCACGAGCATAGTATAGTTGTCAGGCATCTATGACAAATTCTTTGCACAAGAGAGGGCACTGCAGAACGTAGTTAACCAAGCTTGAATATTTCAAATGAGCTCACAAAAGGTTCTAATAAAAATACTACATAAATTGATATAATCTGGAAATATACCTTCACTCCGGCATTCCTTATGGCCTCTAAATTTTCAAAGCTTCCCTTATTTGATAGACCAGAAAAAAGGGAAAATTGACAGGTTAAAAAGGGGAAGCATGTTTCAACAGGGCGAAAAGAACTTGGATGAGAAAGATAAGATGAGGCCTAAAAGATGAAATACTCACCTGAAAGTATTTTTCATCCGTCAGAACACTGAGACATGCAGCTCCACCTCTTTCATAAGCTTTTGCAATTTCAACCTGTAATCCAATTCGGCGGGGAAAACCTTCACAAGATGGCATCCGACGTGTGTCACATGACTAACTAGTTTCCCATATATTTGTTCCAGACTTAAACTTCTGGAAAGTCATAAAAACCAACCATTACTTAAATGTATGTTTGTCCTCAGGACAATAGACATACATAAAATCACAATTACGGTTGTACAGAAACTGGACTCTCTTTTTTCTTTTTCTTTTTTCTTTTTGCCCGGGGGAGGGGGTGTTAAGTAGAGAAACTGGAGAATATTTGAAACAGAGAAGTAAAGATACAAAACTGTGAAATTGTCCTGAAAAAAAAGCATCATTAGTTAATACAAACTCACAGGATCAAAATCCGCTCTCAAAACTCCTCTACTTGGAGAAGCCTTCTTGACTTCAGCAATTAAGCCAGGCAGTCCAGTCCGCAAGTACGACGCTTTAAGAGCTCCAACAAAATCTCTAACTGGGGGAGCCTTTAAAAATGATTTTTTCAATGAGAACAGCGGCAGCTTCTGTTTCATCTGCAACAAAAAGAGCCAAAATAAATCACATCAGAGGATGGCAAAGTACAAAAACTTTAACATAGCCCAAGTTTGATACTACCTGTGATACTACCGTGTCCTTGTACCATACAATCTCTTCCAATTTGTTGCGTGGAGTGTTTCCTTCACTCTCTATCCTAAACTCAAAGGGTCCAACATAGTGTGGAGGCGGCCCTGTAGGGGGCCTCCTCCTAATCCTAATACCTTGTGTCGCTGCGATTTCATCTTTAAACATCCCAACCTCCCATTCTTTAACCTTAAGTACATCTCCTTCAGAAATATCAGGCACAGAAAGTGTTGCAGGACCCTCTTGCAATTCAGACTACAAATACATCAAAGTGCAAGCAGCACAAAATTCTCAGTTTTGTACTCCAGTCTCCATAAGTTTAATTTTATTTTGGTAAATGAATAACTTGTTCCATGTTTTGGTGAGCAACGAAGCATGAAAAGCAACAAACTACAATTCCAAATCCGTCACATCATTGGCATAGTTTAGCCTCTAGGTAAGGAACCTGCTGCTTGTATAATCTAGATATTTTCCAAGTGAAAAGAGACATTTTTCTGTTTTGTGTCGGGAAAACTGTCACAATCCTTTCTTTCGTATCCTCTTCCTAATAGAAAGACTTTTTCCATTTCCAATGGAGTTAAGGACACACTCTTCCTTGACATTGGAATATGATGGAATAAAGCAAAATGACTCACTAAATTGGCTGCGCTTCTTATATTGTAAAGTATCAGTTGATCGACATATAGCTTGGCGCATCATTGTGGGTCATCGGGAAACAACCTCTGTGTGTTTCTAACACATGGGTATGATTGCGTACATCCGACCCCCCATACCCCGCCATAGGCGGGAGTCTCTAAGACAATGAGTAATGTTGTTGTTGTTCCTGATACAAAGATAATATAATATTTGTTCCATTTTTTCTATTTTGCTGCCTTTTGGGAAAGATTATTAGTACAAGATCTTTGAGACCTCAATATCAATTAAAAAAAATATTACATGCAAACGGTACAGTATTTCTTTAAGCATATTGGACTGACAATAAAACAGGTGGTTAAACCAAAAGCGAGGGTTTTGATACATCAACCCTCTAGTCCTTATCCCAGTAAACTACTAGTTCGTATGCTTGATTGCATATAAGGTGCTTTCAGTGGTATGTTTAAATGAGCCCTAAGCTGGTTTTTCATTAGATAGATAAAAGGCCAAGGAGAGAATACAGGAATCTCAAAGTTCCTCTTTTCTCATCTGAAATCTATTTAAGACTCGAGCAATCAAATACTTCCAGCATAATACATCGAAATACCTCTTCTACCAAGTATCCGGACTAGTCAAATTATTGGTAAGAATTACTCTCCTTGACCAATTTAACTCTGTCTGGTTGAGTTTTCAACTTGAGGGTCCCAGGCCCGGTAAAGGAGGGTTGCGCTAGGTTGACAGCCAGTTTAAACTTTGCCACTAGACATGATTATGGATCAAACAAGAAATTATACCAATGGCAAGATGTTCCCTATAAGGAACGCATTGTATGGTTCAAATAAGGTGTCTCGGCAAGGACCGCTGCATCTGGGAGGCTTGGATATAGTGTCGAATAAGCAAGAGTCTCCGTCACATGGTCCGAATGCAGCGACAATTGAACTAGGGTCGCTGCACTCAGATCAAGTGAAAAATAAGCAAGATTAGTCCATAAGTTAGATACTAAGAGAGAAAATAATAAGTTAAGTAGGAGTATTATACTAGGAACATGAAACATTGCAACTCTAACGGAAAAGACAATGGAGATAATAGACACGATGATAAGAAAAATAAATAAATATTTTAAGGTTGCAAGAGACAAAGTGAATAGGTGAGAAAACTAGGATATTGGACAATTTAGGATTTGAACTCTAGTACACAAGGAAGAAAAGAGAAGAAATGGAGTTAAGGTTATTATACATGCCTCATTAAGAGACGAAATAATATAGGTTATTGGGAAAGAATAGAATTATAGCATCTAAGTTGGTGCTTGGAAAAGAAACAATCAATATCATTAGCGTATATGCCCCTAAAATGGGTTTAGATGAGGTCATAAATGTTCAATTTTGGGAAGATTCATGAGATGTAGTGCGTTAAATTCCAATATATGATAAAATCTTTATAGCATGAGATTTAAATAGACATGTAGACATAGAAAATAAGGATCACAATGAAATACACGATGGATTTGGTTATGGAAACAAAAACGATAAAGGAAGATCGATTATGGATTTTGAAATAGCATATGACTTTATAGTGACTAATACATTATTCTGAAAAAAGAGATGAACACTTGATTACATTCAAAAGTGGACCAAATAAATCGCAGATAGACTATTTCATAACTCGTAGGAGAGATAGAAGAGCTTGTGAGGACTGTAAGTTGATCCCACGAAAAAGTTTAACAATGCAGCATCGTATTGTAGCATTAGGTGCCATATCGAAGATAGAATATTGAGAAACAAAGACTTATGGCACCCAAAAGAAATGGTAGAACTTGAAGGAAGCTAAGCAAACAAAGTTTAGAAAAGAAGTATTAGAGCAAGAAGTCTTAAGAAATTCAAATGGTGATGCAAATGAAGAGTGAGAGGATGTGGAAGTAAAGATAAAGAAAATAGCGATAATTTTACTTGGTTAGTCAAAAAGCCGAGCACCTGCAAATAAAGAATCTTGGAGGTGGAAAAAAGACTTGCAAGACAAAGTAAAATTAAAGAGAACTAGTTATAAGACACTTCAACGTTGTAGGAATCAAGATAATTGAAAAAAATATAGGCTTGCTAAGATAGAAGGTAAACAAGTCATAAGTAAAACCAAATCAAAACGTTTGAAGATTTTTATAATAGTTTGGACACAAAAAAGGTAAAATAGATTTGTACAAAATTACTATAGCGAGAGAAAGAAAGACAAGAGATTTGAGTCAAGTTAAATGCATTAAAGACGCATATAGCAAGATCTAAGTAGAGGAAAGGACAATACAAGATAGATAGAGAAGATACATTATAAACTTTCTTAATGAATCAATGAGAGATGAATTTGTATTAGACGAGTTATGTAACTCTGAAGATGATAGAAACTTAACATGTAGTACGAAAATTGTTTGTGAGAGGTATAAGATACTTTGAAAAGGATGAAAAAGATAAAGCAATTGGACTCAACAGTATTCTAACTGAGACTTAAAATGTCTAAAGAAAGAAGGTATTGTGTATCTCACAAATCTTTTGACAATATTGTGAAAACCGGTAAGATGTCTGACCAGTGGAGAAAAAACACTTTAGTAACTCTATATAAAAGCAAAGGAGACATACAAGATAGTGCAAGCTACCAAGGAATCAGTTAATAAGCCACACAATGAAGCTCTGGGAGCGAGTGATTAAGTAAAGAATTCGAAAACAGACTAGTGTATCTGAAAATGAATTTGGATTTATGCCGAGAAGGTCAACGATGAAGGCTATTCATCTATTGACAAAGATTAATAGAGATGTATCGAGAGAAAAAACAAAATTTGCAAATCGTTTTCATTGACTTAGAAAAGGCATATGATAAAATTCTATGAAAAAAAATATGACGAGCGATTGAAAAGAAATGTGTTAGAGTAGCGTACATAGAAAGTTTTAAAGACATGTATCAAAACGCGATAACAGGCATGAGGACTTCAGCAGGTATAAACCCAACATTTCCTATTACAGTGCGTTTGCAACAAGGATGTATATTAAGTCCACACGTATTTGCTTTAGTTATATATGAGCTCACTCGACATATTCAAGATAGAGTTCTATGAAGCATGTTATTAAAGATGACATTGGGTTAGTGGATTAGACTAATAAAAAAATCAATGCTAAGCTAGAATATTGACAGAAGACACTAGAGAAAAAGACCATCAAATTGAGACGAAAGAAGACGTGGTATATAAAATTTAATTTTAACGACAAAAAAATAACATTGAAACCTTATGTGAAACTGAAGACTAAAGGACTCACCTGAGTGATAGTTTTAGGTATTTATGATCTATACTACAGAAAGATAAAGGAATTGATAATGATGTGAATCATAGGATAGAGTCAAAATGGTTAAAGAAGAAAAGTGCGCCAAGTCTTTTTTGTGATGAGAAAGCACCTGTAAAGCTTAAAGAAAAGTTTTATAGGACAGCAGTAAGACCCATGTAGAGGACTGAATGTTGGGCAATCAATTATGAGCATGAATAAAGGATGCGAGTGATGGAAATGAGAATGTTAAGATAGATATATAGACATACAAGGATAAAATAAGAAATAAAGATATAAGCAGAAAGGTCGGTGGCTCTAATAAACGAGAAGATGAGGGAGTCAAGGTTAAGATGGTATGAGCATATGCAAAGACGTCATGTAGATGCACCTGTTAGGTGGTGCGAGACAGTAAATGAGGAGCATGTTAAACGTGGGAGAAGGAGACTAAAGAAGACATGGAGAAAACCAATAAAGAATGATATGATTTGTACGACAATTATGGAACATATCGTCAGTGGAGCACAATGTGGCCGATGTCATGTAAGAGTGCATAAGATTTCACTGAAAATTATAGGTACTTAGGTCTGAATCACGGTTGAAATGATGTGGTAATTATGAAAGATGCGTATTCTAAAGGCCCATATTAGGTATTAGGAGACATACAAGGAGGGTATGTTTAGGGTACGAGTCAAAAACAAAAACATAAAAATAAAAAAAAATGAAATAAAAACAAAGTGCGAGAAAAATAATTGGCCCATAAAATTAACCCCACAAAAATGAAGAAAAAGCCTCGAGTGTTGAACCCTCCTTGACTAATTTCTCGGTTCATCATATTCTCACACGTACGGCATAGATATAGCATTATGTACACCAACATTATTGAGAATAACAGTCAGGAGAAGAAATTCCAAGCATTAATAAAGCTTTCAAAAAGTTCTTCTTCCATTCAAATCATGAAGTCATGGAATGAGGACTTGGGTATAGGCATATTGCCATATGGCCTCTCTTTTTCCGCTCCTTTTATTCTCTTTCTTCTCTCTCCTACCCCGTTCCCCCCGGAAGTCCAAGTTGAAGGATTGAAGAAAACTCCCATATTAACCACGACCTACTACTGAAACAGGTTGAAATACGCCAAAAACAAAAGGAAAAAAGAAAACAGAAATGAAGAAATAAATGACAAAATGAAGTATTAGGTCATCTAAAATTGTTTAAAACATATGAGCAACTGAAGTCAACATTGTAATTCTCGCAAAGAAAATGAGCACTGATGATGTCAGATTTATCACCAAGTAATAATTAAAATGTTGGGGTCATGCCGTCTTTTCTCCGTCAGTTGTCTTTAGTGGGCTGTTGGCCGACCTGCACAATGGAACAAGGTCAGAGGACCCGGGATCTATGGCCCCGGGTAATACCCTCCAACGGTCAAGTCAGTAGAGGCCATTTTAGGAGAGGTTTATACACTGATGGTAGTTTATATGAAAAAGGGTTTCTGGTAAACCCGGTTGTTTTTCACCGTGGGGAAGATGAGTCAGAGTTGTCATTTGTGAATTGTTACTTGCCTTTCTCTCTCCTGTTCTCTGTCTTTTATACGGCTGCCTGGGCCAATGCATGGGCAGAGTCCAGAAATCGTGACATGCAGGGAGGTCACTTTTGATGACTCTTACTCTTGCATGCTCGCCAAGTGGTATTGTGCTGAGCTGAGTAAGCTGGCTTGGGACACCTGGCTAGGAGATTCACCTGGTTGAATTACCCAGGGTAAACTTCTAGAGCTGAGGTTAAGCCTTCCAGAAATAACCAGAAGTATCCGTGACGGCCTGGGCTATGGGGTTGGCTTGCTGAGGTGCAAGTGGCCGACTTCAGAGAGCATAGGTCGGCCTGTCACGATGGCCAGTTAGGCGTGGCCTGCGATTACCGGCCTTGATGGAGCCGAGGCCGAGATGTGGCCTTTGGGGCCGAGGTGCGCTTATAGCCGTTTGGCCGAGATGCATTGTGGCCGAGATTACCCAGTCAAGTAACTGAACCTGAGTTACGTTGACCGTTTAACCTACCGTTGAATGTTTGTCCTTTCTGAGCAGGTCAGATTTTGGCCCATCAATTATGCCCCCAGATTAGACTGGCCGAGCTGACTGGGATGGGCAGGCTAATCGTTTCAATGCATTTAATGGGTAGTCTTTTCACTATGACGTGTTGATTGTGGATTGCTTCGTACTGTGCATTTACTGCTGTTGATTGGATGGTACTGAACATTTACTGCTTGCGCAGACCGAGGTGACAACGGCGGTACAGCTTTTCAAATACGGCGGTACAAGATTCAATGCCAGCCAATTTAAATGTGGCGTGGGGATCGAGGTCGGCTCTTTCGAGGTGACCGTTGGGATGGCTGAGTACCTTGCCTATAAATAGGTCCCCTCTCTTCATTTTTTTTACTCTTTACCTTCGGTCTGATTCCTTCCACAACTTTAGTTTTCTCCGGTGTCAGCTTCTTCTCCGGCGTCGATTTCCCTTCCTTCGGCGGTTCTCTTCCTTCTCTTCCGGCAACTCTTCTTCTGTAAGTTTCCTTTCCTAGCTACCATGTCTTCTGCCTCTGATTCCCAAAATCCTTCTGAGGGAGCTTCTTACATCGGTAATGAAGGGACCCTCAGTCCATCACCGGAGCAGACGGTTGTTGCCGACGACCGTCCTCTAGCTCGGCTGTTGAGTGGCGCTGGTGATGCCGCCAGCCCCAGTGGACGTGCTCTGCCCAGCAGAGCCGTTACTGTGGTTGAGGTTTCGCCGGAGCAGGCAGAAACCATCCCTGCCTTGGGGACTGCCACTGTCCCCTCCAAATCTAGGGTTTCAACTCTGCCGGTGGGGGTAGATTACAGGGGGTCCCCTTCGGCCGAGGCTCAAGAAGCCTTCTGCACCTTTGTTTAGGACCCTCCTGCGGGATATGAGGCTATCTGTGAGGAGTACTTTCATTCAGGGTTTCGTCTTCCTGTCCCGGCCTCTTTGTTTAGGATTCTTCACTCTTACAACCTTAGGCTTCCTCAGATCAAGCCTAACAGTTTGAAAATTATTCTATCTTTTTTCTTATTCCTTAGAGCATCCGAGATTCCTTTCGACCAGAGAATCTTTAGGAGTCTATTCTCCTGTAGGTCTTCTGATAGTTGGTATTATTTTACCAAGAGAGTCACACCTGAAGAATTTAACTTCGTTGTCCATATTCCCACTTTCAAAAAGAACTGGAAAGGGAGATTCTTTTATATTAAGAAGTTAGGACTGCCTCGGCTAGATATATGGAAGTCGGGTAAGGCCGATAACATGAAGCCGAGCCCGGAGTATTGTGATGAGGCAGCCAAGTTGTATTCTCTGCCACAGTCATCGACTGGCATAGAGTAGATGACTCAGTCTTGCCCCTTTCTCCCGACAATTTGGAGATAGTCCGGGGTATGCTCTTGTACTTCTTGCGCACCTTTTTCTTCCTCTTGTTTATCTGCTGTCATTTACAAACTTATGTACTTAACGCAGGTTCCATGGCTCCCGGAGGAAAAGAATTTGCAGCCAAGATCGCTAAGGTTGCATCCCGCAAGAAAGCTAAAGCAGCGAGGGCAAGGGCCGAGGCTGCTCAGGGGCTGCCCCCAGCTGAAGATGTTGCCGAGGCTGAGGTGAACCAGGCAATTGTAGTTGCTTCTGAATCTGCCGCCGCAGGTATTTCACATTTCTTAGCCCGTAAATTTAGTTGTTCCCTTAAGCCATTATTACATTCTGATTACTATGGCAGTGGAAGGGGCCGAGGTCTCTCTGAGGAGTCCGGCTCCAATTGATCCCGGTCAAACTCTGCAGAGTGAAGGCTCTGTACTGGGAAAGAGGCAGAGGGAAGACGCACCTGTCCCTGAGGCCGAGATGCCACCTGCCCAAGAACAACAAACTTTGACGGTGGGCGAGTTTGATGAGGCAGACACGGTGATGAATCCGGCCGTCGCCAAAAGGATGAACAGTCTAATTCTGCCCATAGACAAGCAGCAATTCTCAGCCGCATCTTGGAGCAGTCTGGTTAACTCCGTTCACATCAACTCTGTCATGGTATGGAATAATTTTTCTTGATATAAGCCTTATATCCAGACATTTCATAACTTTTAGTTTTGGTGAAACAGCTGAAGGTACAACTGTCAGAGCTTATCAGCCGAGGTGATGAGCTGCAAAGTCATCTAGCGGCCAAAGCCAAGGAGTTCGAAGCAGCCTCTCAGGACATCTCGTCCTTGAAGTCAGAAGTCAAGAAACTTCAAGGACAGAAGGAAGAGGCGGAAGTCAAATGGGCTACAGCTAACTCTTTGGTGGCCGAGCTGGAGAAGAGAAATGCCGACTTGGAGGCATGTTATGGCCAAGTAATGGCAGAATTGGGAAGAAAAGATGCTGTGATAACGTCTCTACAGAAGGAACTGGAGCAGCAGGCATCCAACTTTGCTCTCCAACTTTCGGCGGCTAAGGCTGAGGCGGTGGCTGACTTCAGAAAATCTGAGCTCTTTGAAGAGAACATGGTGTTGCTGCAAGGCCCAGTTCTGCAGATGGGCCAGACAAAGGCCATTAATATTTGCGCTAAAGTCTGCCCCCAACTAAATAAAGAGGATCATCAGCTAGTTGAACTTTATAATTCCCATGCTGAGGCCGAGTTCGAAGCTCAGTTTCTGAAGTTCTCTGAAGGGGCAGACTTGCGCGAGGATGAGGAGCAAATTTAGGCTTGTACTTAGATCGAAATGAATGTACTCAGTTATCAATGAAAATTTCGATCTTTTTGACTTGCAATTTACTTTCTGTTTTTCCTTCGACCTGCTGTTAAGTTTTTTGCTTGGCTTTGTTGATGCCGAGATCTCAGATCGGTCATGTCATAGCTTATAAAATAAAATTTATAATGTAGAATAAACCTGTTAGTCCGCCGAGCTGACTCATGGATAAATTAAGAATGAACTTCGCATTGCTTAAACCAAGCTTGGGCGATAATTATAATCCCGCCTTGAATTCACAAGATTGCCTTTCGGCGCAACTTTATATAGCTCGGCTAAGTCAGATGAGGTATTTGTACGTTGTTCTATTTCACCTCGGCCTTTTTAAGTTGAGAGGATTTTTAAAGCTTGTTCGTACAAGTTTTACCCTTTGGTGGGTTTCTACCTCAGACCTGCTGAGGTTTTTATTTCATCCTTTAACGGATTTTTGCCCCGGACCTGCCGAGGTCTAATCCTCCCTTTAACGGGCTGGCGTCTCGGACCTGCCGAGGTCTTGTTTTACCCTTTAGCGGGCTTTTGCCTCGGACCTGCCGAGGTCTTAATCTACCCTTTAGCGGGTGTTTACCTCGGACTTGCCGAGGTCTTGATCTACCCTTTAGCGGGCGTTTGCCTCGGACCTGCCGAGGTCTTGTTTTACCCTTTCGCGGGCTTTTGCCTTGGACCTGCCGAGGTCTTGATCTACCCTTTAGCGGGCGTTTACCTCGGACCTGCCGAGGTTTTGATCTACCCTTTAGCGGGCGTTTGCCTCGGACCTGCCGAGGTCTTGTTTTACCCTTTCGCGGGCTTTTGCCTCGGACCTGCCGAGGTCTTGTTTTATCCTTTCGTGGTTTTTGCCTCGGACCTGCCAAGGTCTTGTAAGAGCCTTCCATAGTGCTCAAGATTTGCTTGGATATCTGATACAATACTTGATTCTTGATAGATGCTCCAAAGAAAACGTTTTGATATACAAAGTTACAATTACCTCATTGATGTAGGAGCCGAAGATGAGAAGAGTGTCAAGTTCGAGGAAGAGTTCGGCCTTCTAAAGTCTGTAGTTTGTAGGCTCCAGCTGAATGCACTTCAACTATTCGGTAAGGACCCTCCCACTTAGGGTTAAAGGTTCCTGCTGGGATGGCATGGCTGACTTCATTATTGCGCATCACTAGGTCTCCCACGCGAAAAGATCTCGGACGTACTCGAGAGTTGTAATATTGGGAGATTAAGTTTTTATATTGTGCCATGCGGATGTGAGCTCGGTCTCTTTTTTCCTCAAGCTCGTTCAAGTTTAACCGTAGTTCTTGGTCGTTGCCTGAGGCATAGTAATAATCTACTCGAGCCGATGTAGAGCCGATCTCCGCAGGAATAAGGGCTTCAGTGCCATACACTAAGGAAAAAGGAGTTTCCTTTGTTGAAATAGATGGCGTGGTGCGATAGGCCCATAGAACGCTAGGTAATTCATCCACCCAACTAGTTCCTGCCTTATCCAGACGCTTTTTAAGACCATCTTTAATGATCCTGTTAGCAAGTTGTACTTGGCCATTTGATTGAGGATGAGCTACTGAGGTGAAGCGTTGCTTGGTATGCAAATCAAGACACCAACTCTTCACAGGATCTTCGGCAAATTGCCTTCCGTTGTCTGATATCAAAACCTGGGGTAGGCCGAATCGGCAGATAATATTCTTCCACAAGAACTTCTTTACTTGGGCCCCGGTTATGGTGGTTAGTGGCTCAGCCTCTATCCATTTGGTAAAGTAGTCAATAGCTACCAGCAAGAATCTGACCGAGCCGGGAGCTCGGGGCAGAGGCCCCACTAAGTCCATTCCCCATTGTACAAACGGCCAAGGACTAGAAATAGCAACCAACTCATGGCTCGACAAATGAGAAGTCGGTGCATGAGCTTGACAAGATGGGCAATTTTTGACTAGCCTCTCTGCATCCTTGCGAATGGTAGGCCAAAAGTAGCCAGCTAAATAGCATTTGCGGGCTAAAGAACGTGCACCAGAATGACTTCCGCATAATCTCAGATGCAATTCTCGGAGAATATAATCTCCCTCGTCTTCAGGTACGCACCGCGACCATGGCTGCGAAAAAGACTTTCTATACAGCTGATCATTAAAGAGTGCGTACCTGGAAGCCTTTAGGCGAAGACGCCGAGCTTGAGACTTATCCTCAGGCTGGGTTTGATGTTGCAAGTAGGTGATTATCTCATCCATCCACGTGTTGTGGTAATCTTGCTGTAGCACTTCATTACCATCAAAGGCACGATGCTTTACTAGCTCCACCACAATTTTCTTCCCTATCGTGGTCGAGGTAGATGAGGCCAGCCGAGACAGTGCATCGGCCCGTGTGTTGGCCGACCTGGGGATGTGTTCCACCATAAAGTGATCAAACATTTCACTCAAATGTTGAACATTGGCCAAGTATCGCTTCATGTTGTCCTTCTTAGCCTCATAATCTCCATTAATTTGAGAGACTATGAGCTGTGAGTCACTTTGGGCAATTATTTGTTGTGCCCCCAGTTTTCGGACAAGACTTAGCCCAGCTATCAAAGCTTCATACTCGGCCTCATTGTTGGTGGCTTCAAAATCAAAGCGTAAAGCATATTCCATCTCTTCCTCATTTGGATTGATTATCAGGAGCCCTGCTCCACTTCCCTCTTTTGAAGAAGATCCGTCTACGTATAAGATCCAACCTTGTGTTGGGGGATGCTCTTCTTCAACAGATATCCTTTCGGCCAAGAAGTCTACCAAAGCTTGAGCCTTGATGGAAGTGCGTGATTTATACTCGATATCATACTCAGCAAGCTCCATAGCCCACTTAGCAGCTCGGCCAGAAGTGTCTGGCCGGGATAAAATTTGCTTCAAAGGTTGGTCTGTCACCACTATTATAGGATGAGCTTGGAGATAGGGTCGGAATTTCCTTGCCGCCACTATCAGTGCTAAGATTATTTTTTTGGCACTGGGATAACGCACTTCGGCTCCATGTAGAACCTTACTAGCAAAGTAGATAGGTCTCTGCACGGCATCCTGCTCCCTGAGCAGAACTGCGCTTACTGCCTCATGGCAAGTTGACAAATATATGTACAAAGTCTCCCCAGGAAGAGGAGATGTCAGCATTGGCACCTCGGCCGAGTGTGCTTTCAAATCATCAAATGCTTTCTGGCACTGGTCATCCCAGAGGAAAGCAGTTTGTTTCTTCAAAATTTGGAAGAAAGGTAATGATCTCTCAGCGGACTTAGAAAGAAATCTACTCAAGGCGGCAATTCTGCCTGTCAACCTCTGAACTTCTTTAATGTTCCGAGGTGGGTGCATACTTTCTAAGGCTTCAACCTTGGCCGGATTGGCCTGCACTCCTTCCTTGGAAACCATGTATCCGAGAAACTTTCCCGTACGCACTCCAAAGGTACATTTTTTCGGGTTCAGACTCATACGGGAGTCTCTTAAGATGACAAACATTTCCCGAAGATTCGAGATATACTGATCTAGAGACCTGCTCTTGATCAACATATCGTCAATGTATACTTCTATAACTCGGCCAATCTGATCTCGGAACAACGAGTTGACCAAGCGCTGGTAAGTAGCCCCTGCGTTTTTAAGACCAAAAGGCATGTTGACATAGCAGTAAGTACCCGACTCTGTCATAAAGGAGGTCTTCTCTTGATCCTCCTTTGCCATCATGATCTGATGGTAGCCTTTGAAGGCATCAAGAAAATCAAAGACCTCATACCCCAAAGTAGAGTCCACCAGCCTGTCAATTTTTGGTAAAGGGTAACAGTCTTTCGGGCACGCCTTATTCAGGTCGGTATAATCAACGCACATTCCTTAGGTCTTGTCGGGTTTGGGGACCACAACAGGGTTGGCCAACCATATTGGATACAAGACCTCTGCAATGAACTTTGCCGCAAGGAGTTTTTTTGACCTCCTCTGCTATCACCTTATTCCTTTCAGGGGCAAAGTTCATCTTCTTCTGCTTAATGGGTCTGACCTGAGAGTCCACATTAAGCCGATGTTCAGCTAAGGTAGTTGGGATCCCAGGCATGTCATCTGTCATCCATGCAAAAATTACAGCGAACTCCCTCAGCAAACTCTGAAGCTGAGCCAACGTCTCGGCCAGCATCCATGTTCCAATCTTGATGGTGTTTTCTGGCCGACTTGGATCTAGGATGAATTCTTGGACTGCATCATCCGAGTGCAAACGCTCCTCAGTTGGGGGGAATGAGGTCATCCAAAACAACCTGTTGGACGGCCCCACCCCCCTGGGTGGCAACTGCGTAACAGTTTTGTCCCACAGGAATATCCCCTTGTAGTGTAACCACTCCACCTGGTGTAGGAAATTTCATGCTTACATGCAAAGGGGATATTACTGCTTCTAGAGCTACCAAAGCTGGTCGGCCCAGCAAGATATTGTACGCTGACCTCTCTTTGACTACCACAAAATCCATCCACAAACAGCGATAAGCGGGAGGTTTGCCAAAGCTGACGCTGAGAGTGATCATGCCAGCCGGCCGAACTGGCATACCAGTGAATCCGAACAAAGGTGAAGCCACTGGTGTCATTTGGGAATCTGCCAAACCCAATTGTTTGTATACATTATAATACATGATATTTACGGCACTTCCAGTATCTACATATACTCTTCGTACTTCTACAATTTTGTCCGGTGCCAAATGTATACACAAACCTATTACTAGACCCGTATTATTAGAGTCTAGTGGAATAATGTCTTCTGGTCCATAGACCAGTTCCCGGGCTAACCTCCTCTTTTTGGTGGGAGGCCCAGATGACGTCCCTGACGAACTGGGATCCCCCTGGCTTTTCTGAGGCGGCCCACCTGCGATGGTGTATATAACAGAATTGACTTGAGGCTGCACTGCGGCTTCACGTCGGCCTCGGTCCTCATCATCGTCCGACCTGGGACGCCGAGGTGGGGTCTCAGGTCAGCACTTATCCTTCTGAGAACTCTTTCGAAAGTCCAGGCGATTGTGAAGGCGTGAGCGCGGATCATAAAACTGCTATGTCCTTGCTCAATCAACTTTCGAATCGCTTGAGCTAACTGCCGGCAATCCTCCGTGTCATGGCCGACATCCCGATGATAGCGGCAATACAACTTAGGATCCCTCTTGTCCCTGGGACCTGCCAGGGGTTTAGGGTCCGTCCTCAACCCATCTCTTTCCATCACAGCTAAAATTCTATCTTTAGAGGCTAAAAGGGGCAGACCTTCCCTGCCTCGTTTACCTCGGCCACCTAGGCGATCAAACGCACTGCGTCGGTCGCGTTTTTCATCACGTCAGTCCCCCTTAGGACTGGGCCGAGCTTCACACCGAGAACTCTGCTCGGCTTTTTTTTTCAACCGGTTTGCCTCCTCACCTCGGCAAACTGACGGGCCTTCTCCAAGCACTCCCTCAATGTTATAGGCCCCTCTTCAGCCAACTGAGAGAAGAGGCGGCTTGCTCTAAGGCCATTAATGAAGGCAACTGCTTTCACTTCCTTCATTTCGATCACTGACCTGCAGTGATTCATCCGAAAAGCATTGCATGTACTTCAACACTGATTCCTCAGGACCCTGTCTCAAGGTCATCAAGTGTGAAGAATTTTTAATAAAAGGCGCACTAGAAACAAATTGAGACTTGAATTTTTGTGCCAATTGTCTGAAGGAGTCCACTGATTGCGGTGGAAGCTCCTGGAACCATCTTCTGGCCTTTCCCCGCAGATACATGGGAAACGTTTTGCATCGCAGCGGATCGGGGATATTTTTCAAGCTCATGGCCGTCTGAAATTGAAAGAGATGATCAGTAGGATCAGAGGTCCCATCATAAGTGTCCATCTTCGGCACCTTGAAGTTGTCTGGTGCCAAGTACTCTGCAATGTCCCAAGAAAATGGACTTTCTTGAATCACCCTCATGTACTCCGGTTTAGGCTCTTCATGATGGCTCCTCGGCCTATGACAATCTTCTGGCTCTTGACGCACACTTTTGAACGATCGGGGCCTGAGTCTTCTCCCTGGGATGGAGAGGGATGAGATCCTCCTCCATATCCTCAACTTCAGGGTGTTTTCCTTTGAGCCGCTGCACTACGGCCTCAAATACTTCTAAGTTCTCAGCCACATACTTCATGGCTTTATTTCGCTCATCCACCGTCACCGCTGGTGCCTTTTTCGTACCCAGCTCAGGTCCTCTAGAATCCTGTCCAGGCTGACCAGAATGGGTATCTCTACGTCGATGAGGATTAGAGGACTCTCCCAACCCTTCTCGTGGTACTTTCCCCATCAGAACTAATTCAAATCCTTAAATAGTACACCTAAGAAAACTTATTTGATGGAGGTTCGGGCCCTCCTTCTAGCGCCAATTTGATGATGTCAGATTTATCACCAAGTAATAATTAAAATGTTGGGGTCACGCCGTCTCTTCTCCGTCAGTTGTCTTTAGTGGGCTGTTGGCCGACCTGCACAATGGAACAAGGTCAGAGGACCCGGGATCTATGGCCCTGGGTAATACCCTCCGACGGTCAAGTCAGTAGAGGCCATTTTAGGAGAGGTTTATACATTGATGGTAGTTTATATGAAAAAGGTTTTCTGGTAAACCCGGTCGTTTTTCACCGTGGGGAAGATGAGTCAGAGTTGTCATTTGTGAATTGTTACTTGCCTTTCTCTCTCCTGTTCTCTGTCTTTTATACGGCTGCCTGGGCCAATGCATGGGCAGAGTCCAGAAATCGTGACATGCAGGGAGGTCACTTTTGATGACTCTTACTCTTGCATGCTCGCCAAGTGGCACTGTGCTGATCTGAGTAAGCTAGCTTGGGACACCTGGCTAGGAGATTCACTTGGTTGAATTACCAGGGTAAACTTCTAGAGCCGAGGTTAAGCCTTCCAGAAATAACCAGAAGTATACGTGACGGCCTGGGCTATGGGGTCGGCTTGCTGAGGTGCAAGTGGCCGACTTCAGAGAGCATAGGTCGGCCTGTCACGATGGCCAGTTAGGCGTGGCCTGCGATTACCGGCCTTGATGGAGCCGAGGCCGAGATGTGGCCTTTGGGGCCGAGGTGCGCTTATAGCCGTTTGGCCGAGATGCATTGCGGCCGAGATTACCCAGTCAAGTAACTGAACCTGAGTTACGTTGACCGTTTAACCTACCGTTGAATGTTTGTCCTTTCTGAGCAGGTCAGATTTTGGCCCATCAATCACAAACCACATTTCGTCAAATTCCAAAGGACATACAATCATCTCAGCAACTAATATTACTTAAAAAAAAGGCGATTTTCTTCCAATAAAATCTTTTTTTATTTATTTTTTTTGCAAGTGTTCCAGTAAAATCGCTTCTGAAATGAGTAAATTACAAGAGAAAAACACAGGAGACAGCTCAAGGGAGAAGCACAGACGTACTTGTTGAGCCATAATTCTAAAATTATGATGATGGGCCAACGAAATCCAAACTGGGTTCGGATTAAAGCTTGGAACTTTGAACCTCAAATTGAGAAATTGACTGGAAAATAATATCTTTGGGGATGGTGGTGCAGTTCTTGCAGTCATGGACATTGCAGTTTCCATAGGACGCTATATTTTTTTCGCCGTATAACAGATTTTACGAAAATGGGTGAATTTTCTATGCTGCTGCAAAATGCCCACGTCACACAGAATGTTTGCAGTAATTGGCTAGAACTTTTGATTTTCCACTGAAAGAATGAAATGCTAATCTTACCAGAAATTCCAACTGGAATGGAAAGGGGGTGTTATGCAGTTGCTTGCTTGATTTGCCTGTCCTTTTCCTTCCCGGAGGTGAGCAGTGGGTGTCAATATTACTTTTGTATTTAACGACCTTCGCAAATTACAACATGCAACAATATCGTCTTAAATTCAAATACTATTTCCCCAAAAAAAAAAAAAAAAAGTAAACTCAAATATCTTGGTTAACCTTGAGGCTCCCTATCTAGTGGACTCTGCCTATGGGTCTCACAAATCCTCGGGAGGGACCTAAATGGGGTGTTCTTCCCATCAAAATTTTGAACTTCAAAAGGAGGGTTAATATAGGCAATGTAAGGTAGGGTCGGCAATTTCTCGGGTAATACGTTAATCTAAATCTGAATCCAAATATATTTTTTATAAAGTTTAATTTTGACTTTCGCAGGTTAAATTAGAATAAGAGCGAACTCGTCTGGCTCGAAGGTTGACTTGTTTGATCTGTCCAACCCAATGCGAAATTAAATCATCAAACCATAACTACCTCGTCAACTCGTCAAACCCAACAAGAACCTCAATCATCAAACCCGTAAGTGAGCTACCCACTTCACACATCTGTAGGGTTTTAAGCATGTTTTGATGATTTCTTACGAACTAAATGTGCAAAAGATTTCAAATATTTGCTAAACAAAGAGTGCAGTTTTAATGATAATCTAGACCGAACTCAAAATGGTGTTGGCAGAACGTTCGATCAAAATGTGCAAAACTTTTTGTTAAGTGGTCAAATTCATGACCAGACCCTGATTCTAAGTTTGATGACTCGCGAAATTAAACTCAAAATAGAGTAATCCAAATGTTCTGTCTCCTTAATTAAATTTTGAATTAGCCAAATGTCAATGTCAAAGTTTGAACGAACTTGAAACCTAATGCAGATTTTGAGTTCGCTGAACTAGATCTTTGAACATTTGGTGGTGCGCTCGATGTTGTTAATAGAGAGTTCCAGAAGTGAGACCGAACTCAAGGCTGAACTTAAAATTGGGTATGCTATGTTCGGCCGCATGTTTGGTGTCCTGAAATATAATCATTACAACTCAGATTACAAACTACAAAAGATTGTGTCTTTCTTCTATATCCCAAATTGAATGCTCATTTATTGTTAACGTATCTAATGCTATTTTGAGCATATTTTCATGTACTTTAAGCATCTAGATGGCAAGTCTTCAATCCAAATGAAGAATAGAGTTGTTGAAGACAATTTGAAATGTAGAAGAGAAATTAAAGAAGTAGGAGAAATGGGCAACGCTACGAAAATATAAAAGGCTACGTACACACACATACACAAGCATTGAATGAGACATTTAACACTTTCATTTACCTTCAAGCAAAATAATCTCTATCTCTAAAGTTCAAAGTTGTGCTAAGTGTTGAAAAATCTTCTTGCATTCAGTGATTGTATTTATTGCTTTTACTGAGAATATTCAAGTCATCACAAAATGAACTAAAAACTATTTTGATCTATTCCTGTTATATTAACTTTCTTGAAAGTTTAAACACACTTCTTCTTTCGAAATCTATTTGGTAAAGTTATTAGGTAGAAATTTATTGAAGTTGTTGAGATGTAAGTAGAAAAGCTTTTAGTCTCTTGCTTATAGTTGTTGTTGTTGCTAGAGTTGTCTTAGCAATTGTTGTAATAGGACCTTTAAAACCTCTTTAAAGTCATTTATTTAGTTGTTGAAAATCTACATTGAAAACAAAGTGGTAGTGGAGTAAAATCAAAAAGAATTGAACCACTATAAGTTGTGTGTATCCTCTCACTATTTTCCATCTTCTTCTTATTTATTTTGGTTTAGAGATTTCGATTGATTTGAGTAAAACCGATAGAAGCCAAAAATTGCATGTGCACTATATTCACTCTTCCTCTAGAATGCACTTCAAACCCTTAAAAACGCCAACCTGCTAAATCCGCCATAAAAATCAGGTTGATTTGTTAACATGAACTCGATTCACCAACCTAACAAGTTCAAGTTCGGGTTTGACTTTTGAAACCTGTCCAACCGATATGTTTGTCACTCTTAATGTAAAAGGTGGGTCTTTTTTTTTTTCTTTTTCTTCTCTCTCCTACTTATTGATAGGTTTGGATTTCATGTCCTAACAACCTACCCCACTTTCTTATCCCATTAATAAATAAATATTTGATATTAAAAAAATCTTTTTAGAAAAATCTTTTGTTTTTGTACATGGGTCAAAAACTGAGAGAGGTATTGGGACAGGAAATCTGAACCTCTTTTTGAACTTTAAAACTTTAAATTCAAGAAAACCTACCAATAAACTAAAATTGAGCCGAACCGAGTCGAATAGTAGATTTTCAAGTTTTGGGTCGTGTAGGTAAATGAATTGTTTCTCTCAGTTCGTTTAGTTTATCGAGATTAAAAATTTATTCGAGTTTGGTTCGAAAACATCATTAACTCTTTAAACGGTCGAAGAGTTCACGAATAGTTCGGCTTGTTTAGTAAACATATTCAGTTTAGTGTTTGAATTTGGCTCGTTTAATTAAAATTAACGAACGAACTTGAACAGAATACGAACCAAACTCGAACTGTTCATAAACAGTTCAGTTCGTTTAACACCCCTAAAATATACCATACTTTTTTTAAGATAAAAAATCTTAACAATAAAAAATAACTAGTCATGGTTATATAGGTTGTCCTGACAGCACCATAGTTTTATTATGTGGTCCAGTGAACTAAATAATTTTGTTTTTTAATTTTGAAGTAACTATTAGAATAGTCAACACATTCAACTAGGGCAATTCAGACATTTCAATAGTTATAGTCTTATAGATGATCAAGAAGTAACACAGAGATTTTGTGATGGTTCAGAAACCACAGTGATTTTATTATAATTTTAGTAACTACTAGTTTTGAAAAATTCAAGCTTTTCAGCAGTTATTTCTTAATTTATAAGATAAACACCTTAGAAAGAAATAACATCTCCATATAGGTTTATCTAAATTACTTATTGATTAGGGATTTCCATACACCATTTTTAAAGCTACCTCCTAGTAAACAATCCTATTGTAAGATGGATTATAAGATTTTTCATTTCAAACAATTATGAAAGTTGCTGCACATAGTAATCATCGCACATCCTCTTGTATCGCTCTTTAACTCGTTGTTTATTATCTTTGACGATTTTCGTGGTAAATTGACAACATAAATCATCATCCTTTGAAATCTTGGCTTTACTTGCCACTGAATTTAATTCACAACTAACGATTTTTATAACGAGCTAGAGTTTAACATCACGATTACCATAGCAACATTCAAGGTTTTTTTTTTTTTTTTTTTTTTTACTATTTGAGTTCGGGTATATACATCAATCATTTTTCTTTCCTTTTATTTTTATTTTATTTTATTTGTTCATTTTTCTCTTGTGTCTCCTATTACATATTGTATAATGTGCTCCTTTAGAATACATATATTTTAGAATTATCATATCACCCTAACCGTGATTCAAGACTAAGTACTTAAAATTCTCACTTGCATATTATACTTTCTACATGACGTTGTCTACCTTAATCGATTATCTCCATTCTGCTCTATCACTGACCATATACTCCTCAATTGTCATATAAGTCATATCATTCCTTACTGTGTATCTGAATATGTTCTTTGGTCTCTCCCCCCATGTTTAACATGTATCTCATTCATTGTCTCGCACCAAATAACAAGTGCATCTGCAGGACGTCTTTATACATGTTCATATCATGTTAACCTTAACTCCCTCATCTTCTCATCTATAGAGTCACCCCAACTTTTATCATTATATGTTCAATTCTTATCCTATCATTCCTTGTATGTCCATACATTCATCTTAACATTCTCATTTTTGTCACTCGTATTCTTTCTTCATGCTCAAAATTGACTGTCCAACATTCATACGTGTATAACAGTGCGGGTCTTACTAGCGTCCTATAAAACTTTCCTTTAAGCTTTAAAGGTACTTTTCTATCGTAAAGAAGATTTAACGCGCTTCTCCATTTTAACCATCCTGCCTGTACCCTGTGATTCACATCCTTGCCTATTCCTCCATCTCTTTGCAGCATATATCCGAAATACATAAAATTCTCACTTATGTGAATTTCTTAATCTTTTAGTTTCGCACATGGTTCCAAGGTCATTCTTTTATTGCTAAATTAAATTTCATATACTCTATCTTCTTTCAAATCAATTTGAAACTCCTTTCCCCTGGTGCATTCGGCTAATATTCCACCTTATCATTGACTCCTTCACTAGTCTAATCAACTAACACAATGTCATCTACAAATAACATGCTCTATGTAACTCTATCTTGAGTGTGTCAAGTGAGCTCATCTATAAATAAAACAAATAAGTATGGACTTAACACAGATCCTTGGTGTAAACCCACTGTAATAGGAAACTACGGACTTAGTTCTCCTGAAGACATTACGCGTGTCATACGCTCTCATACATGTCTTTAATATTTTCTATATATGCTACTCTAACATATTTCTTTTCAAGCACTTTCCACAGTATATCTCTTGACACTTTTGTTAGGTCCGAAACACACTCTAGAGGGGGGTGAATAGAGTGTTTGGCACTTTTTTGTTGCGGAATTTTTCTTGTGTGACTCAACTCAAAAGAAATTCAAAATCAGAGTAAGAATGGGAGGTGAGAAGCAATGAATGATTACACCGGATATAGAGTGGTTCAAATCGTAAATGATTCTACTCCACTACCACTTTGTTGCCAAAGTGGATTTTCAATAACTACTCTTCTTATTAAAGACAATAAGAACAACCACAGCAACACTTACACTAACACCTTAGTGTAAGCAACAACAACAGCAACTTCTTGCACAAAACACACTTGTGCAACTACAACAACTACAACTCTTAGCAAGAACAACTTGCTACCTCACAACTTCAACAAAATTCCCTTAAGAACTTGTCACAGTGGGTTGATGAAATGTAGTAAGGTTCACACTTTCTCACTACTCTAAGCACAAGCAAGAGATCAAATATTTATGGTTCCTCTTGTGCTTGACTCTCTATCTCTCAATATACAATAATTAAGAGCAAAGAAAAGCTTAACAAGCTTTAAACAAATTTACAAGTATGAGAGAACTATACAACAATGAATAATGAAGCTAGATGATGTTGAAAGTGTGTATTTGCCTCATCCAAGTCTTTTCTATTTATAGATGAAGTTGACCACGTTTTTGAGGCTCTCCACCATGTCTAGAACTACTCCAAATGTCAAGATAATACCCAAATAGTCTTTAGCCATCCTATGGTGTGATTTGATCCTCAATAGCCACCCTAGAGAATCTTAGACATGGACAAACTAGTCAAGGAAGCATGTAGTATGTTGGGTTAAAGTTCACAAGAAATTTGAGCAAGATTGGAGAGAGAAGACATCATAAATCTCCCTTGGATTTTGTTCCAACGTTCAAAAAATTTTGAAACTTGGGAACGTCGATCGATCCACGTGCCAGTGCTGAGAGATCGACGTCCTCTAGAAGTACATCGATCAATCGATGTCACCTTGCTGAGAGATTGATGTCTTCCAGAAGTACGTCGATCGATCGATGTCACCTTGCTGTGAGATCGATGTCTTCCAGAAGTATGTCGATCGATCGACGTCTCCTTGGCTGAGAGATCCACGTGTTCCAGATTGACGTCAATCGATCGACGTCTCCTTGGCTGAGACATCCACATAGATCTGAGAGCTTCAAACTTTAATAACCTACACATGGATCGATCCATGTGCCTTCCTGAGGGGCTGATGTATACGTCAATCGATCTATGTGAGAGATTGACATCTTACAGTGTGTTTTTCTCAATTTGCTTTAAATTCAAAGTGTGAAATTCCATTTTAGCCCTTTTAAAACATCTTTTAACATCATCAAAACATTTTATAATCCAACAATCTCCCCCTTTTTGATGATTTCAAAACCAAGATTTTAAAAGATGTTTTTGCTTCATTTTAACTAATTGGATGTTTCAAACTTGAAAAATCTTAACCTCCCCCTAAGTGTATGCATTTTATACTTTCCGTAATAATCAATGTGAACATGATTTTACAAATCCAATGAATATATCAAAATGCTTCTCTTTTATAATTATGAATCAAAATGCTCCCCCTCAACCAAACATGTATCAATTTCTAAACTTTCTTAACTCAAATGTGCAACAATTACTTAACACATGATATGCATCAATTTCTCCCCCTCAACCAAGCATATGTAAATCATCAAGCAATTTAGCTCATAAGCAATAACTATCAAGTCAAATATGTAAATCATCAAGCAATTTAGCTCATAAGCAATAACCATCAAGTCAATAAGATCAATAACTTTCTCTCCTTTTTTGAAAGCATCAAAAACAACGGCAATATAAAAACATACTACTGTATTAATCATCAAAAACTAATCAAGTTTTAGCAAAGTACATAAGCCAAGGAATACTAAACTAGAATGATAAACATGAAAACATAAGCTCAAAGAAGTGCTAGTCTTCATAGGAAGAAAATGAGATGCCCAGAATGCACGCCTTCATTTTAACCTTCAGCTTGGCAAACCTTGACTCGTGCAAGGTCACCTTGCCTCGAAGCTCAACAACATCTTGTTGAAGTCTAGTGACTTGAGCTTGAAGTTCAGGAACATTTGAGCTCAACCCACTAGTTTCTTCTCGATTTTCGGGTTCAGGAATAGGTGCTTCGTCCGAAACACCTTCGTCTTCTTCCGCTTCATCCGATTGGTCTCAACCTCTCATTGCTTCTTTTCTTGCTTTGAGTATTTATTGGATGTTGACCTTATCATAAAAATCTTTGTGCGTGATGTCGTCAACATCCATGTTGTCCACATCAATACCCGACTTTACAAGCATCCTATAGATAAGGTTACTATAGGGTAGGGCTTTGTTTTGTTTGGTGGCAGCCTCAATAACATTGGTCATAAAAAGATCCTCAAAGTTAACCTTCTCACGGTTGGCTATTCGGTATGCTATGTAAAAGTCTAGGTTACTTGGCCCTTTGGCGGATTTACCATCATACAAAAGGTAACAATGGCAAGAAGAGTACTATAAACTAAGGGTATATCATTGGTATTCTTAGTGGGATGGTAGCCTAAGGGCCATATCCCACTTCCATACATCAAACTCAAAATACCCCTCGTTGGGTACACCAATCAATTCACAAATTTTTTCAACCTTCCATTTAATGTGATGATCATCAATAATAGAATGCAAAGACAAAGGAAGACCATTTATGTATTGAACCCATAAATTTACATAAAAAAGTCTAATGTACCTAGTGGACATTTTATACATCTCTCTCTCATTCCAAATACTCCTCCATTCTTGAACATCTAACCGCTCAATGATAGGACTTAATTCATTATTGCTTAGAATGTCATTTATTCTAAGCAATTTGAGTGGGATAGTGGCTCTCTCATCATCTTCCCATTTATCATATAATATTTGAGAATATCTAGTGATAAACCTTACATGTCTGGGTGGTAGAGGTTCCGTCAAAGCATCCTTGGCTTCTTTAGTTTTGATCCAAGGAAAGTTTGAGAGAGTTAATCCACTTCGAATCTCGGCAAGAACTAGGCTTTAGCTCTCATCCATTGATTGCTTTCTTCTAGGTTGAGAGGTTTGTCTTGAGAAGGATTGCTTGACCCTTCTCCTCCACTCCTAGAGGATCTTGGCCTCTTGGTTGTGTTCTTGCTTCTTGAAGACATAGTTGGAGAGATTAAGGCTTGAGAGATTGAAAACTTTAGGTTGGGATAGAGAAATTCAAGAGAAGAGATCAAGAATCAAGAGTAGAGATGATTAAATCTTGATTTAGAGATGAAATTTAAGAGATGGTAGGTCTTTGGAGAGGGAGGCGCAGGTTTTGAGAGGCTTCAATCGTTTTGTTAGGGTTGGAAATGAAGAAGAGTTCGCGTTTTGGAAGATTTTAAATCTGCAGAAATCGATGACGTCAATCGATCGATCGACGTCAGAGATCGACGTACATGGATCTCTAATTTTGATACATGGATCGATCCATGTATGCTGATTTTTGAAATTTTCAATTTTAACCATCTAAACATTGTTTATCATCCCTAATCTTGTTCTAATGGAATCAAATGTCTCAGTAGGAAGGGATTTTGTGAATATATCCGCTTGTTGGTCATTTGTTGGAACAAATTCAACGCATACCAATCCTTTTTTAATGCAATCCCTTATAAAGTGATGTCTCACTTCTATATGTTTGGTCCTACTATGATGTACCGGGTTTTGCGCTATACTTATGGCTGAGGTATTGTCACATAAGATAGGAACTTTATCAAACTTAACATTATAATCGTTTAAAGTGTTGATCATCCAAAGTAGTTGTGCACAACATGAAGCGGCCGATACATATTCGGATTCCGCCGTTGAAAGTGACACACTATTTTGTTTCTTGGAGAACCAAGAAACTAAGCAATCTCCAAGAAATTGGCATTTCTCGGAGGTGCTTTTCCTATCAACAAGATTTCCAGCATAGTCGGAGTCACTATACCCTCTTAAATCAAAACATCTATTTTTGGGATAAAACAACCCAAAGTTCAAAGTTCCTTTCAAATACCTAAAAAGATACGTTTAATTGCAATTAGATGCGATTTCTTAGGCATACTTTGAAATCTAGCACATAGGCACACAGCATGCAAAATATCCGGTCTACTAGCGGTTAAATAAAGTAAACTACTAATCATAACCCTATATTTGGTTACCTCAACCGGCTTTCTTTTTCGTCTTTGTCAAGCTTTGTACTTGTACTCATTGGTGTGTTTACACTTCTTCCATCTTCAAACTTGTACTTCTTGAGCAAATCTTTTGTATACTTTGTTTGAGATATATACACTCCATCTTGAGTTTGCTTGATTTGAAGACCAAGAAAGTAGTTGAGTTCACCCATCATGCTCATTTCAAATTCTCCTTCCATCAATTTAGCAAAATGCTCACAAAGAGAATCATTAGTAGCCCCAAATATAATATCATCTACATAAATTTGAACAAGCAATTGATGGTTTCCTTGTTCTTTAATAAAAAGAGTAGTGTCGACTTTTCCTCTTGAAAACTCATTTTCAAGAAGGAAGTTACTTAATCTATCATACCAAGCCCTAGGAGCTTGTTTAAGTCCATAAAGGGCCTTTTTGAGTTTAAATACATGATTTGGATAATCATGATTTTCAAACCCCGGAGGTTGAACTACATATACCTCTTCTTGAATTATTCCATTCAAGAATGCAGATTTCACATCCATTTGATATAGTTTGAAATCCTTATAGCATGTATATGCTAATAGAATCCTAATAGCTTCTATCCTAGCTACGGGGGCAAAGGTCTCATCATAGTCTATGCCTTCCTCTTGCCTATATCCTTGAGCTACTAACCTAGCTTTGTTTCTAGTAATGTTTCTTTTATCGTCCATTTTGTTTCTAAATACCCATTTAGTGCCAATTACAGGATGATCACTAGGTTTAGCAACTAATTCCCAAACATCACTCCTTTCAAATTGATTCAGTTCTTCTTGCATGGCTAATACCCAATCTTCATCATTTATTGCCTCCTTTATATTTTTAGGCTCAACTTGTGAAATGAAGGCATTTTCATTGAATTTTCTCCTAGTCATTATACCTTGACTAGTTTCACCTAATATTAATTCTTTAGGGTGATCTTTCCTATACTTGTATGAATCCGGTAAATTTGAGATATCTCCTCCTACTTCTTCATCTTCAACCTTAGGTTCAAGGGGATCAATCCTAAGGTCAATGATAATGTTGCCTTTTGGATTCTCAAATTTCTCTATATGACTCACTTCAATTATTTCATCATCATCATTATCATTAGTGTTTGATTCATTTTCAATGAGTTCACTAAACTTGACATGAATTGATTCTTCAACTTTCATGCTCCTTTTATTATATACTCTAAATGCCTTGCTATTTTGAGCATAACCCATGAAGATTCTTTTATCCGCTTTGAAGTCGAGTTTATCCAAGTTATCTTTGGTGTTAAGTATAAAGCACTTACAACCAAATACCTTGAAATAACCAATATTTGTTACTTTACCTTTCCAAAGCTCATAAGGAGTCTTTTTGAGAAATGGTCTCAAATAAACTCTATTGATCACATGACAAGCGGTGTTTACCGCTTCAGCCCAAAAATATTTGGGTAGCTCAAATTCGTTTAGCATGGCTCTACTTATTTCTTAGAGTGTTCTATTTTTTCTTTCCGCAACACTATTTTGTTGAGGAGTTCTTGGAGCCGAGAAATTGTGTCCATACCCTTTGGATACACAAAATTCTTGAAATTCTCCATCAAACTCACCACCTCTATCACTTCTAATTTCCTTAATTGTATCTTCTCTTTGAATTTCTAATCTCCTACAAAGCTTTATAAATTCTTGGCATGCATCATTCTTTTAGCTAAGAACATTACCCAAGTGTACCTAGAGAAGTCATCTACCAACACAAAGGTGCAATGTTTTTCACTTAGACTTGCCGTACCAATATCTCCATACAAATCCATATGAAGTAATTGTAGGGGTTTGGTGGTAGAGATTTCACTTTTGGGCTTGAAGCTTGTTTTAACAAGCTTTACCTTTTGACAAGTGTCACATAAGCCATGTTTTTCGAAATTTAATTTTGGAAGACCTTGGACCTTTTCATTTTTGCAAATCTCTTTGAAATTTTTAAAACTAATATGTCCAAGTCGTCTATGCCATAGTTGAGTCAAATCATTTTTGGCAACTGGCAAGAAACATTTTGTTATATCAAATCATGTGTGCTAAATTTGTAAACATCATTTTTACGTATAGCCTCAAAAACAATCTTATCGTTCTTTTTCGCAATGCATTTTCTTTTCACAAATTCAACTTGAAAATTAGCATCACATAGTTGGCTAACACTTATCAAATTATACTTAAGCCCTTCTACATATAGTACGTTATTAATAGAAAAGAAGAGTTACCAATTTCTCCATGTCCAAGGATTTTGGCTCTCCCATTGCCAAAATGCACCGTTCCACCATCTTAGAGCTTGAGCTTGGTGAACAACGTTTTGTCTCCGGTCATGTGCGTTGAACATCCGCTGTCCATAAGCCATTTAGTTCCTTCTTCCTTGGCTACTACATTTATCTTGAGAGCCTACAAAACCAAAAGATTTATGCATTGGTACCCTTTGATGGTCGGGTCCTTTAGGTTAGTTTGTCGACCCTTAGGCTTCCAAACATACACGCCTCTAAATCTAGCTCTACATTCATTCTTCACATGTCCTACTTTATTGCAATGAAAACAAGTGGGTACATGCCTTGGTTTAGAATGTGATGAATTTTGTTGTGTTTTTCTATTGTTTGCCTTTTTCTTTAAGGACTTAGGTTTAATGGAGGAATGTGATGAATTAAATCATAAACCGGATTTATCATTTCCAATTCTTTGATTTCCAAGTAGTATGTCTAAATTATTTTTACCATTTGTTAGCCTTTGCAAGTCTAACCTTAGTTTCTCACATTCTTTTCTAATTTCTACATTTTCAAGAGCTACGGTTTTATGCATGGTGAGTGTGATGTCATGATCTTAAAATATCAAAATGTTCTTGTCATGCAAGCTCTTATTTTCTAAAATGCATTTCTTGAACTCTTTCTTCAAATGCTTATATTTTAAATTCAATTTCTCAAGGTCATCTTGCAAATCTCCTATTTCATCATGCAAATTTGAAGGATTAGAATTTACCTCAAGATCATCTTCAATTGCCATGAGACAAGTATGTTGAATCTTTAGATTGTCAACTATTGCAACAAGTCCAACACCTTGATCTTCACTCTCTTCTCCTTTCGATTTGGAAAGGAGATCATCCCACATGGTTACCTCCGCATTAAGGGTTTCTTCTTTTGAGGAAAGACCTTCTTCTCTTGCTTTTGCGTGGCAATCAGCAATGAAGTGACCGGGTCGACCACATCTATAGCAATTTTCACTTGCTTCCTTTTCTTTAGGTGGTCTCTTGAAAAACTTTCTTGCTTGAGCTTTGTTTCTAGTTGCCATTCTTCTAAATTTTCTTATTAGAAGGGCAACTTCCTCATCCGATTCATCAGACTCTACCACCAATCCTTTGTGTGATGATTGTGTGGGCTTGATAGGGTTCATCCTATTTTGTTCATCAATAAGAATTTCATGAGTAAGAAGATTACCAGATAGCTCATCAAGGGTAAGAGTCTTGAGATTCTTTGATTCGGTGATGGCGGTGACTTTAGGTGTCCATTCTCTTGGCAAGGAGTTGAGGAGCTTTGAGACAAGGTCTTCATTTGAGATTTTCTTGTCCACCATGGAGAGTTGATTCACTATTCGTGTGAATCGATCGATTGTCTCCTCAATCTTCTCACCGCTCTTCATTCCGAACATCTCATACTCTTTCATGAGCATGAGTCTTTTGGCCATTCTTACTTGCTCAGTTCCTTCGTGTATCATTTCAAGCCTTTTCCATGCCTCATGAGCTGTTTTAAGACCTTGAAGTCTTATGAGCTCAGTGGTGGTAAGAGCACTTGAGAGAATATCGAATGCTTTGCCATTTGTAGCAAATTTTATCTTCTCTTCGTCGGTGTAGTCATCCTCATCTTTGAACATTGATTCTCCTTTTGAGTTGGTAATCATAGAAACTTCTATTCCTTTGACAACGACTCTCCATATATCAAATCCACAGCCTTTCAAATGATTGATCATTCGAAATTTCCACAAAGAATAATTTTGGGCATCAAACATAGGTGCTTTAGTGTTTGATCCGGAAAATAGTGCAGTAGGCTTAGGAGATGAAGTGTGAGATGAAGAGGTTGATGTTGAGGTTGTCATTGCCATGATCTTTAACCTTGCTACTTGAAAGGATAGACCAAGCAATCAAGGTTATGCTCTAATACCAATTGTTAGGTCCGAAACACACTCTAGAGGGGGGGAGGGGTGAATAGAGTGTTTGACACTTTTTTTTTGCGGAATTTTTCTTGTGTGACTCAACTCAAAAGAAATTCAAAATCAGAGTAAGAATAGGAGATGAGAAGCAATGAATGATTACACCAGATATAGAGTGGTTCGAATCGTAAATGATTTTACTCCACTACCACTTTGTTGCCAAAGTTGATTTTCAACAACTACTCTTCTTATTAAAGACAATAAGAACAACCACAACAACACTTACACTAACACCTTAGTGTAAGCAACAACAACAGCAACTTCTTGCACAAAACACACTTGTGCAACTACAGCAACTACAACTCTTAGCAAGAACAACTTCTTGCTACCTCACAACTTCAACAAAGTTCCCTTAAGAACTTGTCACAGTGGGTTGAAGAAATGTAGTAAGGTTCACACTTTCTCACTACTCTAAGCACAAGCAAGAGATCAAATATTTATGGTTCCTCTTGTGCTTGACTCTCTATCTCTCAATATACAATAATGAAGAGCAAAGAAAAGCTTAACAAGCTTTAAACAAATTTACAAGTATGAGAGAACTATACAACAATGAATAATGAAGCTAGATGATGTTGAAAGTGTGTATTTGCCTCATCCAAGCCTCTTCTATTTATAGATGAAGTTGACCACGTTTTTGAGGCTCTCCACCATGTCTTGAACTACTCCAAATGTCAAGATAATGCCCAAATAGTCTTTAGGCACCCTATGGTGTGATTTGATCCTCAATAGCCACCCTAGAGAATCTTAGACATAGATAAACTAGTCAAGGAAGCATGTAGTATGTTGGGTTAAAGTTCACAAGAAATTTGAGCAAGATTGGAGAGAGAAGACATCATAAATCTCCCTTGGATTTTGTTCTAACGTTCAAATTTTGAATTCTGGGGACGTCGATCGATCCATGTGCCAGTGATGAGAGATCGACGTCCTCCAGAAGTACATCGATCGATCGATGTCACCTTGCTGAGAGATCGATGTCTTCTAGAAGTACGTCGATCGATCGATGTCACCTTGTTGAGAGATCGATGTCTTCTAGAAGTACGTCGATCGATTGACATCTCCTTGGCTGAGAGATCCATGTGTTCTAGATTGACGTTGATCGATCGATGTCTCCTTGGCTGAGAGATCCACGTAGATCTGAGAGCTTCAAACTTTAACAACCTGCACATGGATCAATCCATGTGCCTTCCTGAGGGGCTGATGTATACGTCAATCGATCCATGTGAGAGATTGACGTCTCACAGTATGTTTTTCTCAATTTGCTTCAAACTCAAAGTGTGAAATTCCATTTTAGCCCTTTTAAAACATCTTTTAACATCATCAAAACATTTTATAATCCAACAACTTTATCATATTCATTTTTCAAGTCAATGAAAACCCTTTAAAAATCTTTCTTCTTCTCTCAATATATCTCTTCTAATCTTATCTCGTGGCACTTTATCATATGCATTTTCCAAGTCAATGAAAACCATTTAAGAATCTTGCTTCTTCTCTCAATATATCTCTACCAATCTTCTCAAGAGATGAATATCTTTTCAACATAAAGCCAAATTAATTTTCACACTATTCTCTTTACGAAGTCTTTGCTCAATCACTCGCTTCCAGAGCTTCATTGTGTGACTCACTAACTTAATTTCTCTACAATTTGCACAATCTTAGATGTCATAGGTACCAAAGTGTTTTTTCTCCACTTGTCACACATCTTACCGATTTTCATAATATTCTTAAGAGGATCTATAAGCCATATAATACCTTTTCCCTCTAGGTATTTCCAAACCTCAATTGGAATACCATCGGATCCAATCGCTTTACCATTTTTCATGCTTTCCAAAGCATCTTCTACCTCTGAAAAACAGATTTCTGTACTATATATTTAAGTTTTTATGCTCTTCAGAATTACGTGTCTCGTCCAATACGAGTTCATCTTCTATTGATTCATTAAAAAGTTTATCAAAATACCTTCTCCATCAATCTTGTATTGCCCTTTCCTCGACTAAAATCATGTTGTCTTCGGTTTTAATGTATTTAATTTGAATCAAATGTCTTGTCTTTTTTTCTCTTGCTCTAGCAATTTTTCACGCATCTCTTTCACATTCTTTCGTGTTCAACCGCTTATAAAAATCTTCAAACGCCTTTGATTTGGCTTCACTTATAGCAAGTTTAGCTTCTTTTTTAGCAAGACTATATAAGTCTCTTGATTTCTACAACATTGAAGTGCCTTATAACTAGTTCTCTTGGCTTTTACATTGTCTTGCATTTCTGCTTTCCACCACCAAGATTCATTATTTGTATGTGCTCAATCTTTTGATTCGGCAAGTACATTTCTCGCTGTTTTCTTTGTCTTTACCTCCATATCTCCCGCACTTCATTTCTATCACCACTTGAATTTCTTAAGACTTGTTGCTATAATACTACTTTTCTAAACTCTTCTTACTTAACTTCCTTCAAGTTCTACCATTTTATCTTGGGTTCTATAAGCATTTGTTTTCTCAATCATTTATATCAGATACAAACATCCAACTCTATAAGACAATGCTACATTGTTAAACTTTCTCCCAGGATCATCTTACAATCCTCACAAGATCTTCTATCTTTCGCACGAGTCATAAAATAGTCTATCTGCGCTTATTTGATCAACTTTTGAATGTAATCAAGTGTTTTTCTCTTTCTTGGAAAAAAGGGTTAGTCACTCTATCTTATAGTACCTCTTCTATCTCTTTTTCTAATAATACATGTTACTTCGTCTCTTAATGAGACATCTATAATAACTCCAACTACATTATTTGTCTTATTTTTTTCCTGTGTACCAGATTTTAAATCTTGACTTGTCCAACATCCTATTTTTCTCATCGATCCACTTCGTCCCTTGCAAACATACAATATTTACTTTTATCTTTATTATCATGTCTACTATATCTATTGTCTTTTATGAATATAAAATCACTCTACAAAGGTTCTAATAAAGTTGTAGTCCACATTTTTTCAATTGTTAAAACAAAATTTTTCCACAAAATAATGACATAACTTGAAAATTTCATATATTATCATATGTTAAAGAACATTTTACGTAGATTAAAATGAATAACATATTGAGTAATTTTACTATCTATATTGATAACATAGTATATCAAATGCATTGATCATATTATTTTACTCAAATACATTCAAGCATTATCATAATCCAAAGTCAAGAATCTTATAATATGTTGATTCTCATTGTATCATACGACTTCTTAATAACAAATTTCTGTTACTAACTTATTTGATTGCAGAATCTATTACACAATGTAAATCATTCAGACTTTACTCTGTCCAACTTCTCATTTGCTAGAAAAGTCATGAATATAATCATTACACTGTCTACAGATCAAGACTTCAAGCTCCCAACTATTTCTGATCCAATACATACACAAGGGTAGTAAAGATAAAATTGGAAGTTGAATATATGTACCGAAATATAGAAAGTAGGTGTGACATAAACCATTTGTGGTGGAAATATTGGCGGCTCATCCCGATATGATGGCCCACACTCTCACTCTTACAGTCCTATAGATGATTAGAAGGGAGTTGTCTTAGAAATTTCTTATGCTTGTGTCATCCCTCTAGAAGAATCTTTTCGACCGCTTTTGTTCAACCAACGGAATGATCTTTTATTTGTATTTTGGCAAATGTAAAGGGGTTCTATTTGACACTAGTCCTAGGTTAGAATATGATGGGTAAACACTTAGTGGTTTGTATTTTAAACAAGTTACTCTTGTTATTGCCTTCTCTTACCAACCACTATGTAAAGATGTCTATTTTGACTGCTTAATGAAATATAAACTTAAAAAAGGTGTGACATAAGCCAAATACTCCAGTAGATTGAAGACAAATTCGAGCATCGCAGTTCATTTCTTGAATTTATTTCATCTCTATCAATGTAAAGACGGAACATCATCACTGTTCAGAAAAAAGGGTTGAGTGATTTACGAATGCATGATTTAAATGCTACGTGCTTACGAAATGCATGAACAAATGATTACTTGACACGTTTATATGATAAATATGCTTTATATGTTTATATATATATTATTGCAGCATTAACAAGTCATGAAGCGTTAAAGCTTCTATCATATGGCAAACATTTGTTGTCTTTATACTAATTTCAGGTGCCACAATAAATGAACTAAACTAGTTCATTAAGTGGAGTGCTTAAGTTAATGAACTAACTAGTTCATTAAATAAAGACATATTTGGAGAAAGCTTTATGGCAACAAATTTGAAAATGGAAAGTCTCCTCCCCATTCCTTCTACATGCCATTTTAATAATATATATAGATAGCCATATTTTTTTAAAAGACACAATACACATATATTCCGACGTACAACCGACACGTTACATATGTTATAAACGTACGTCGACATCACACCACTGTATACAACTCATATTTATGAGTATATTCAGGTCTTATATCATATGACATAAGTCATGGTGACGTCAAAATTATAACGACATGTTACAAGGTCATAAACCAAAAATTGTCATATCGGGTGACTACCGAAACTTCACCGACATGTCACGTACTTGCCATATAAATATAGCCAGTCCATATACTTCAAAAATGACCAAAAATTTCGTGGCTCGCATGTTACAAACAGCCACTAAGTCATTCCATGTTGGCACACACAAATCACCCACAATTTAGGCTAAATTTATGGAGAATTCAAATTGTAATTTATTTTCTACACATGTGACATTTTTATCAGCCATTAGAGCTGAATATCCACTTTATTTTATGCATATCATGTGTGACATAAAATATATGACATGTGCAAGAAGTTTGAACTTAATCGAAGAAAAATCGTGTAACCGACGAAAGTCGAAAATTCGGTTTTCTACGAACTTACACACATGGAACGTTTTTGGCATTGGTGTAACATGTATCTAGACACTTTTTACACATTTAATACATGTTAAAATGTTCTAGAAAATTCAAATTAAGGCTGATTATAATTTACCATATATGTGTGAATATTGTGCATTATTTGACAAAATTTACCAAAAGAAAATTCAGCACATGTGCATGAATTCACATGCCATTTTCAGCTATGTTGGAGCCTAGGTGGAGCTTATTTGACACTTTAATTGGTGAAAAATAAGCCACACATGATTGGTGACATTGAAGAAGGCAACACATAAGGAAACAATTCAAAATACAACACATGCTGAAATTTTAGCACATGTTGTGTTATGGATGGATTTTAGCACGTTTTTTCTTCAATTGTCTTCCAAAATTGAAGGGTATTAATGTGTGATTGTATGGTAATGTTTTCACTACATTTGAGCACAGCTTTTAAGAGTTTTTTTTGTAGAATTTACAACTCATTAAAGGATGTCAAGGTAGACCTATCAACAAGTGACAAGTAAGCAAGGTCAAGTCATCCGTCCAATCATATTGCGCCAAGTAAGCAAGATTGTGCCATCTTCTACACAAGGCAATCTTTCAAGGACATTAAAGATGATTCTCAAGAAGGGAGAAATCCCTAGGGGCGACCAACATGTGATAAAAGAGAGAAGATAGTGCAAAACAAAACAAAGATACAACTCACATTCTCTCAAGTGCAAAAAGTTGTACTACTTTCTTCTTCTTCTTTTCTTTCTTTCTTCTTCTTCTCTCAAGCCTATTGTTCATATATTCTATATATTGTATAGGCTTTGAATATACCACCCATACACGTTCAATTGCTGTAAAAGGTTGATCAAGGTGTGATCAAACCTTCATTCGATTGGTGGTAGTGTTTGTGATCGGTTTGCTTGATTGTTGTGATTGTAAAGAGGATGAGTTAGTGTTTAAATCCAGTCACCATGGTGGTAAGGTGTTTTTCTTTTTTAGTGATAAATGAGAAAGGTGTCCTCAAAGACTGGAGTAGGTTGTTTTAACCGATCCAGTATAAAATCCTTGGTGTTCTTACTTTACTGCACTTCACTTTCAGTTTTAAGTTTTCTACATTGATTTCATTGCAACAGTAAAATAGTAAACGAATTTCAAAAATCATAAAATTTTGCAGGAACATAACCACATGTCCTAGTTTTTATTTGGTGCAAGTTTCACCTCATTTGGATAAGTATAAGTCAATCAAACAATAACAGTTCTGAGACTAGTGCAATCTGAATTTCAGACTTGCAAAGGTTGAGAACATCAACGTATTTGACATATTTGCCAAAGGAATTTTAAAAAACTGTTTCAAATATTTAAAGTACATATCATAAGGGTCATATCATAAAATTTTCAGATCATTTGGAGTTGTAAAGTAATAGGAATAAATTTTTCAAGTCAGAGTACAAGTTCTGGCAGATTAGCACAATCTGACTTACAACGTATTTTAAAGGGTTAGGTGTGGAATTTTAATTTGAAATTTTTATGAGATACTCAGAACATTGGAGAGTTCATTCACACCGAATTTCATAATTTTTGAAGGTATGTAACTAGGTCTTTTAATTATTTCAAATCAGGATCTTAAAATAGAAACTGTTTTCAGAACTGAAGTTTTTGGTTCAAAAGTTTTTAAAAACCAAATTTTCCGCACCCACTATTCAACCCTCCCTTCTAGTGGTGCTATACAGGTCCTACAATCACCTCACTACTACATCATACAATCTTTCAGAGGAAAAGCTTAAAATATTGTAGTTAAACAAAAACCTTGAATACCATATAATTTCGAATAATTGCACTTCATATACGGTTTTGACAATACCATGAAATTGAGCAGTTTTAACAAAACCATGTGTCCATGACAGTCAAACATGACCGTCATGGGCGAGACAATCTCAAGTCCTCCCCTCTTTTCTTCTACTATTCAAATTTTGGCTAGTTGTTTTGAGCAGAAGATGATGACTGCGTTTCTTGCAATGTTAAATGTTTCTTTTTTTAGTTTTATTGTTTGACTTATTCTTCTCTATTTTGATAGGTCTCAATCATAGCTGAAATAATTTGAAAGTGGTAATTAGTTCTATTTAGGGTAAGAATAACCTGAAATAATTTGAAAGTGGTAATTAGTTCTATTTAGGGTAAGAATAACCACAAGTTTTGACTGGAAATAGCTTGTTTTTTATTGCTATGGATCGAATGCTTAAATACAGAAAGGAAATAACAGATTCTCCTAATTCTCAGGCCACACTCTCATCTTTGCTTCCTAAGAAATAGGATACTAATGGTTGACTAAGCAACCACTTATTTGATGAATAACAAATATCCCTATTCACAAGGAAAGATAATAACAACTTTGCATATTCTAACAGCAAACTATCCTACTAGCTTGACTAAGTCTTTCACCGCCTATGGTCCATGACCTGCTGCCCACACCCACCATGGCCTCCTTGGACCCGTGGTCCTATCAATACCCCATTTTGATCGGAACCTTGTCCCCAAGGTTTGAGCTCAAAAATCTATCATTTAGTTGTGTCGCTTCTTCCCACGTGGCTTCTTCTTCATGCAGCTGCTTCCATTTGATGAGGTTTTCTTTTATGAACTTGCCTCTTTTCTTGACCCAACGGACATCTAATACTGACTCAGGCTCTCGAACTAGCTCGCCGTCGTCGTTAATGGGTGGAACTTCCTGGTTGGGCGCAATGGCTTCCCCCATTTTTCTCTTAAGGAGAGAAACATGAAAGACCGGATGTATGTGTGATCCTTCCGGCAGTTGTAATTTGTAAACTACTAGTCCAATTTTATCCTCAATGCGGCACGACCCATAAAAGCAGCTTGCAAGTTTTTGATAAGCTTGCTTGAATACAGGCTGCTGTCGATAGGGATGAGGCTTTACGAACACCATGTCCCCCACCCTAAATTCTACTTCGTGTCGATGTAAGTTAGCATGTTGTTTCATGCGGTTTTTGGCAGCACGCAAATTGGCTTTGATCGGTCAAAGAAAACATCTTTGCAGGCCAAATTTATGTCAACTTCGTGTATTATGCTTCCTTCGTCAGTATAATGCGGAACTATCAGAGGAGGCCGGCCATAGAGCACCTGGTAAGGGGACATTCCTATAAGCGCATGATAAGTCGTATTGTACCAGAACTCGGCCCAGGGGAGGAAAGAATACCACCAACGAGGGTGGTGGGACGTGAAGCAGTGAAGGTACTGCTCGATATAGCTATTCACGACTTCAGATTGACCATCTGTTTGTGGATAATAAGCGAAACTCATCTTCAATTGGGTACCCGATAAGTTAAAGAATTTCTGCAAAACCTAATGAAAACTGGGTCACGATCACTGACAATGGATTGAGACAGCCCGGGTAATTTTACGACTCCTTTGATGAACTTTTCTGCCACCACCTTTGCGGTGTAGGTCTTTTGATTGACTTTTGTATGTTTTGAGCTCACCCGAGTGTCCCCCAATAGAGAATCATGGAATTCTTTAAGAAGTTGTTGCACCACAGTAGTGTTTGGGAAGTCGCTGCTTATAATAGAGCAGCCCACTTCGCCAACTATAAGTCTTGCCAGGGTTCGACAGTGCTAGCTCTCCAATTTTCTTCATATATAGATGCCCCTGGCTCTCAGCTTTGATGGTATCCCATAACGAAGTTTGTGGCACACTTATAATGTCTATTTACTCACGACAAGGCATCAGCCGCATTGTTTTCCTTACCTGGCTTATAAATGATTTCATAGTCATATCCTAACAATTTTACCACCTACTTCTGTTTTTATGGCGTCAAGACACGCTATTCCAACAAAAAATTGAGGCTGCGTTGATCTGTTTAGATAAAGAACTTCCTGCCAAGCAAATAAGGACGCCATGTTCGAATGGCCTGAACAATGGCAAGCATTTCTCTAGTATAAACTAACCACGAGCGCTTAGTGATGCCGAGAGCGCGGCTCATAAATGCAATTGGACGCCCTTGCTGAGATAAAAACGCTCCAATACCGTCCCCTAAAGCATCAGACTCGATCAAGAATGGTTTGGCAAAATTTGGCATGGCAAGCGTAGGAGTAGTGGTCAGTGCCTCTTTAAGATCCGGGAAGGCCTATGCCGCATCATCACACTATTGAAACTGTCCATTATTTAGCATGTTGGTAAGAGGCCGTGCTATGATTCCATAGTTGCGGAAAAACTGTCGATAGTAACATGTCAAGCCCAATAAGCCCCGCAACTCAGAAACAGTGGCGGTTTTAGGCCAATTCAGCATGACTGCAATTTTCCCTTGGTCAACTTTAACTCATTGTGAAGTGATAACATGTCCTAGATATTATGTTTCTTAATGGTCGAATGTACACTTACTTTTTTTAATAACGAACTGATGATGCCTCAATATCTCCAAGGACTTCTGAATATGATCAAGGTTCTCCACCCAACAGGTGCTGTAAATTAATATGTCGTCGAAAAATATGAGTACACATGTACAGAGATACGGCAAAAATATGGAATTCATAAATACTTGAAAAGTGGATGGAATGGTACAGAGGCCGCACGGCATAACTAAGTACTCATAGTGGCTGTTGAGAGTGCACAAGGCAGTTTTGTAGATATCCGAGGGGTGTACCCACACCTAGTGGTACCCCGCGCACAGGTCTAGCTTCGTGAAGTAAGCAACTCCATGGAGGTCATCCAACATATCATCAATTATTGGTATGGAAAATCGGTCCTTAATGGTGACATCATTTAGTGCTCGATAGCCCGTACGAAAGCGCCACGACCCACCCTTCTTTTTAACTAATAAGACGGGTGACAAAATGGGGCTGGTGCTCATTCGAACGAGTCTTATTTTTAGCATTTCTTGAACCTATTTTTCGATTTCAGCTTTCTTGCAATGGGCATACCTGTAGGGACGCACCTTGACAGGATGGCAATTAGGTCGGCTCATGGAATAAGTCTTCAAATAATGGCTACATATCCGTAGTGCTGCTAGGCAGTGTGTTTCTGACAATGAGTTGGAGTAATACCGCGAATAGAGAGACTCCTTGCCGGATTTTCTTAGAGATGGATTCTGAAGTTGTAAGCTGAATGATTGGTGTGTCAATTCATTGCAAGATGTAAGGTTGGCCATGCCATTGGAATTCCATGGTCAGCTGTTTCCAATTACATGCTACTATTCGTAATTGCTCAAGCCAGTGGACACCTAGAACCATGTTCAATCCACTCAAAGGTAAAGCATAGAGGCTAAGCACAAAAAGAATACCTTGAATCACTACTAGAACATCCTCAATTCTCCCTTGACATCTTAAGGGATTTCCATTGGCCACCTTTACATTAAAAGGATCCGTGGGAACTACCAGCAGTTGCAATAAAAGGGCCATCTTGATGCTAATGAAGTTGTGAGTAGAGCCGCTGTCAATTAGTACCACCATCTTAGTGTGACTAATCTATACCATCACCCTCATAGTTTGGTACGACGACCATTCGGATAGTGCATGCAGCAAAATATTTGGTTGGAATTCCTCTTGGTCCTTAACTTCATCTTCGTCCGAAGCATCCGTGTAGCTTTCTAATATCAGGAGTTGAGGTTCACAACATTTCTGGCCAGGGGTGAATTTTCCGTCACAGTAGAAGCAAAGCCCATGCGCCCTTCTTCTTTGCATCTCCAAGTCAATCGCTTCATAGACGGTACTGTTTTGGGGGCTGCAACGAGAGGGGAATCAGAAGTAAGCTGGCTAATTAGACGGACCAGTTTCTGTTGCGGATAAGTTGCTCAGCTTTCATTTGGGCCAAACTAATTACCTCTTTCAAAGACTTAGGCTTGAACATACGAATGTCGTCGGCTATCTCGGATTTGAGGCCTCCCATGAACGTTCCCACTTGCGCTTTTTGTGTCAAGCCTTGCATCCGGTTCCCCAACCTTTCTTTGATAATCTCACAAGGATCCTACCTGCCTTACCCGAGACAACGCCTAGTCGAAATCTTCACATTTAGTAGGGCCAAATCGGGCCCATAATTCCTCCTTGAATGCAATCCAAGTGACCACCCTGTCTTCCTCCTTAAGGGTTCTTTGTAACCACTGGTTTGCCTCCCCTTCAAGATGGTAGGAAGCAAGGGATACCTTCTGTGTGTCGACAGTTCTTTGGTACTTAAAAATTGCTTCACTTTTGTTAGCCATTATGTGGTATCATCTCTGGAAAACCGTAGAAAATCCAGTTTGGCAGTTTTGGTTATGAACACAGGTCATTGTTCTGCTTTATGCTCGTCCCTGTGATTGTGGCACCGGTTTTGTGCATTAGAGTTGTTGTTAGATGCCTCATTAGTCGAGAGGAAAGTTTGGGACAAATTGTAAAGGGTGTCCCCCCATTCGAATGCAACTTGTACGCAAGGCCTAACTCCATACAGCTCAGATTGTCCTGTAGACTCCCTAGTCCCGCTTCAAGATTCTCGATCCGCTCGTTATTGGTAGTCATGGTAAGTAGCTCTGATACCAATGATAGGTCCCAATCAAAACTAAAATAATATAAGAGTAGTAATTAGTTCTATTTTGGACAAGAACAACCACACGTTTTGATAGGAAATAGCTTGCCTTTTGTTGCTATGGACCGAATGCTTAAATATAGAAAGGAAATAACTCATTTTCCTAACTCTCAGGCCATTACTCTCATCCTTGGCTTCCTAAAAAATAGGATACTGTTGGAGGAAATGGAAGTATATTGTAATTGGGCCAAGTTACTAACTGTGGTTAGCAACGTACTTTGAGCTAATATTGTGATTATTTTCACTATTGATAAGTAGAAACTAATGAGTCTTTAATTATCTACACAGTGAGTAGATAATTGTAGGCTTTTGAATCACTCGATTTCAATACCGGGTGAATTAGAAATTAATGCCCAAAGTAAAGGGATCAGTCAACTCAGCTCGGCCCAGACTTGGGTGTGGGCCTAGGTAGTGGACTGAGCTGCCGACCTGAAAGGTTCAGGTTATGGATTGGTCTACATGTCGTATAGTGGGCTGCAGACTGTAGGCCGAGTCCTATAGCACCATGTCAGATCTCGTCAGTCCGGGTGGAGGTTGTTATTTGCAAACTCGTCAGGTTGTTGAGATAGGATGACGGTTAAATTTGAAAAGCTGTTCAGATTTAGTCGGCCGAGCTGACTTGAAATTGTTATGATCTGACGACTCAGATTGAACAGTTAGTTGATCTGACGGCTGAGAGTCCTAGTGCGGTTCTGATCCAACGGTTCAGGCCGAGCCGGTATCTGATCCTATGGCCGAGATTGCTGTGAATGTAACAGCTGACCTCAGAATTTTCCTATAAATAGTGGCCAAGGATGATCTCTAGGGATACACTCAGAATTCACGAGTTCTTCTATCCTCTGTAATCTCCCTCTCTGCATCTTCATTCTTTCCAAACATTCTGCATTCCAGTATACTGTGAAGGTGAGGACACTCTTAAAGGTTTGTAGAGTTCAGCACTGCAGTGCTGCACGTCTGAACTGGTCTCCGTTGTATCCTGGGAGACTGTTGCTCCTCTGGTTGGGCACAGTATACCGGAGAATTAACGTCTTAAGGACAGAGTCCTGGACTCACCTTGGATCTCTGCTCTGCTGAGCTGAGAAGGTTATTGCCCAGCTAAGCTCTACTGTGTTTCGAGCTCAGCTATCTGCGGGAAGAACACAGCACTGATATACTGTTGCCGAGGTCTGCTGAGAACATTCGTTGTTCTGAAGCATCGTATGCTGAGCTCTGCTGTTTGGCTAAAGACATCCGTTGTTCTATAGCTCTGCCGTGCTGAGCTCTGCTCGGCTGAAGCGTCTGAAAGCACAACTCTCGGTTGTTGTGTTGAGGTGCCGAAGTCGGTCAGTCGGCTGGTCGGCCATACTATACAAAAGTCAATTTGTCTGAATTATTTTCAATAATTCTTAAGACATTACTGGTTTGATTCTCTACTGATTTTTGATTGTTTCTGATTGTCAAAGACTAAATGGAGAACACGAGTTCAAGCTCTGTTCAAGGCGCAGACGTGCACAGCTCTGCTCCTATGGCACCAAATGCTGGGGTGCCAAAGAACATTCCTGCACATGGTCCTGTTGTGGTCTAAGTGGAGAAACCAAAGAAGTTCAGTGGGAGCTTCTTTAAACGTTGGCAGCAGAAGATGTTGTTCTTCTTGACTGCCGTGGGACTTGCTTCGTTCCTGACCAAGGACCCACCTGTGGGGGGTTCTGAGGAGGACCAGACCCAATCTATGGACTACAAACTCTCTGTTGAGGCTTGGAACTTCAATAATTATGTTTGTTTAAGCCATATTTTGGGGTTCTTGGACAACTCCTTATACGATTTGTACTGCACGTACAAAATCGCAAAGGGTCTGTGGCAGGCATTGGAAAAGAAATACCGTACGGAAGATGCCGGCACTAAAAATTTTATTGTCGGCAAATTCCTGGATTTCAAAATGTCTGACTCTCGCACTGTTGTTTCTCATGTTGAAGAACTTCAGACGTTGGTAGCCGAGATAGGAGAGGAGGGCGTGTTGCTCAATGAATCGTCGTCGTGGTTGCGGTGATTGAGAAGCTACCTCTTTCATGGAGGGAATTCAGAAGCTATCTCAAACACAAGCGAAACGAGATGTCATTGGAAGATCTGATTCTCCGACTCCGCATAGAGGAAGACAATCCCAAATCTGAACAAAAGCCACAGACAAATCCTGGTCAGGCCAAGACCCATGTTGCAGAGGCCAAGAAAAAGAAGGGCCAGCTCGAGGTGAACAAGAAAGGCAAGCAGATTGCCAAGAAGTTCACCGAAAAATGCTACAACTGTGGCATTTAAGGGCACGTCAGCAATGAATACAGAAAGCCCAAGAAGAAGCAGACCAAGGCAAAGGCCAACATAATCGATGCCATGGATGATCTAAACCTATGGGTAGTGGTCTCAGAGTGTAATGTTGTGGGCAACATGTGCAAATGGTGGCTTGATACTGGCGCCACTAGACATGTCTGCTCTAGCAGAGATATGTTCACAGAGTACAAGTCCGGAAACAATGAACAGCTTTACATGGGGAACTCGGCCTCTTCGAAGATTGAAGGCGAGGGTAAAGTTGTTCTGAAGCTAACCTCGGGGAAGCATCTGACTCTACAAGATGTGCTGCACATATCCGGCATTCGGAAGAATTTAGTATCTGGATCTCTTCTAGTCATGCATGGATTTAGACTAGTGTTAGAATCCAATAAAGTTATTCTTTCGAAAAATGGCATGTATTTGAGGAAGGGGTACTTGACAAATAGGATGTTCAAATTAAATGGCATCACTATTGTATCGGAAAAAGATTTGCCCGCAGAGGCTAATGAGAATGTTTCCTCTTCTGTTTACATGCTTGAATCTTCTTGTTTATGGCATTTTCACTTGAGACATGTGAATTATAAGTCATTACAACGTATGGTTAATCTTGACTTATTGCCCAAATTAAAATTTGATAATGAAAAATGTCAAATATGTGTTGAAGCAAAGTTAGCAAAAGTGCCATTTCATTCAATAGAAAGGATCATTGAACCTTTGAATTTTAATTCACACTGACGTGTGTGACTTAAAGATTGTGCAAACGAGAGGTGGTAAAAAGTATTTTGTAACTTTAATCAACGATTGCACACGATACTGCTATGTCTACTTACTAAGTAGCAAAGACGAGGCTCTTGATGCTTTCAAGGACTATAAAAATGAAGTTGAGAATCAAAAAAGCAAACGAATTAAAGCAATTCGTAGTGATATAGGTGGAGAATATGATGCATCGTTTAATGAATTCTGTTCAGAACATGGCATTATTCATCAAATGATGCACCATATACACCACAATCGAATGGTATTGCGGAACGCAAAAACCGAACTCTGAAAGAGATGATGAATGCTATGTTGATAAGTTCGGGTTTACCCTAAAACTTGTGAGGGGAAGCCATACTCTCAGCTAATGTCATTTTGAATAGAATTCCATCTAAGCAGATGGATGAAACCTCGTATGAGCTATGGAAAGGCTACAAGCCTAGCTACAAATACTTGAAAGTGTGGGGGTGTCTGGCTAAGGTTGATGTACCTAAACCAAGACAAGTTAAAATTAGGCCTAAAACGGTTGATTGCATATTTATCGGATTATGCAACGAACAGTAGTACATATCGTTTCTTGGTGCACAAATCAGATGTTTCTAACATACATAAAAACGTTGTCATGGAGTCAAGGAACACAGTGTTCCTCGACGATGTCTTTCTGAGGAAAGACAAGAAACAAGAAGAAGAAACGAGATCTGGTAAGCGAGTGCATGAGCCGACTCTTCAAGGTGATGAGGAAATTCGTCAAAGCCAGCGTGCCTGAATACCAACCTCGTTTGGTCCTGATTTTCTGACCTATATGGTAGAAAATGAGTCAAGGAACTTTTCCGAGGCAATGTCAACCCTAGAAGCTCCATTCTGGAAAGAGGCAATCAACAGTGAGATAGACTCGATTCTTTAGAATCACACTTGGGAGTTGGTTGATCTTCCACCAGGAAGTAAATCACTTGGGTGCAAGTGGATTTTTAAGAAGAAGTTGAAAGAGGATGGGTCCATCGAAAAGTACAAAGCCATGTTGGTAGCAAAAGGCTATCGACAAAAGGAAGGCTTTGACTTTTTTGACACCTACTCACCAGTAACTAGAATCATGTCTATAAGGATTCTAGTTGCAATTGCTGCAGTCTACAATCTAAAAATCTACCAGATGGATGTGAAGACTGCTTTTCTGAATGGTGAATTAGATGAAGAAATCTATATGGAACAACCGGAAGGGTTTGTGGTTCCAGGACAAGAGTCTAAAGTATGTAGACTCGTTAAGTCCCTGTATGGACTTAAGCAAGCGCCTAAACAGTGGCACTTGAAATTTGATCAATCTACATTAGCTAATGGCTTCAAGATCAATGAGTGTGACAAGTGTGTCTACATTAAGAACACACAAAATGCATATGTAATAGTATGTCTATATGTGGATGACATGCTGATCGTGGGAAGTACTCGGGACATCATCTTAAATACAAAGAAGATGTTGACGAGGAACTTTGACATGAAGGATATGTGAGTTGCTAACGTTATTCTAGGAATTAAAATTTCTAGGATAACCGAAGGACTTGTGTTGTCACAAACTCACTATATTGAATCTGTTCTAAAATGTTTCAATCTGCTTAATGTGAAACCGATGAAGACTCCACTTGACTTAAGTACCCACTTAAGGAAGAACCGAGGCGAGCCAGTGGCCCAATTGGAGTACTCACAAGTGATCGGAAGTCTGATGTACATAACGAATTGTACTAGACTAGACTTAGCGTGTTCAATAAACAAATTGAGTAGATTTACCAGTAATCCAAGTGAGGAACATTGGCATGCTCTGAATAGAGTAATAAGATACTTAAAGTATACAATGAATCTTGGATTACATTACTCGAGATATCCAGCATTATTGGAAGGCTGTTGTAATGCCAATTGGATATCTGCCAGTAAGGACTCTAAATCCACGAGCGGATATTTATTCACTATTGGTTGTGGTGCTGTGTTATGAAAATCCATGAAGTAAACGTGCATAGCTTGTTCCATGACGGAAGCGGAGTTTATAGCACTTGATAAAGCCAGGGAAGAAGCTGAATGGCTTCGGAATTTCCTGGAAGATGTGCCTTGCTGGCCTAAGCCAATCGCACCTATTAGGATACACTGTGATAGCCAGTCGGTTACAGGATGAGCACAAAGCAGCATCTATAATGGTAAGTCTCGACACATGCGTCGGAGACACAATACCATTAAGCAGTTGATCTCTAATGGCGTGATTTCCATTGATTATGTAAAATCAAAGGAGAATCTTGCAGATCCGCTTATAAAAGGCTTGCCTAGAGATCGAATGTCAATTCTGGCAAACGGAATGAGACTAAAACCTATAACGCATGATTCTTTGTAACGGTAACCCAATCTTGTTGACTGGAGATCCCAGAATCTTGGTTCAATGGGACAACTAAGTTATGAAGATCAGTAAACACTTACCCATTCTGTCAAATAAAAGTGTTGTCTGCAGAGTAATAAGGGTAAGCTAAGGCTTCTAATGTTTCCTATATCTTGATATGTTCAAGTGGGGTATGGTAGAATACTTCTGATAGGAAACACCTATATAAGTGTGAAGTGTGGCCGCTTCTATGGGGACTTTGTGGGGCCAAAGTTCTCCAGCACACTTTCTGAAACCAGGTGGTTCGTGGCCAAAATGAACGCAATCATGAGAACCAAAAGGGTGTTAAAAGAAATTTTGTGTGAGTACTGTTTTCTAGGTTCACACTAAAGGCCGGTTAGTTCAAGACATTAAGTTCACTAATTAGCCGAGTGGATCCGATAGCATTTCACTAAGAAAGGTTCAAAGCCAAAAGCTACCTTGTCTGATGCAACATTGTCTTTTCTAACTTCTCGGTAGAGTCTGCATAAACACTCTGCATTAATTCTCATTCATGTGGGGGATTTTTTTGGAGGAAATGTAAGTATATTGTAATTGGGATAAGTTGCAAACTGTGGTTAACAACATACTTTGAGCTAATATTATGATTAGTTTCACTAATGATAAGTGAAGACTAATGAGTCCTTAATTATCTACACGGTGAGTAGATAATTGTAGGCTTTTGAATCACTCGATTTCAATACCGGGTGAATGAGAAATTAATGCCCAAAGTAAAGGGATAAGTCAGCTCAGCTCAGACTGAGCTACCGACCTGAAAGGCTCAGGTTATGGATTGGTCTACAGGCCGGACTGCGGGCTGCAGACTGCAGGCTGAGTCCTGTAGCACCATGTCGGATCTCGTCAGCCTGGGGGGAGGTTGTTATTTGCAAACTCGCCAGGTTGTTGAGATAGGATGGCGGTTAACTTTGAAAAGCTGTTTAGATTTAGTCGGCCGAGCTGACTTGAAGTTGTTATAACCTGACGGCTCAGATTGAACAGCTAGTTGATCTGACGGCTGGGAGGCAGACCTGGTGCAATTCTGATCCAACGGTTCAAGCCGAGCCGGTATCTGATCCTACGGCTGAGATTGGAGCGACTGTAACAGCTGACCTTAGAATTTCCCTATAAATAGTGGTCAAGACTGATCTCTGGGGATACACTCAGAATTCACAAGTTCTTCTATCCTCTGCAATCTCCCTTTATGCATCCTCATTCTTCCCAAACAATCTGCATTCCAGTATACCGAGAAGGTGAGGACACTCTTAAAGGTTCGTAGAGTTCAGCACTGCAGTGTCGCACGTCTGAACTGTTCTCCGTTGTATCCTGGAAGACGGTTGCTCCTCTGGTTGGGCACAGTATACCGGAGCAATAACGTCTTAAGGACAGAGTCCTGGACTCACCTTGGATCTCTGCTCTGCTGAGCTGAGAAGGTTATGCCCAGCCGAGCTCTACTGTGTGCTGAGCTTAGCTATCCGTGGGAAGAACGCAGCATTGATATAGTGTTGCCGAGCTGAGCTCTGCTTTGTGCGGAGCTCTGCAGGTCTGTTGAGAACATTCGTTGTTCTGAAGCATCGTCTGCTGAGCTCTGCTTTGTACTGACCTCTGCTGTTTGGCTGAGGACATCCGTTGTTCTGCAGCTCTGCCGTGCTGAGCTCTGCTCGGCTGAAGCGGCTGAAAGCACAACTCTCAGTTGTTGTGCTGAGGTGCTGAGGTCGATAGGTCAGCCATACTGTACAGAAGTCAATTTATCTGAATTATTTTCAACTGATAAAACTAAGCAACCACTTATTTACCGAATGACATATCCCTGTTTACAAGGAAGGATAATAAGTTTGCCTATTCTACAGCAAACTATCCTACTACTTTGACTTAGTCTTTCACTGGTTATGGTCATGACCTGCTGCCCACCCGCGGCGACCTCCTTGGACCCATGGTCCTATCACATTTCAACTTCTTAACATGATGGATGATGGCAGGCAGCCACTCTCTAGAAAGCTACCATTTCATACTGCTGGTTTGTCCACAGTTTCTCCCTGATATGAGAAAGAAGAGAAACAATCTGAGCTGTCTCCTTAGATATATATGTCAGCACTGTGGACCCGATGGAAGAACCTCCTCTTACTACTGCAAACACGTTGCTTGTTCTTGCTGTTATTTATCCCATAGACAAGGTTGCATGTTATGTATCATACGACAGTGTTGCTATGCTGACGTCTCTTACCGAGATATCTAAATTTGCGAGTAAATGGGTCCCATTCTGCAAGAGATAGAACATAGTAAACCGAACCCGGGACGAGTCGAGGACTCTGTCCTTAAGACGTATTGCTCCGGTATATTGTGTCTAACCGGCGTTAGCAACCGTCTCCCAGGATACCACGGGTACCTGTTCAGTTGAGCGGCACTGCTAAACTTGAACTACAGTGAACCTTCGAGTGTCCTGACTTCTCTTGGACGTGATGCACAAAGCAGAGAGTGACGAATGCATAAGGCGTCAAATGTAGATGAGGAGTGTGTCTAAATCGCACACCCTGCCCTGTTTATATAGGGGAGTCGGTTGAAAGTCGGTTTTTGTAGATGGAATCGTGACCGTCGGATCATAACCGTAGATCGACTATAGCCGTTAGATGATAATCAACGCATCATCTGTTGGCGATTTGAACCTTTCAAATCTCAGCCGTCGGATGGAAACAGAACAAACCGATTCGTCTTTGAGCGTTGGATGAAAACCAAAATCGGTTGGGTGGTTAGGAGAGTTTGAATTTCAGCCGTTGGATGAAAGCTGCCTTTCCGTCTCCGTTAGATCAAAACCGTTTGATCTTATCGCACATCGGAGGAGACCATTTAAAAAAATGACCGTTCGATTTAAACCATAACCAAATAACCGAACTACTGTTTTAAACTGAAACGCGTTTACTGGACTGAACCCTTGAATCGGAGAGCATTTGGACCGCTGCGCAGCTAGGCCTGAAGCCTTTAATTATTTTCAAAAAATAATTAATCCAAAAGTCCAAATAAATTTTCTCCAAAAAGATAGGAACCGGCCCGGCCCACATGCACACGAGCCACGAGCCCAAGCCGAGCCAGCCGGACGGGCGGGCGACGGCGGCGCGCGTGCGCGTGTGGAACTTTCTAGGTCTTTTCTCCGGCCAAAAACTTCTCATGCCCCAAGGGCACATCTAAAGTGTCCATTCTAGCCATTTGTAAGGTGGTTAAATTTGTCCAATTGTCCAATATGGTATTCCTCCATAAGGGTGATGTGGCTTCCTAAGAATAGGACACATCACCCTCTAACTCATGTTTTCCATCTACTTTGAGCATTAATTTCTCATTCACCCGGTATCGTAATTGAGTGATTCCAAAGCCTAAAATTAACTACTCGTTACGTAGATAATTAAGGACCCATTAGTTTTCGATTTCCATTATCGCAAACTAATCATAATTAAGCTCAAAATATGTTGCTAAACCAAGTTTTGCAACCTTCCTTAATGGGCCAAAGCCCAAACTTCCAATTCCTCTAACAATCCCCACATGAATGAAAATTAATGCAAATGCAGATGCAGACTCTAAGGAGAAGTCAGACAAGAAAATGTTGCATCAGAAGAGGTAGCTTCTGGCTTTGAACCTTTCATAGTGATGTACCATCAGATTCACTCGGCTAATTAGTGACTTGATGTCTTGAACCAGTCAGACTTTGTTGTGAACCTAGACAACGATACTCACACAACATTTCCTTTAACACCCTTTTGGTTCTCATGGTTGTGTTCGTTTTGGCCATGAACAACCTGGTTTCAGAAAGTGTTTAAGAGAAATATTGCCTCCCAGACTTCTCATAGAAGCGGCCCCACTTCACACTTACATAGGTGATTCCTATCAAGAGTATTCTGCCATACTCCACTTGATGTATCAAGATATAGGACATCATTGAAAGCTTTAGCTTACCCTAAATACTCTCTGCAGATAGCACTCTTATGTAAAGGAATGAGTAAGTGCTAAACTGAAACTTCATAACTTAGTTGTCCCATTGAACCAAGATTCTGGGATCTCCAGTCAACAAGGTTGGGTTACCATTAGAAAGATTCTTGCATTGTAGGCTTTAGTCCCATTCCGTTTGTCAAAATTGACTTCCGATCTCTAGGCAAGCCTTTTGTAAGCGGATCCGCAAGATTCTCTATTGATTTTATGTAATCAATGGAAATCATGCCATTAGAGATCAACTGCTTAATGGTGTTATGTCTCCGACGTATGTGTCGTGACTTACCATTGTAGATGCTGCTTTGAGCACGTCCTATAGCTGACTGACTATCACAGTGTATGCTAATAGGAGCGATTGGCTTAGGCCAGCATGGAACATCTTCTAGGAAATTTTGAAGCCATTTAGCCTCTTCTCCAGCTTTATCCAGCGCTATAAACTCAGCTTCCCTAGTGGACCGAGCTATGCACGTTTGTTTCGTGGATTTTCACGACACCGCAGCACCACCAACAATGAATAAGTATCCACTGGTGGACTTCGAGTCCTTACTGTCTGATATCCAATTTGCATTGCAATATCCTTCTAATACTGCTGGATATCTCGTATACTGTAATCTAAGATTCATTGTGTATTTCAGGTACCTCATCACTCTATTTAGAGCTTTCCAATAATCATCACTTGGATTATTGGTAAACCTGCTCAATTCGTTTGCTGAACAAGCTAAGTCTGGTCTTGTACAATTTGTTATGTACATCAGACTCCCGATTACATGCGAGTATTTTAATTGAGATACAGGTTTGCCTCGGTTTTTCCTTTAAGTGTATACTTAAGTCAAGTGGGGTCTTTATTGGTTTTGTTTCAAACATATTGAATCGTTTGAGAACAGATTTAATATAATGAGTTTGCGACATAGCAAGACCATTAGCCATCCGAGAAATTTTAATTCCTAGAATAACATTGGCAACCCACATGTCCTTCATATCAAAATTCCGTGTTAACATCTTCTTTGTATTCAAGGTGATGTCACGTATACTGTCCATGATTAGCATGCCGTCTACATAGAGACATACTATCACATAGGCATTTGGTGTGCTCTTGATATACACACACTTGTCACACTCGTTGATCCTGAAGCCGTTTGACATCATTACCTTATCAAGCTTTAAATGCCATTGCTTGGGTGCTTGTTTAAGTCCGTACAGAGACTTAACAAGTCTACACACTTTCCTTTCTTGTCCTGGGACGACGAACCCTTCGGGTTGTTCCATATAAATCTCTTCCTCTAACTCAGCATTCAGAAAGGCAGCCTTCACATCCATTTGATGGATTTCTAAGTTGTAGACTGCAGCAATAGTCACTAGCATCCTGATGGAAGTGATCCTAGTCACTGGTGAATAAGTGTCAAAGAAGTCAAATCCTTCTTTCTGTCTGTAGCCCTTGGCTACCAACCTGGCCTTGTACTTGTTAATAGATCCATCTTCTTTCAGTTTTTTCCTAAAAATCCACTTGCATCCGAGTGGTTTACTTCCTGAAGGAAGATCTACCAACTCCCAAGTGTGATTCTGAAGAATAGAATCTATCTCACTATTTACTGCCTCTTTTCAGAAAGGAGCTTCTGGAGTTGTCATTGCCTCAAAACAAGATCTTGGCTCGTTTTCTACCATGTAGGTTAGAGAATCTGGTCCAAAAGATGTCGGTACTTTGGCTCATTTGCTTTGACGAGGTTCCTCTGTCTCTTGAGGGGTCGTCTCACACACTCGCTTACTAGTGCTAGCTTCTTCACTATTTTTGTCTTTCTTCGGAAAGATATTTTCAAAGAACACTGCATTCTTCGACTCCATGGAAACATTTTCATGTATCTCGGGAATGTCCGATTTGTGCACTAAGAAACGATGTGCACTACTGTTCGTTGCATAACCTATGAATATGCAATCAATCGTTTTAGGCCCGATTCTCACTTGTCTTGGTTTAGGTACAACAACCTTCGCCAGACACTCCCACACTTTCAAGTATTTGTAACTAGGCTTATAGCCTTTCCAACGTTCATATGGGGTTTTATCCATCTTTTTAGACGGAATCCTATTTAAATGACGTTGGCGGAGAGAATTGCTTCCCCCCCACAAATTCTGAGGTAATCCCGAACTTATCAACATAGCATTCATCATTTCCTTTAGAGTACGGTTCTTGCGTTCTGCAATACCATTCGATTAAGGTGAATATGGTGCAGTCGTTTGATGAATAATGTCATGTTCTGAACAGAATTCATTAAACGATGTGTCATATTCTCTGCCTCTATCACTTCAAATTGTTTTAATTCGTTTGCTAAGTTGATTCTCGACTTTATTTTTATAATCTTTAAAAGCATCAATGGCCTCATCTTTGCTACTTAGCAAATAAACATAACAGTATCTAGTGCAATCGTCGATAAAAGTTATAAAGTACTTTTTACCTCCTCATGTTTGTACAAACTTTGAATCACACAAGTCTGTATGAATTAAATCTAATGGTTCAGTGTTTCGTTCTGTTGAAGAAAATGGTGCTTTTGCAATTTTTGCTTCAACACATATTTGGCATTTTTCATTATTAGTAAAGTCCAATTTGGTTAATAAGTCAAGATTAATCATTTGTTGTATTGACTTATAATTAACATGTCCCAAGCGAAAATGCCATAAACAAGAAGACTCAAGCATGTAGGCAGAAGAGGAAACAATTTTATTAGCCTCTGTGGGCGCAACTTTCTTGGGTACAATCGTCATAACATTCAATTTAAACATGTTATCAGTAAGGTACCCCTTTCCCAAATACAAGCCATTCTTAGAAAGAGTAAAGTAAATTTGTTTGCCTCAAAAACTAGTCTGAAACCATGACTGACTAGTAGAGCGCCAGATACCAAGTTCTTCCGGATGTCAGGAACATGCAACACATTTTGTAGGGTCAGCTCCCGTCTTGAGGTCAGTTTCAGGACCACCTTGCCCGATCCTTCAATCTTCGAGCTGTCGGAGTTTCCCATGAAGAGTTTTTCATTGTTTGTTGTGGGCACATAGTCACTGAACATTGCCTGTTGGCACATACATGTCGAGTGGCCCCTGTGTCCACCCACCATTCACGCGGATTCCCCACTGCGTTGCATTCAGTCAACACTGCGCAGAGATTCAGATCTTCCATTGCACCGACCAGATTCGCTTTTGCTTTGGTTTGATTTTGATTCTTTTTGGGCTTACGACAGTCACTACTGCGGTGCCCCGGTTTCCCACAGTTATAACACTTACCAGTGAACTTCTTTGCAATCTCCTTGCCCTTGACGTTCACGCCCAAAATGTTATCCTTCTTTTTGTTCTTCGCCTCAGCAATATGAGCTTTGGCTTGACCAAACTGCGTGGTTGGCTTCCTATCAGCAAGACGATTCTCCTCCTCTATCCGAAGCCGGACAATCAAATCCTCCATCTTCATTTCCTTTCGTTTGTGCTTGAGATAGCTCTTAAATTCCCTCCACGAAGGAGGTAGCTTCTCAATCACAGCCGCAACTTGGAAAGATTCACTGAGCGTCATGCCCTCCTCTTCCATTTCAGATACCAACATCTGTATTTCTTCAACCTGCGAAATGACAGTTTTGGAATCTAGCATTTTATAGTCGAGAAATCTACCAACTATCAACTTTTTTGTGCCAGCATCTTCTGTACGATAATTTTTATCTAAAGCCGATCACAATGCTTTTGCAGTTTTATAAGTACAAAACACACTATAGATAGTATTATCCAGGCAACTCAAAATCAGATTCAAACAACAGAAATTAGTATACGCCCATGCTTCAGCACCCAAGGCATTCTGCATGTTTTGATGTTGAGCCTCCACAGGTTCTACCATTGGTGGATCTTCGCTCAGCATCTTGGCCAAGCCCAATGCTGTGAGATAGAACAACATCTTCTGTTGCCATCTCTTGAAAAAACTGCCAGCAAAATTTTCCGTCTTCTCCATGTGTGCAGCTGTGGCAGCCGGATTCATCTGAGGCCCTCCGCTTGGGGCCAGAGGAACTGTGTTGTACGGCACACCAGCAGCAACGTTGTTGGTCCCGTCAAGTGCAGACATGGAGTGTGCACCGTTAAAGCTTTGAACAGAGTTCGAGCTTTTGTTTTCCATTCCTGTTCAGTTCGATCAAAACGTATAGATCAGAACAGAGTCGGATATAAGAAATGGGTAGAAACAGACTGCAAATAAGTATGAACACTGCTTTGTGTACAGAATTCAGAAACAGTACAGAAATTAATTGAATCGAATACGTCTTAAGAATGTTGGAGACAACCAATCCTATACCAAGAAGCAACCGTTTGGTGTGTGCGTATGAAAACAATAAACAGTAAACCAAACCCGGAGCGAATCGAGGACTCTGTCCTTAAGACGTATTGCTCCGGTATACTGTGCCTAACCAGCGTTAGCAACTGTCTCCCAGGATACAACGGGTACCTGTTCAGTTGAGCGGCACTGCTGAACTTGAACTACAGCGAACCTTCGAGTGTCCTGACTTCTCTTGGACGTGATGCACAAAGCAGAGAGTGACGAATGCATAAGGCGTCAAATGCAGATGAGGAGTGTGTCTAGATCGCACACCCTGCCCTGTTTATATAGGGGAGTCGGTTGAAAGTCGGTTTTCGTAGATGGAATCGTGACCGTCAGATCATAACCGTAGATCGACTATAGCCGTTAGATGATAACCGACGCGTCATCTGTTGGTGATTTGAACCTTTCAAATCTCAGCCGTCGGATGGAAACATAACAAACCGATTCGTCTTGGAGCGTTGGATGAAAACCAAAATCGGTTGGGCGATTAGGGCAGTTCGAATTTCATCCGTTGGATCAAAGCTTCCTTTCTGTCACCGTTAGATCAAAACCGTTTGATCTTATCGCACATCGGAGGAGACCATTTAAAAAACAACCATTTGATTTAAACCATAACCGAACAACCGAACGCCTGTTTTAAACTGAAACGCATTTACTGGACCGAACCCTTGAATCAGAGAGCATTTGGACCGCTGCTCAGCTAGGCCTGAAGCCTTTAATTATTTACAAAAAATAATTAATCCAAAAGCCCAAATAAATTTTCTCCAAAAATATAAGAACCGGCCCGGCACACGTGCACATGAGCCACGAGCCCGAGCCGGCCAGACGGGCAGGCGGCGGCGCGCGCTCGAGTGTTGCACTTTCTAGGTCTTTCCTCCGGTCAAAAACTTCTCATGCCCTAAGGGCACATCTAAAGTGTCCATTCTAGCCATTTATAAGGTGGCTAAATTTGTCCAATTGTCCAATGTGGTATTCCTCCATAAGGGTGATGTGGCCTTCTAAGAATAGGACACATCACCCTCTAACTCATGTTCTCCATCTACTTTGAGCATTAATTTCTCATTCACCCGGTATCGTAATTGAGTGATTCCAAAGCCTAAAATTAACTACACGTTACATAGATAATTAAGGACCTATTAGTTTTCGATTTCCATTATCGGAAACTAATCATAATTAAGCTCAAAGTATGTTGTTAAACCAAGTTTTGCAACCTTCCTTAATGAGCCAAAGCCCAAACTTCCAATTCCTCCAACAGGGTCAACGTTATGGAGCCCAAAATATGATTTCAAGTCATCAAGGAAAGCGTAAGATGAAGGGTGGACTGGATTTCACAATTCAAGACATGCTTGTGGAATTTCCATGTTTTAAGTCTTGCATGACCTTGTTATGGGCCTAGTAGCTTGTAATTTATTTTAGGGATAATTACCTTTACCTTCCCTGTGGTTTGGGTAATTCGCCAAAAATTTCCTTGTGTTTTGAAAATAGACCTTTACATCCCCTCTAGTTTGGGTTAAAGTGGTTTCCGGCCAACTCCAGCCAAATCATAGGGGCCTGTGTTGGCCGGAAACTACTTTAACCCAAACTAGAGGGGAGGTAAAGGTCTATTAGCCAAATCATAGGGGAGGTAAAGGTAAATATCCCTTTAAAAATATTGCCACAGTTGATTTTTCAATATATCGTATTATATTATTTTATAAAATAAAATAAAAATAATAATACATGCATTATAATATCAATATACAAATGTTCATATATGCTTACACGCGACTCTCTTATTTTCTTTCCATCAATATCAATGTGTACCACGGCAAATTTTACTACCATGATTTGATGACTCATAGATGAAAAAAGCTAACATGTAGTCAAATTTAGAATGCACATTGTAAAACTTTATAATCCATAGGTCCATGACCGATGCAAAAAGCTCACAAATGGGTTGCCAAATCATGATGTGGTGGCATGCACCCATTGGAAGGAAGCAAATATTCTGGACAGAAAGATGTACGATGATACATATACAACAGTGTTGCTATTCTTTTCATGTGGCCATCACATTAGCTTTGTTTGATTGCTTCGTGTTGAGTTGAGCACAAATCTTACTACATACTCCATGAATTTCAGAAATACATGTTGATAATTTAACATGTAGAAATTACATATATAAAAAAAAGTTAAAGCGAACAGAATAATAGATACACTGTCAATAATTTATCATACATGAAAGTGAACAAGGATAATGGGACATTGATTGGGCATTCTCCTAAAAAGCGGGTGATAATTGGTTTATAAAACAGCGTTCTCGTTGCACTAGTCTTCCGCGTTTGCATAGGGTCTGGAGAAGGACCGGATCGCTTCGCGATCTGATGTATGCAGTCTTACTTTATACTTTACAAGAGGCTATTTCTGCGGCTCGAATCTGTGACCTCAATGTCACAAACGCAGGTTTAACCAATGGAGGGTAGCTAGGTTGAGAACAAAACAAAAGTCGTTGAAAAGTACCCTCTAAAGTGGAGGAGCTAGTGAGCATTGATTTTAAAAGTTAATAATTAGGGATAATTACCTTTACCTGCCCTATGGTTTGGGTAATAGACCTTTACCTCCCCTCTAGTTTGGGTTAAAGTGGTTTCCGGCCAACACAGCCACCTATGGTTTGGCCGGAGTTGGCCGGAAACCACTTTAACCCAATCTAGAGGGGAGGTAAAGGTCTATTTTCAAAACACAGGGAAATTTTTGGCGAATTAGCCAAACCACAGGAGGTAAAGGTAATTATCCCTTTATTTAAAAATGTTTTAATTGTTTTGGAGTATATTCAGAGTGTCAAAAACGTTTTCAGGACAACCCAAAAAGTTAAAGAGTCTTGTTTGGTTTAAGTTAAGACTGCTTTGAGCTTAAAAAAGACTTAAAAATTGTCAAATTCCTTAGACGTCTCCTATTTTATAGATGCGTCTAATTTTTTTCACAACCCTAAAATGGTTTTCTAGAAGATCTTACAAAAATCTAGATGGTTGTTTAAGATTTAAGCAATTTGGAGTTTTTAGCATTTCTTTCCTTTTACTTGGCCTTTTTCTTTTAGAAATAAGATTTCTTCGGCTTGTTTCCTTCTAGTTATAAGATTTCTTCGGCTTTTTCCTTCTAGTTTTGACCGCCCCATGGCACTATAAATAGAGGCTCATTGTACAATTTCTAGACATCAACAAATTCAGAAAATTGTACCAATTTCTTCTTCAGAATTCAGCAAGAGCTATTCTTGTGGGAGAATCAAATCCGATAAAATCGAAGACAAGAGTATTCTATGTTCCTAGGGAAACACACGTTACAACTTAAAAAATCAATCTCAAATCCAAATTAGGTTAGAGGCAATCTTGAAACAACGAAAAAGACTATTTGTGGAAGAAAAAAAAAAAAAAACTAGAACATTGAAAAAATAAATCGAGTCTTAGCGTATCCCAAACAAGCATCAACCAGCCCCAAAGTGTTATATGATTGCAATATTTTTAACTTTTTTTCTCCAAACTTTCACATCTGGTCTATCATAATCATAACATTGTATGAACATTTTAGGATCATCACACTGATTTCAAAACTGGGGCGACAAAAAAGTTGCGAAACCCCATCATCTGACGGACTGTTACATTTGATATGCCATTCCTGTTGCCACAACAACTAATTTGTCAACACAATATTTGCTACATGCCATCATCTAACGAACTCTTAAATCATACAAACAGTACGACATTCTTGTCGCCAACAACACAACTCCCAGAATGCAAAAAATTCAAACTACCAACAAAGAGCGTGCAGGCGCACACTGGAAAGGGAGGGAGAAGCCGAGAAGGCCATTAAACTGAAATATGGAATTGAATGTTATAAATACGAAAATAGCAGCATAGATATGTCTGTATGGAACATGTATTTCATGAATAAATTGCAACACAAAAAAAAATAATAATCACAAACTAGTGTTATGTACAGAGACATGGAACTAGAAGGACAGGTGATCGCGGTCAGTAGACATCACTAACTGTGTTAGCAAAAAAATCTACCGAGTCCAATCAGGACAAGAAATGGTGAGAAGAATTCAGGAATGGAGATTTCATAAAGAAGAGTAGTGTACAATGAACACGAGTTGTGTCGCCTAGTAAAGTTTGATCCTTGTCTGAATGGTGGTCCTGCAAATAGGACAATATTGAAGATCCTGCCCGCAATCGCAGCAAGTCTGCAAAAGTGAACCGGCTGCAAGTTACACATTGCTCATCTATGTACTATATATAGGGAAATAAATTTGGATGATGAAAGCTGAACCTGATGTCCACAACCAAATGCCATGTCCTTTGCAGCAGTAAGGCAGATGGGACAAAGCTGCACGCATAAAGAGTCAGAGAAAGGAACGATTGGTTCCACTTTGGATGACTAGAATATGCAGAATAATAATGGCTTTTAACATGAAATCATAACGTGAAAGTAAAAGCATGAATTATAAGTAGACCAACAAGAGAAAGAACAACGTGAGTTCTCACATCTGCTCTGTTTTTCTCATCGGTCCACTTCATTTACGCTCTCACTTTCAGGTTAAAATTTTATATGGGATTGAAATGCTCAATTATGAAAGCTAGAAAGGTAGAAGATACTTACATGGTTATCAGCATGATAACCGAACTGGCTAGTGCTGACACTTGGTGCATGTCCATGAGGAGATGGTGGTACACTCGGGCGATAATTGCTGCTTTGTGGAGGTTTTGGTGTGCCAAGTGAAGGTGTACCATAGCAAGGAGGGGGCAGGGCTATCCTATCTATCTCCTTCCCTCTAGAAGCGCTGGTGAAGAAATATAAGATTGCGTAAGTAAACCACTATAAAACATATAAAACTAAAATTTTGTTAGTTCTTTACCCTAGTATATTGAGCTCAAGGGTAGCTTTATATTGCGAGGGTATTTCCATCAAGGCTGAAAGAGCAAACTCAGCCTCTTTCCTGGACCTGTCCACGTGCTTCGACATGATCTCTGTGAAATTAACAAACTAGAAATACAAAGAGATCAGATTAGATGGCAATGTAATGCAACATGAAGGAATATGGAGCCTCGATTAAACAAGAACAATCGAATAGAAAACGCTTGCCTGGAAATTGTCAAAAGCTCGAGCAGGGATATTATCATCAAACTCTCGCATCATATCCCAAGGTCCATCCCCAACCCCAACCAAAATGATTGATAAAGGGTATTCACTGAGCATGCCATTGCAACAGTTATTTGTAAACTTGTGTGTAAACCAAAGGGTAAAGAATCAGCTAGTTTAGAAGCTACCTTGCTTTCACGATAGCCTCAACCGTTCTCTTTTCCTGTGGGCTAAGTTGACCACGCATGGTGTCTACACTCCTTGTCACCTATAAACATTAGGATAATAAAAACGTCAAAATCAAAAACATGTTATCATCACAATTCAGGAGTTCAAGCTCCATTGCACAGAAAGATGAAATGATACTCGAGTTCAAACTGCAGTGGCAGAGGGCTTTGAGTTGTAGTCGAAGAATTTAAATGTACTGGTATAGGCAGCAGCAGTAATATCCAGTTTGCCAAGATAGAACGCAAATGGCAAAGAATGCTTCAAAGGCTAAAATTACAGAAAGACCTATTCTAATTCTTTCCTCAAAAGCAACTCTTCCACTCTAAAGAAATTTAAAAAACCATCTAATCCAAAAATAACTAAAAATATTACCACAAGACAAAACAACACTACTCTTGCGTTTTATTTATCTTATTTATTCTCTTTTCTTTTTTTAAGCTTTATTTTATTTGAGTCAGTAGCCTAATACATAATATACGCCTTTACAATACCCTCTAGTTTCACACAATGTTCAAAGGTCATTTTTTTTGTTGCTAAAGTTAAATTTTATGCACTATGTATTCTTTTTAGTCAATAGCCCTTTTTCTATAGTGTCTACCGCTAACATTCCAGCTTAATATCGATTGCTTTATCAGTCTCATCCAACAACACAATGTCATCTACAAATAACATGCTCCACGGAACTCTGTCTTGAATGTGTAAGTGAGCTCATCTATAACTAAAGTAAACACGTATAGACTTAGTATCGATCTTTGGTGTAAACCCAATATGTTCAATAATTCCTAATATATGCTGCTATAACACATTTCTTTTCAAACAGTCTCCACAAGCTCTCTCATTGAACTTTATCATATGTCTTTTCCAAATCGATGAAAACCATATGCAAATACTGCTTTTTCTCTTACCACCTCTCTATTATTCTTTTCAAGAGATGAATAGCCTTCATTATTGACCTTCCTGCGGTAAATCCAAATTGATTTTCGGATAAACTAGTCTTTTTGCAAGTTTTTTCTCCACCCGACGACAAAACAAGTGGGGGACAACATGTATATTTAAACAAAATCACCCACACATAAAAAGAGTCTAGGATGTAAGGGAAGGGTGTTAATGCGGAGGCAACTGGTGCAAGCAAAATTAACACAAGAATTGAGGGAACAGCCAGAACCCCAACGCAGAGAAAGAAAATGGACATCCTCTGCGATAGCTGAGCCAAGTAGTCCAGTAGCAACAAAAAGGAGGATTTAAGCCAATCCTGATGCTTCAGTAATTGAACAATGTGTTGAAGTGGCCAAAAAGGAGTGCTGAAGTACAGTGGCTAATACGACAGAAACTGACTTGTTTGCACCAGAGGCGGGATAGGCCAGATAAGGTTGTGTGCGAGCCTTCAACCAATATCGTTCACTTTAAGAGCATGCTCAAGCTGCAGTCACTGACTGTAAGTACACTGAGCTGGTGGGAGGTTGTTTGGCACAAATAGAGGGTTTTCAAGTACACTATAATAGCATCGGTGTACAAAAAGTTTGGGGGTGCTCGGATACTCTTAGAGCTTGTAAATAGAGATAGATGAGTGCCAGTCGTCTGGGAATGCTGAGGAGAACTGGTTGCTATTCAAGGGGGAAAAGAATAAGAGGAAGCAAAAGATTCTATGCAGTGACTCTTGAGATTGTAATTCAATGGCTAGCTGGAAAATAGTGATCTACTACATATGGCATGAAACAAATATGAGGATTTTGTAGAAGAGGTTCAGGCATGCAAAGACGGTGAAAGGAGAAGTTACAACAAAGCTCAGATTGTGTGTGCAAACAGAGGAAAGTGCCAAGGTGTAGAACCAATTAGAGGATGGCTCTTAAATGTGATTTGGATAGAGAAATCTCAGATAACTTTTGAGAGGGAGTTCTGTGATTAGGCAAGTAATGTGGGGCAGTAGTTTGCTCTTGTTTGATTTGAAAGCTTTCAGTTCACTAATTCTGATTCTCACTTGTTTTCAGTGACAAGGTATCCCAGTTAACAGTAGCCTGAGAAATATTTTTATATAAAACACCCAATTTCCTTCCAATTAAGATCATATATTACTTAATACAAATCATGTTGCCTAAATAAAATCGTGTACATAACAGTCATGTAAAGATTGAAAACATCTTTATCACGACAAGTAAATATTCAAGTGATTAAAAAATTGTTTAAAAATATCCATTCTCTCTTTGTCAGAGAAAAATGAGCACGGGTGCTAGGTAAACACTACAGGCTAGAGCACCTTAATAATGAAGAGCGAACTACAAAACTCTTATTTCATTAGATAAATTGCAGCATTATTTTGTAAGTGGCAAGCTTGGATTCCATTCACCTAGGAGACATTCACCTTAACAAAGACAAACAAACACAGAAAGAAAACAGAAGCACGGGTAGGCAGAGCCTAATTTCTTGTTAAAATTCAGTTTCCCTGACATCTGCCTAAAGCACATAATTCTACGACAAGCAAACATCCTATGTTCATAATGCATAATTAACACCACAAGGTAATATATAAACAATTAACGCCACAAGAAGAGATGTTAAAACCTGCCCATCTGCAATGATCACCAACACATGGTACTGTCCACCATTTTGCTCAACAATAGTGATGGCCATTTCAATGATTGGACCGAATGATGTTGGCCCTGCCATAGATGCAAGGAACAAGCAATTTACTGACTGTAAGAGACTGAAGGAAAAAGTAGTATCATCAACGAGAAATATGGAAACGCACTTCTTAATGCTTATGCTGCCACCAATTTTAAGTATGAACCTGTTTCTTAGGGAAAATGGATTTAGCATCATACCTCACCAGTCTACAGCCACATGATACATTTGGACAGACAAGGGAAGAAAAATCTTAGTTGCAAAGACAAAAACCAAAAAATCATCTGAAACTGCACCACTAAAGATGATGAAAAGATCCTTAAGAATGGTCCTTATGATATGTTGCCTTCGCCACCATGTACCATTGGGCTTATTTCTACACACCCCACCGGGCAAAAGGAAAAAAGAAATATCCTCTTTAAATTGAAAATTTCCAACTAAACAGGCTGTTCATAGAAACAATCCAATCAAGTATTGCCTACTCCCAATTCCATCTATGTCTCATCATGGATAGAATATCTAGTCTGTGTGAGATTTCTGAACCTGGACAAAAGATTGCAGATGCTTCGAGCTAATGTAAATCAGGGAGGGTATCCATGTAACTTTGGCAATTCATTGTTAATTCAAATTATACAACCCCTTTGGATTCTGTTTTTGAGTCTGTAAGGCTGAAAAAGTTGACCACCATTCAGGCGAGTGCATTTGCTTCTTCTCGAAAAAGAAACTTGCCAAACGGAGTGGAGAGAGAATTGGAATTTATTGAATGTGAGGTTCAATTTTCAAAGACTACAAAAGGTCACACTGTGTTAAAGACAGCTCAGGCAAGAGAATCCTGTGTATCACTATCACCTCCCTATTATAAACAGGATTAAACACCCATGAAAACATATACAGATAAGTGTGACAATACAAAACATCCACACCTAATATGTAAACTCAATTGCAATACATATTTGCTTAAACACCCAACAATTGCAACTCCGGGAAAAGCTTAACAACGGCTCCATGCTTTATGGGTAAAAAATCAATGTGATAAATAAATTTACGTGTTGACCTGCAAGATGCAATTGAGGGACTAATTCTCTGTATCGTCTTAGTACTTCCTCGAACCCATCACAAAATCGGTCATCTGGATAGAAGCTAAAAACTTCCTGGTCATGTGTTGAGGCTGTCACATACACCACCATCATATTCAAATTATGCAAAAGATATCAAAGCACAAAGTGAATGGTATGAAAAAAAATGTTAATTTTAGGTACCATCTCCAAAACCAAAACAAGGAATCAGATTATCTTCATCAAATTTGGATAATGTCTTTCCAATTATAGATATGGCCTGTTCATATGGATTTAGCTCATCCCCAATGTGATGCAAACTCTTCCGGTGGAATGATCTTGCACCTACCTCCACCATAGAAAATGCGGATCACATAATACTACACCTGACAGTACAATCAATCTAAAGTACCAGGAAAAAAAAACAAAAATCACCTGTCCACTCATTGCTCTTGGTAAAATCGATCCCCACAATTAGATTGGATGATTCTAGGCCAGCACGTGCAAGGGCATCAGTTACCTACAAATACGAAAATCAGGAAGAAATTTTAACAGTACCAACAGAAATTCAGAATAACAACCATCTAGGGTTGTCAAAGAAAATAACATCAAATCCATGGGAAAAAATGAAAATAACATCTTAAACAACCAATCGAGAAAAATTGATTAACAGACACATTTAGCATAATGTTGACTGATGATATGGTAGAACTAGCAGTAACACAATAATAGGACAACAAATTCATGCAACAAACACGACAAATTGCAGTGAGATCATAATGTAATTTACATAAGTAAATAAACCTGCAATTAATTGTTCTAGCTATATAAGAAATCACATTTTTAATGGTCAACACGGCCAAGATAAAATGTGATAAACCTTAAGAGGCCAGGTCATCTTTAGCCAAGGAAAATGAAAAAGAAATGCAAATGCAGTTAAAAATGATGCAAAAGGAACTTGACGAATGGAAAAAAAAAGAGAAAATGGAAAATGGAAAAAACAGAAGAAGCTTCTCCAAGTTGCAAAGCTTTTGAGACTTCCTGCTTATATGAAATACATGGTAAAACCTTCAAGTTTTACAACTTTTAAATAATACTGATTTCGACTTCAAACCAAGTAATTCCATGCAGCCAACATAAGAAAACCAGATTTCGCAAGCCAAGGCATAATTGGGCCATACTGCACACAGAACTTTTAAAATATTTACCCCATAGCCAGGAATTAAAATGCCTGATAGGACGAAACTAGTAGAGAAGGAAAAAGTTGAGCTTATATCCTAAAAAGTTTAACCCATAGCCAAGAATTCAAGTTCCTGATAGGAAGAAACTAGTTGAGAAGTAAAGCATTGAGCTTATATCCTAAAAAAGAATCTTTCCCAGCTTTTTAACAATACTTCTCGCTCCATGACTTCAACAACATCACTCAAGCCTTTTCCCACTATGTGAGGTCGGCTTTATGGATCACTCATTTCTCTTGCGTTTTAACTATTTTATTTATTTATTTTTATTTTTATTTTTGCTTTTTTTGTTTCTAAGTCGCTGCCTAGATCCTACCCTTCTTGAGTGTCTCATAATACCTAATGCGTAATATGCGTATTTAGGATACGCATCTTTCAAAATTATCACATCATCTCAACCATTATTTACGTCTAAGTACTTAAAATTCTCATTTAAATCTGATATCCTCTACATGACACCGGCTACATGAATCAACTGTCTCCATTCTCTCGCTCCACAACATAAGAAAAAATTGCAAATAGCAAGATCATACACCAGAAGACATATCCTTCAACAATAAACAAATAAAATTGTTTTCTTTATACATCGATTAGGCATTAATTTCTCACTATAATTTCAAAAGGTCAATGATATGCGTGAAAAGGAAAGATGAAGGCACATTGATTTTTCTGGATATGCAAGCTGTTTTAGTGCCGGTCAAAAATTACTTAAGAAGAAGACGAAAGGTTTCACCAAACCGGTTAAGGTCCGTTACAAACGCAAACTAGGACAAAGAAAAAAGGTTATTTGATGAAGCAAGTGCACACGCTGAAAAAACTTCAAGAAAAAAAAAAAAAAACCATCAACATTCACCACAGTGAATGATTTTGCATCTGCTACATCAAGACATACAACAAATTAAAAAGGTTTGTTGTTTTAAGATTTCATCCCTTCACTATGACAAAAACTAATCTAGGTTTTAGCCCATGACATAATACAAAGTAACATGCAGGACAACACGTATGTCAAGGTGAGAGGAGGTTTAAGTCAGCCCATTATAGGTTTCTCATTGTAATGCAGTAAGAATAAGCCATTCTAGAACTTTGACGTGGAGATACAACATCGTATGGAAATTATTTTGTATTTGGGAAACAACGTGTATCTACCTATATTCAAAAAACTATTTTGGACAAACCTTGAGATGTATTTTGTTTTATAGTGAACAAAATGTCAGTTACCTGTTCTAAGCTGCGATAATCATCATCTATCCTTGAATATTTCCTGTCCAGACGACGATTGGATTGCGAGGCTGGAGCTCTGTAGCTATAGTGTGGTGTTCTTGTTGGTTGAGAGCATGCAGATTGTGGATTGTCACGGTAATTGGAACTGTATGATGCATATCGACCATGACTTGAGCTTTTCGAACTCTTGCCACCCATGAAGCCAGGGACACAGTGAAACTGTAAACAATAGCGTATTTTGTCAAACTAAGAAATTCTAGCTGTTTGCACTGTTGAAAGTGACAAGAAGATAAACCCTGTACTATTGTATATATTATGCCAGAAAAGAAAACATTTATACTAATAAACTACAATGACTAAGCAAAATTAGATGTTGACTGACAGAAAGCTGAAAACACAGCAGCCGACAAATTTCCAGATCCAATAGCCGCTTAAAGGAATGTCACCATGCCATAACAGCATGATGGGAATCCCGGAAACAAGACAGTTCTCTTACCAAGTATAGTTCTTATGCATATGTTGAGACCTTAAAAGTATATAAAATTACTCTTTTGCTTGTTTTTTTTCCCAATGAATAGGCTTTTTCGGTCATCCAAACAATGTGGAACACATTATTTCTTTTCAAAAATCAATTGCCTAATAGCAACACGTACATCTCTACCAAGTTGAACTCCTGATACTTTTGACCTGTTGAGGTCAAAGTTGCAAATATGACAAAATTGAAAGGAGGACAGTGATCAGGAAATGCATCAAGCAACCAAGAAATTTTCCTTTCAGGTGTATAATACTAGATCTGGTGAATCTGTAAATAATGGTCAGTTATGCATCAAATCTGAATTGAGTACTTGATCTAAAGAAGCTAAGGAAAAACCTCAGCCTAGCTGCTATCTTGAACTCTGAGGAAAACGTATTACAAGGTATTTCTGCAAATTATTTAACTTTTGAAGCATGGAAGGTATTGAACCTTTAATCAGTATTCTACCTTAAATATCAGCAACAATAGTTGTAAAAATTAAATAAGCAAGAAAATTGAAGCCCAGAACTTCCTATCCTCAGTGGATTCAATCACATGATTCATGAATCAATTTTGCAAACAAAGAATCTCATATTACACAAGAAAAGAAAAGAAACACTAATAAATCTTTCAGACAAACAATATCCACTATATCTTTTAACTGAACCTTTATTTCACTAAATACAGTATCCCTATTTCCTATCTAAAAACAAAACGTTTTAGATAACTAGAATTGAGTAAAAATTCAATTGCTGAACTGTGTGCCAAAGAATATAGTTAAAGCATGCAAATTCCTGAAGGTGACTAGCTTTTATTGATAATTAAATAACTCCTGCACAGGAAAATTATTTTTTTGGCAAAAAAAGAAAGGACAATAGCAACAAAAGAACAAGCCCAAATCAGAAATGTCTATAACCAAAGTGCAGAAGTTCCAGAGATCATACAAACAATGATAAACCTGCAACGTAAATCACTCACAGATTTCTGCAACAGCCAAGAAGCAGTACTAATAATGACAACAGAAAGTAAAAGTAGAATTGCTACTCCCATCCGCCCACCAACTGAAAATGTCTTCTATTTATTTTTTGTTTTGCAACGTCAAGCCCCTTTAGAGGTAAAAACTAAAATCTAGAGGTAAATGAAAAACCCAGGTAATTGAGTAGCAAAAACTACAAAAAGGAGCAGTCTTTCCTCACCCCACGACAAAAACAATGTAAAACTCTTCAGAAAAAGAAAAAGGTAAAGAAACAGAGGATTTTTTTACCACACTAAAACAATTTCACAAGTACATTTCCCTTTTGTTTTGTTTTCTTGTTTAACATCTTGTTTTCTTTTCTTGGCACTAACCTTTTTCTCAAGCAACAACTTCCCCCTGCTTTTGCAGCATTTCTGAAGAGATAAGTTTTTGAGTTCTGAATTTATTAGTTGCGTGTATGTGCTCAAGAAAGAGACTTTTTTTTTTTTTTTTTGAGGAGAGAGAAGTGGAAGTTTGTTCGACAGGCTGAGGTTTTTGGTTTCTAGGTGACTTGTTGGGATCATTATCAACTTGCCAACTTCAACATTCATTTTCCAAGAGAACTTTATTTTTTTTTAACTATTCCAGAAAGAATTTCTTTAATTTCCAAAAGAAATTTGTTTGAGAAGTAACAACTTGCAACTAAAAACAAAAAATTTGGCAACATATCCTCTAATAGTAAATAGTATCTAAGGTAATTTATACATAGTTTATTCTTATTGAACGAGCTAGAGAAGATAGATTGCATAATCTTTTCGACAATATAATTGTCAATTTCCAAAGGTCCATTTCCTTTCTTGAATTTAAAACTAAAAAAAGAAAAAGAAAGAAACAGTGGATAATGAATTCCGTTCGTAACTAAAAGAAAGAAAGAGACAAGTGGAAGTTACATGGATGTATCCTTTCTCAAACTGCAAATCTTGACACTAGTTGATGGCAATATGTAATCCGGAAAAACTAATCGAAGTTGGATATAATATTCTGATTTGATTCTGCCTCTTAAAATCAAACCAACTTTCCTTAAAAAAAGGGTCAAGTTTCTTTTGTATGATCTGCAAGCCACCATTAGAAGGGGGTTGAATAGTGTGTGCGGAAAATATGGTTTTTAAAGTTGTTTTAAACCAAAAAACCCAGCTTCTGAAAACAGTTTCTGTTTTCAGAACCTGTTTTGAAACGTTTTGAAAACTAGGTTACAAGTCTTCAAAAATTCTGAAATTTGGAGAGATCTTATTCTCAGATGTTATGAGTATCTCCTAAAAATTTCAGATTAAAATTCAACCTTTAACCCCTTTAAAAATCGTTGGTGGTCAGATTGCGCAAATCTGCCAGAAACGGTAGTCTGATTTGAAAAATTAATTCCAATTAAACCGTGACTCCAAATGCTCTAAAAATTTAATGACTAATCCCTTATTAGGTGTATTTGATTGGGTTGAAACATTTTTGAAAAATTCTTTTGGAAAGTTAGTCAAATACGTTCAAAGTCTCAACCTTTGCAAGCCTGAAAATCAGACTGCACAAGTCTCAGAACTTTTGACGTTTGGATGACTTATACTTGTCTAAAAGGGTTAAAACTTACGCCAAAAGAACCTTAAGACGTGTGGCTACGTTTTTTGAAAGTTTCGTGATTTTTGAAATTCGTTTACTGTTTTTAAGAACGTGATAAAAATGATGCACTGTGCTGGAAACTGAAAATAAGTGCTGAAAGTAAAGAACATAAGGAATTTTATACTGGTTCGGTTAAATCAACCTACTCCAGTCTTCGAGGACACCTTCCTCAGTTATCACTAATCACAAAACAACAAACAACACCTTACCACATAGGGTTGATGGAATTTTCAACATGTGTTGCATTTTCGAAATCTTTCCTTGTGTGTTGCCCTCTTCAAAGTCACCCATCATATGTGGCTTAATTCCACCAATTAAAGTGCCAAATAAGCTCCACCTAGGCTCTAACAAAGCTGAAAATGGTGTGTAAAATTCCTGCACACGTGCTGAATTTACTTTTGGTAAACTTTGTCAAATAATGCACAATATTTACACATATATGGTAAATGGCCAGTACGTGACACGTTAGCAAAGTTTCGGTAGTCACCCGATACGACAATGTTTAGTTTAGAACCTTGTAACGTTTCGCAATAATTTTGTCATCACCGTGACCTATATCATATGATATAAGACCTGAATATACTCATAAATATGAGGTAAGTATGGTGGTGTGATGCTTATGAAGCCTTTCGACCAGCAGCTCCAGTACTTCTTTCTAATCGTATAATTTGGATGCCACGTCAACGTCCAATGATTCAGGTATTTCTTTGGAAACTCTTACATAATGCGCTGCCTTTACCAGATGTTCTGTCTAGTTTTGTCCAGGTACTCCCAAGTATATGTCCATTCTGCCGCTCAGAGTCTGCCAGTCACAATCATTTATTTTATCATTGCTCCCAAATAAGTCCTGTTCGCCATTACTTCAATGATCTGCTTGATATCCATGCGCGTCATGCTATTGGTTGGCGCAGTTTTCTCGTATCGGTTTGGTTGGAGTCCTCTGGTGGATTTCTTGGACATATGCAGAGAATATATCTTGGCATTCTTAATTGGAATATATGGAAGATGTATGCAAAGTTGGTGTTTGGAGATGGGTCTTGGTCCCAAAGAATGCTTCTCAAGAATATCCGGCTTGATATGTTTCTGTGGGCCAAACCACAAAGTGGCGCAAAAATTGCGTCAAATGTTTCACGTTTAATACGTACTGGTCTATCGCCTCCTCTTCACTCTCCTAGACTCCGTATTATTCAGTGGTTCCCTCCACCATCAGGAAGATTGAAGTTGAATACGGATGCTTCTGTTGGCCACCATACGGCAGGTGGAGGCGTAATATTACGTGATGCAGAAGTTTTTATGATTCATGCATTCTCATTTCCATTGCGACATGATTACCCAGTACGGGTAGAGGCACAAGCAGTGATTATTTCTCTTCTACATCATCTACCTAGGTACGGACATGTTGATGTTGAGGTAGATTGTCAACAGTTAATTTCCCTCATGCACACTTCGACTCCGTTGGCTCCAGATCTCGCACACCTTCGAAAACTTATTGCTGAGTCATCACTTCGTATATCTTATGCCCCACGTGAGGTTAATCAGGCAGCGCATTTTTTGGCCCAAGAAGGATCACAGAGTACGTTACATACATCATATTCTACATTGACGTCATTGTCACCTCACATTCAAGGTATCATTCTGACGGACTTCACGCTACCTACATTTCGGTCTTCAACCAATGGTGATCCCTAGTTCGCTTCATTGGAGTTCCGGCCTCATGTTGTTCGCCCTTTACATTGGCTTCTCTATTTCGTTATATTTTATGGATAGGATTGTACAGTGTCAGTTTTGCAACAATATAAATATGCACGCTTTTTCCTTCGCCATGGTTTTATCCACAAGGGTGGTTTTACATGGCAAGGTTTTAATGCGACATATCATATATTGTTGCGCTTTCACTATCCACATGTACATATATTACTTGTTCTCCTATGATGACTTGATATACATTGTTGTAATAAGGCTTTCCCCTCTGCCATAAGTGAGGTTGCTTAATAATACATCATTTTCGCTTAAAAAAAATATATCTTAAAAACGTGTGATTAAGGGCAAAAGGAGACTTTCCATTTCCATGTTTGTTGCCTTTATGCCTTCTCCAAATTTTTCTCCATTTAATGAACTACTTAGTTCATTTAACTAAGTACTTCACTTAATGAACTAGTTTAGTTCATTAACGGTGGCACCTGAAAATAGTTCAAACACAACAAATGTTTACCATTTGATGTAAGCTTTAAAGCTTCATGGCTTGTTAGTACGGCAACATTATATATAAAGTATATAAGGCAGGTTTGTCGCAAAAACGTGTCAAGTCATAAAACGTGTCATGCATTTCTTTAGCACACGTTATTTAAATCACGCATTTTGTGAATCACTCAAACCCCATTTTCTCAACAATCTCCCCCTTTTGATGATTTACAAAATAACCTAAGTTCACGGTTTAAATTTAGCCGCTCCCCCTCCAATCGTGCACAAATTCAAATTTCGAATTTGGAATTCTCTCCCCCTTGATTTTTGCAATCAATCACTCTCACTCCCCTTTAAATCATGCACTCTCTCCCCCTGTATTTTGGAAATAAAATCAAAAGTGTTGAGAAATAAGTTTGGATAATTTTCAAAGTCATGATTTTAAGTGATGAATACTTAAAAATGTCACATATGGTGTTATAAATGAAAGAGTTGAATAAGTGAAGAAAAATGACACGATGTCTAGGGTTGTTAGAAATATTTTTCTAAAATGTGATAAAATAGTTGTTTTTATTTTTACATGATTTATATATGTTTATCATGTTGTGATTATGTGATTTTTATGATGATAATATCTTGTGACTAATATGCCCTCGAAGTTTCTACAACTTACCAAAAAGGGCAAAACTGGTATTTTGAGTTTTTTAGATACTCGACATGGTGAATATGATTCAAGAAGATATTATCATCTTATTTATTATCAAGAAGGTATTATTATATTTAATTCTGACTATCGGGGTCATTTCTGGAGTTGTATCTCACTAGGGGCATTTTGGTCATTTTACCCCAGAAGACAGTTTCGGTATTTTTACTCAAGGAATCTCTTGAGTATCTTATTATATTCATTCTGGAGTTGATTTAATATATTCTTGAAGATTATTTGGTGGTTTTCTATTTTATTCTCTCATTTGGTGATTTTATCGACGGTAGCGGGATATGTGACGGTATTCGATGTCACGTTCTATTTTCTCTTGAAGACTCTTATATATATGTTATTGGAGGTTCTTAATCATCATCTTTCAGAGATTACAAGGTGTCCTTGGTGCAAGATTCATCACAATATGTCAAGGAGAAATGGGAATTTTGATATTATATGTTGACATAACCTTGTCAACTATTATTTGTTGATTTCTCCTCAAAAATCTGAGTTGGTATACATATACACAGCCTCCAAAACGTGATTATACAGGTGGAGATGATGTTTTTCTCATTTTATGAGTTGGAGACAAGAAGACAAACCAAAAGCAAGCTAGTTGGCAAAAGTTGCCAACTTGAAATTTCAAATTTGAATGTAATGGAGACAAGATTGTTGGAGATGATTATGGAGGTGTTTTAATTCAAAATTCTCAGCCATCACATGGTCTAAAAGTTGGAGGGAATATGCCATCAATTCACTCTATAAATAGAAGGCAAGGTGAAGAAGAGAAGACACACACTTGAAAGCAAAATTGAAGATTGTTGTCTTGCTATTCTCTTCTCATATTTTCGTTCATACTCTGTGTAGCTAAGGTGTTCCATTTCTAGTTGTTGTCCAGCTACACTATACACACCTTCTTGTGTCTTATTTGTAAGATTGATTAGCCAAATCTATAAGGCTACATCAATAGGTGATAAGAGGTGTTGCAACCAAGAGTTGCATAAAGGTGTTCATCCAAGTCTTGAATAGGGTTGGTGTTTAACCCAAGGATCAAGCTTGATTCTTGCTGTAATTTGGTTCATACCATAGTAAAATCCAAGGAAAGGTGTTCCTTGGGACTGGAGTAGGTCACATTGACCGAACCAGGATAAATTCTCGGTGTTCTTCTCTTGTTTCTTTATTTCTGTTTTCTGCCCGTTTTTGACTGCAGTTTTCACACAACTTCTCACAATTTGAAAAAATAGCTAAACATTTTCAAAATTCGTGATTTTTGGTGGAGTTATACTTCAGACTGTTAGCTTTCATTTGCAACAAGAATCACTTGATTTGAGCAAGGGAAAGTTAGTCTTTCAGTCTTTGCAAGATAACTGCTCCAATCTGGCTGCAATCCGACCAGTTTTGAGAAAACTTAAATTCTGTATTTTTCAAGAATTGTTTAAGGTCAGGGCCTTTTGGAAACTTCATCTACACATCCTAAGGAGTGTTTTGATATAAAGATCAACCTTTTTTGTTGAGTATTCAAAGAGAAATACGTTTTGCAAAATCAGCAACATTCTGTCCAATTCTGTCCAGATTAACCATCTGAATCTTTTTATTTGTTTGAAACGTCAAACGATCTTATTTTTGTCTGATTTTTGGACAGAGTCTTGTTAACTCATTGAAGTTAAATTCTGGAGATTTTCATAATTTTTGGAGTTGTGTACAATTATGTGTGAATTTTTGAAAAACGGGTTCTGAATCTGAGGTGGTTTCAGATTCTGTTTTCAAAGGGGATTTTAACAAAGGATAGTAGTGTAATTTCCGCTAACCACTATTCACCCCCCCTCTAGTGGTGTTTATTGCAGGTACACGGTCCAACATTTGGTATCAGAGCCAGACCAACACCACTAAATAGAAGCAAGATTCAACACCGTACAAACAAGACAAGGCTAAGAAGCAAGAAATCATAGTTGCCTGCTAATCCCAAATCAATATGGTTTGGAGCATTTGAACACTTCAAGAATGTTTGAAGCATTTGTATTCACTTGATTAAAGATTCAAGGTATTCATCTAAAATCGTACATCATGTCATCTATCTCTCATAAAGGAGCGTTCTCAAAGTCTACGAAAGAGGTAACATCTACTCCTGATTTTGATTCTGATAATGAGATGACTTTCGACGAAATGTATGATGAATTCATGAAAATGCATGCTCATTGCAAAAGGTTGTCAAAAGAGAAAAAGAAACTAATTGAAGAAAATGACAAGTTGAAGACAACCAACTTGGAACTTTCTAATCAATTAGAGTCTTTCAAACAAGAGTCATCAAATGCTATTGATTCATTAAAGACTAAAATTGAGTCATCTAGAAATGATGAACAAACCTTAAGAACCGAAAATAGTGCGTTGAAAACCAAGATGCATGATTATGAAAATGAAGTGTCTACACTTAAATCATGCAAACTAGGATTAGAGAAAACCTTAGAACAGTTTAAATCCGGTACAAACATGTTAGACACACTCATCTCATCACAAAAGTATGGTAATGATAAAACCGGCTTAGGTTATAAAGAAGAAAATGAAAAAGTAAATAAAAAGACTAAGTTTGTTTCATCTAGTACAAAGTTGCCATATAATACAATAAAATCAACTTTGCCTGCTGCATCTGCTTCTACACCTTCTTCTACTAATATCAAGGCAAAAATACAACATACACCCATAAAAGCACATATGCATAAACATACATCTAGGCCAAACTTTGCATCTAGACAACCTAGAAATTATGCTTACTTGTATACAAATGCAATTAGACCGAATAAAATGCATACAACTTATTATGAACCTAAGTATAGACAACATTCATATAAATCTTTTAGAAATACATATGAACACACTTATATAGCGCCATATAAGAAACAAAGTCACATGCCTTATACAATTCGACCATTCTATAATAATTATCAACCATGGCACAACATGTATAACAATGCATCTTCACTTATGTGGAATAATCATGTATATGCGAATTCTTCTTATTTTCCAAATTATAACAATGTTAAAAATGTGCCTAGAAGGTATATTCAAGTTTGGATACCTAAGGGATATCTAAACAAGAATAGTGCCCCTAACATTCAAGGACCCAAATAAAGGGTACCTAAAACTTTGTCTCCATTGTAGGATAAATGCAAGGAATGCAAGAAGGAGGCAAAGTCAAAGAATCTAAAAACCAAATGGTTTTTAGATAGTGGATGTTCAAGGCATATGACGGAGAACCCCAAACTATTCATCGAATTGGAACATATCAAGAATGGAGAAAAAGTAACATTCGGTGACAACAACAAAGGACAAGTTGTTGGAAAAGGAACAATTGGGGATCCTAACACATTTCAAATACGAAACGTGTTAGTAGTAAGCAATCTATCTTATAATTTACTTAGTATTTCTCAACTTATAGATTGTGGTTATAATGTCTCCTTTCTTCCCAATTCTTGCGATATAATAAATGAAAAAGGAGAAACGGTTTTAAAAGGAAATAGAGATGAAAATATTTATACTCTTACCTTAGATAACATGTTAGATGCTAAGGTTAAGTGTCTAATATTATATGACTTAGATGTAAATTTATGGCATAGAAGATTAAGCCATATAGGAATTTCAACTATTAAGAAATTGTCTAAAAAGAATTTAATTAGAGGAATGCCTAAGTTAGACTTAGATAATTTTCAAATGTGTGAAACATGTATTAAGGGAAAACACATTAAAGAAGCCTTAAAACCGAAACATGTAGTGAGTACCAGTCATGTACTAGAATTGCTTCACTTAGACTTATTTGGTCCAAGTAGGACAAGAAGTCTAGGTGGACACTACTATGTGTGTGTCATAGTAGATGATTACTCACGCTACACATGGACATTGTTCTTAACACACAAAGACAATGCTCTATTAGCAATCGAAACCCTTATAAGCAACTTGAAAACATTTATGAAGAAAATGTTAAAAGAATCAGAAGCGATAGAGGTGGAGAATTTAAAAACAAAGACATAATAAAATTTTGCGAACTATATGGAATCAAACATGAATTCTCACCACCTAGAACACCACAACTCAATGGAGTTGTTGAACGTAAAAATAGAACAATTCAAGAAGTTGCTAGGACAATGCTGTGTGAAAATAAATTACCTAAATATTTATGGGCTGAAGCTGTTAGTTGTGCATGCTATATTATAAATAGGCTCACTATTAGAAAGAAATTAAATGAAATGCCTTATGAATTGCTAAACAATAGACAACCTAAGATAGATTATCTTAAAGTATTTGGATGTAAATGTTTTGTGCTGAACACTAAGGATAATCTAGATAAATTTAAACAAAAGTCTATTGAATGCATATTTGTTGGGTATTCAACTAACTCAAGAGCATATAGGTGTTATAATCCTGCATCTAGAAAAATAATTGAATCCATACATGTGAAATTCAATGAAAATGCATGCTTTGAAGTTAGTGATAAACATCAACATAAACAAGAAACAAATGTTGAAAATATGTTTGATGATGATGTATTACTTGAGCCTGTACTTGATCATCTAGAACCAATTCCCCCTGAACAAGACAAACATGAACCCTTAGATGGAATAAATCAAGAGACTCTGCAATTAAAAGATACAACTAATGATCCAATTACATATGATAACGTTCACACTAATGAAATATTTGAACAAGATGAGGGTGAACTTAATCAATCTAGGAATTGTTGGCACCCTAGAGAACTAATCATTGGGGATCCAAGTGTTGGAGTTAAAACACGTAGAAATATAAGTCAACTTGAATGACATAGCTTAATCTCACAATTAGAACCTAAGAACGTAAAGGAAGCCTTAGGTGACATATCATGGATAGATGCTATGCATGAGGAATTAAATCAATTCACAAGGAACAACGTGTGGGACTTAGTACCTAAACCTGAAGACAAGTCTATCATAGGAACTAAATGGGTTTTTAGGAATAAAATGGACGAACAAGGAAATATTACAAGGAATAAGGCTAGACTAGTCGCACAAGGTTATAATCAACAAGAAGGAATAGATTATGAAGAAACCTTTGCACCCGTTACACGACTAGAAGCAATTAGATTGTTACTTGCGATTGCAAGTATAAGCAAAATTAAGCTCTTCCAAATGGATGTCAAGAGTGCATTCTTGAATGGATACATCCAAGAAGAAGTGTTTGTCAAACAACCTCCTGGATTCGAAGATCCAAGAATCCGAACCATGTTTATAAGCTTAAGAAAGCTCTATATGGTTTAAAACAAGCTCCAAGAGCTTGGTATGATAGATTTGCAAACTTTCTTATTGCAAATAATTATCAAAGGGGAACAATAGACAACACATTATTTCTAAGACGAAAAGATAATGATTTGTTAATAGTTCAAATCTATGTAGATGATATAATCTTTGGTTCAACAAACCCTACCTTAGTAAAAGACTTCGAAGAATGTATGAAGTCAGAATTTGAAATGTCAATGGTAGGAGAGTTGAATTATTTCTTAGGACTTCAAATCAAACAAACCCCTCAAGGAATTCACATTAGCCAACTTAAGTATGTCAATAATATGATTAAGAAGTTTGGCTTTGAAGAATTAAAACCAACACCTACCCCCATGAGTGTTAGCACCAAACTAGACAAGGATGAAAATTGTAAAACTTTTGATGACACACTCTATAGGTCTATGATTGGATCACTATTATACTTAACTGCATCAAGACCTGATATCATGTTTAGTGTGTGTATGTGTGCTAGATTTCAATCTTGTCCTAAGGTATCACATTACAATGCAGTTAAAAAGATCTTTAGATATCTTAAGCATACACCTCACTTAGGACTGTGGTATGATAGAAACGCTAAGTTGGAATTACACGCATATAGTGATGCTGATTATGGTGGTTGCAAATTAGATAGAAAATCCACTAGCGGTACTTGTCAATTCATAGGAACCAACTTGATTTCTTGGTTTTCTAAAAAGCAAGCTAGTGTAGCTCTTTCTACCACTGAAGCCGAGTATATCGCTTTGAGTTTATGTACTACCCAAATACTTTGGCTTAAACAGTAACTTAGTGATTTTGGCATTAAAATGAATAAGATTCCAATTTTTTACGATAGCACAAGTGCAATCAATATTTCACGGAATCCGGTGCTTCATTCTAAGGCCAAACACATTGAGGTGCGATATCACTTTCTTCGTGATCATGTTCAAAATGAGGATATAGTGATAAACCATATAAGAACTGATCACCAAATCGCTGACATCTTCACCAAACCCCTTAATCAAGCCACTTTTGAAAACTTACGAGCCAAATTAGGCATGATGACTTACGATACCATTGCATAGTTCTATCTTTTGCATGATTTGCAAAATAAAGGGGGAGATAGAATAAGAACATGATTTTAGTTGGTAAGTCATGATGAATCATATGCTAAGTTTTAATTGGTAATGGTATAAATTTTGGAGCATAGGTTAAGGGGGAGAGTATGAGTTGACGGGGAGCGGCATACTATTTAAAAGTTGAAAACATAGTTGAAAACATTTGGTTAAACTTTTGGTTATAAGTTGTGACATTAAAATCATGTTAGGTTATTTTGAAAATCATCCAAAAGGGGGAGAATGTTGAGAAATATGTTTGGATAATTTTCAAAGTCATGATTTTAAGTGATGAATACTTAAAAATGTCACATATGGTGTTATAAATGAAAGAGTTGAATAAGTGAAGAAAAATGACACGATGTCTAGGGTTGTTAGAAATATTTTTCTAAAATGTGATAAAATAGTTGTTTTTATTTTTACATGATTTATATATGTTTATCATGTTGTGATTATGTGATTTTTATGATGATAATATCTTGTGACTAATATGCCCTCGAAGTTTCTACAACTTACCAAAAAGGGCAAAAGTGGTATTTTGAGTTTTTTAGGTACTCGACATGGTGAATATGATTCAAGAAGATATTATCATCTTATTTATTATCAAGAAGGTGTTATTATATTTAATTCTGACTATCGGGGTCATTTCTGGAGTTGTATCTCACTAGGGGCATTTTGGTCATTTTACCCCAGAAGACAGTTTCGGTATTTTTACTCAAGGAATCTCTTGAGTATCTTATTATATTCATTCTGGAGTTGATTTAATATATTCTTGAAGATTATTTGGTGGTTTTCTATTTTATTCTCTCATTTGGTGATTTTATCGACGGTAGCGGGATATGTGACGGTATTCGATGTCACGTTCTGTTTTCTCTTGAAGACTCTTATATATATGTTATTGGAGGTTCTTAATCATCATCTTTCAGAGATTACAAGGTGTCCTTGGTGCAAGATTCATCATAATATTTCAAGGAGAAATGGGAATTTTGATATTATATGTTGACATAACCTTGTCAACTATTATTTGTTGATTTCTCCTCAAAAATCTGAGTTGGTATACATATACACAGCCTCCAAAACGTGATTATACAGGTGGAGATGATGTTTTTCTCATTTTATGAGTTGGAGACAAGAAGACAAACCAAAAGCAAGCTAGTTGGCAAAAGTTGCCAACTTGAAATTTCAAATTTGAATGTAATGGAGACAAGATTGTTGGAGATGATTATGGAGGTGTTTTAATTCAAAATTCTCAGCCATCACATGGTCTAAAATTTGGAGGGAATATGCCATCAATTCACTCTATAAATAGAAGGCAAGGTGAAGAAGAGAAGACACACACTTGAAAGCAAAATTGAAGATTGTTGTCTTGCTATTCTCTTCTCATATTTTCGTTCATACTTTGTGTAGCTAAGGTGTTCCATTTCTAGTTGTTGTCCAGCTACACTATACACACCTTCTTGTGTCTTATTTGTAAGATTGATTAGCCAAATCTATAAGGCTACATCAATAGGTGATAGAGGTGTTGCAACCAAGAGTTGCATAAAGGTGTTCATCCAAGTCTTGAATAGGGTTGGTGTTTAACCCAAGGATCAAGCTTGATTCTTGCTGTAATTTGGTTCATACCATAGTAAAATCCAAGGAAAGGTGTTCCTTGGGACTGGAGTAGGTCACATTGACCGAACCAGGATAAATTCTCGGTGTTCTTCTCTTGTTTCTTTATTTCTGTTTTCTGCCCGTTTTTGACTGTAGTTTTCACACAACTTCTCACAATTTGAAAAAATAGCTAAACATTTTCAAAATTCGTGATTTTTGGTGGAGTTATACTTCAGACTGTTAGCTTTCATTTGCAACAAGAATCACTTGATTTGAGCAAGGGAAAGTTAGTCTTTCAGTCTTTGCAAGATAACTGCTCCAATCTGGCTGTAATCCGACCAGTTTTGAGAAAACTTAAATTCTGTATTTTTCAAGAATTGTTTAAGGTCAGGGCCTTTTGGAAACTTCATCTACACATCCTAAGGAGTGTTTTGATATAAAGATCAACCTTTTTGGTTGAGTATTCAAAGAGAAATACGTTTTGCAAAATCAGCAACATTCTGTCCAATTCTGTCCAGATTGACCATCTGAATCTTTTTATTTTTTTGAAACGTCAAACGATCTTATTTTTGTCTGATTTTTGGACAGAGTCTTGTTAACTCATTGAAGTTAAATTCTGGAGATTTTCATAATTTTTGGAGTTTTGTACAATTATGTGTGAATTTTTGAAAAACGGGTTCTGAATCTGAGGTGGTTTCAGATTCTGTTTTCAAAGGGGATTTTAACAAAGGATAGTAGTGTAATTTCCGCTAACCACTATTCACCCCCCTCTAGTGGTGTTTATTGCAGGTGCACGGTCCAACAAAAAGCGCATGTAAGAAATAAATAGCAATTTGTACAACAATAAAATCATGCATTTCAAGTGTATTGTGCAATAATATCAAAAGTGCGTTCTTAAGGGTTATTTATTCAATCCTTTGCAAATGTCTCTTTTGGTACCCAAATTTGGGTGACCTTTCTAGGTCGTCCAAAAGGTGAGAAAAGAGATGAAGACGCAATATAATACATGTTAGGGGCAAATGCGTTCGGCCTTTGGCCTAGAATCCCATCATGCACATAGTATGTTCTTTGTCTTTGGTATGCATTTGTATTCATGTGTATACTGCGTGATCTAAATGGACTTGTGTTGTATGATCGTCGCGTATGCATCGATGGTTTCCTTTCAAATCTATATGGTAAATGATTATACTTTGCACGTGATGAGAAAGATAAGTGCTATGAGGTATAATAGGTGACTCGCTAGTTTTGATGTTCACCTTCTTAGGCTTTTCAATCCTTTTGAACACATATGGTTGCTTAGATGAAGATAAGACAAAGTTTGTAGATTTATTTTGTTCCTCATTATCTTCAAGGTACCCTAATCCAGTTTTGTCACTTTCATGCTTTTGCGAAGAAATGAGACGTGCAAGTTCCTCTATCGAATTGTTTTACCGTCTTTTCTAGATCTTCGTTTCTTGATCTCAAATCTGAGATCTCGGCTTTCATTACCATATTTTCGGATTTCAAGGATTGAATTTCAGATCTCAATGATACAATCAAATTTGACGACTCCTCTTTTGAATCGTTTAATTTGTATACAAGATTTGCGTTAGAGGATTCTAACGATTTCTTGTCTTCAATTAAGCATTTCTTTTCTTTTGCAAGAGTTCTAGCAAACTTATGTAATTCAAGATATTCAATATACAAATCATTAAAAGATAATTCAGAATTGGAATCGGAATCGGAATTTACCTCACTATCAAAGGGTGGAGGCCTTTGCCTTGACATACCTTCTTGCTCGGTTTTGTCGCTAGTGGTTGCCATCTCACTAAGATCGTTGGATCTCCTTGTTGTGAGTGTGCCTGTGCTCTGATACCACTTGTAGGATCTGCAATACACCACTAGAAGGGGGATTGAATAGTGTGTGCGGAAAATGTGGTTTTTAAAATTGTTTTAAACAAAAAAACCCAACTTCTGAAAACCGTTTCTGTTTTCAGGATCTGTTTTGAAACATTTTGAAAACTAAGTTATAGGTCTTCAAAAATTCTGAAATTTGGAGAGATCTTATTCTCAGATATTCTGAGTATCTCCTAAAAAAATCAGATTAAAATTCAACCTTTAACCCTATTAAAAATCGTTGGTGGTCAGATTACGCAAATCTGCCAGAAACAGTAGTCTGAATTATAAAATTAATTCCAATTAAACCGTGACTCCACATGCTTTGAAAATTTAATGACTAACCCCTTATTATGTTTATTTGATTGAATTGAAACAGTTTTGAAAAATTCTTTTGAGAAGTTAGTCAAATACGTTCAAAGTCTCAACCTTTGCAAGCCTGAAAATCAGACTGCACAAATCTCAGAACTTTTGCTGTTTGGATGACTTATACTTGTCCAAAAGGGTTGAAACTTGCGCCAAAAGAACCTTAAGACGTGTGGCTACGTTTCCTAAAAGTTTCGTGATTTGTGAAATTCTTTTACTATTTTTAAGAACGTGATAAAAATGATGCACTGTGCTGGAAACTGAAAGTAAGTGCTGAAAGTAAAGAACACAATGAATTTTATACTGGTTCAGTTAAATGAACCTACTCCAGTCTTCGAGGACACCTTTCTCGGTTATCACTAATCACAAAACAACAAATAACACGTTACCACACAGGGTTGATGGAGTTACATACCAACTCCAACCCTTTACAAACGATACAAGCAATCACACCGATCACGAACAGCACCACTGAACGAATAAAGGATTGATCACACTTTGATCAACCTTTTACAACAATGAGCGTGTATGGTGGTCTATACAAAGTCTATTCAATATATTTAAATATAAGAACAATAGGCTTGAGAGAGAAGAAGAAAGAAAGGTAGAAGAAGAAAGTAGAAAACACTATTTGTACTTGAGAGAATATGAGAATTGTCTTGTCATAGTTTGCTCTCTTCTCTTCTTTTTAATTCAAGAGTGGTGCCCCCTTAGGGCATCTCTTCACCTTGGAAATTCTCTTTTAAGTCCTTGGAAGAATGCCTTGTGTAGATATGACACCATCTTGCTCACTTGGCACAACATGATCGGATGGATGACTTGACTTTGCTTACTTGGCACTTCATGATTGGTCCAACCTTGTCACCATTTAGTGTGCTGTAAAATTCTGAGATTAACTTGAAAAACATATGCCAAAAAGAATTCAAAACACTACCAAATAATCACCATTCAGCCCCTTCAATTTTGCGATGCAAATTAAGGACAAAAGGATAGTAAATTGGGCCACTATTCACATGGGCTGAAAATTTTCAGCATGTGTTGCATTTATGAAATCTTTCCTTGTTTGTTGCCCTCTTCAAAGTCACCCATCATGTATGGCTTATTTTCCACCAATTAAAGTGCCAAATAAGCTCCACCTAGGCTCCAACAAAGCTGAAAATGGTGTATGAAATTCCTGCACATGTGCTGAATTTTCTTTTGGTAAACTTTGTCAAATAATGCACAATATTTACACATATATGGTAAATTCCAACTACACATATATGGTAAATGGCCAGTACATGACACGTTAGCGAAGTTTCGGTAGTCACCCGATACGACAATGTTTGGTTTAAAACCTTGTAGCGTGTCGTAATAATTTTGTCATCAACATGACTTATATCATATGATATAAGACCTGAATATACTCATAAATATGAAGTAAGTATGGTGGTGTGACGTTGACGTACGCTCGTAAAATATATAACGTGTCGGTAGTACGTTGGAATATATGTGGATAGTGCCTTTTAAAAAAATCTGAATATATATATATATATATATATATATATATATATATATATATCTTAAAAACGTGTGATTAAGGGTAAAAGGAGACTTTCCATTTCCATGTTTGTTGCCTTTATGACTTCTCCAAATATTTCTCCATTTAATGAACTACTTAGTTCATTTAACTAAGTACTTCACTTAATGAACTAGTTTAGTTCATTAATGGTGGCACCTTAAAATAGTTCAAACACAACAAATGCTTGCCATTTGATGTAAGATTTAAAGCTTCATGGCTTGTTAGTACGGCAGCATTATATATAAAGTATATAAGGCAGGTTTGTCACAAAAACATGTCAAGTCATAAAATGTGTCATGCATTTCTTTAGCACACGTTATTTAAATCATGCATTTTGTGAATCACTCAAACCCCGTTTTCTCAACATCTTTTTGATAATAAAAAATGTTTATACAGAAAAGGTTTCTCTACCTATAATCAATATATTTCTATCAAAATTATCAAGCATTTGGAGTGGAAAATATCGATTGCACGTCAAAAAGGATTCATGATAATGAAATTCGAAAATAAAAACTTATAATACGAAGTAGACAATCTTAATCAATTAAAATTGTAAATTCAACTTTAAAAAAAAGCATTTATTTTGAGGTAATAAACAAAATGAAAGAGTGTAGATGAAGATGAGATTGAAATGTGTATAAAGAAATATGTTTGAATAATGCATGAATGCCTGTGATACGAATACTTATGAAATTTATCCGATTTCCTGAGGCTAAGAGACAAGCATAAATGGATAACTTTACTTTGCTTTAAAAGAAATGTGTAATTTATAGTTCTGTAGACTTTTTCTTTCAAGTCAAATGTTATAATTTCAAATGAATATAGCATGATAATTTATTACTTTCTTATGTATGTTATATCTATATTTAGGGCAAGTGAGAATATAGAACCCTGCATTTTTTCCCACTAGAGCAACATATATAACATCCCACAAATCATTTCTACAAATGTTACTAGCAGAGTTTTACATTGTTGTTGTGGTAGCATTTAGCAATTTTTTTTATTTCTTTACTTAATGGAAAATTAGTTGCCTGTAAGCAATGATTTTTACACGGTTATGGTTATTTTAATATTAGAAGATTTCTATTTGTATTTACTAAATCCCTCCACCGGTACACTAGCACACCATAATCCTATTATTGTGTCATAAACACATGTACATCTAGAGATGTGGTCTCACTGGAAACAAGCTCTCTATTTCTTGGGATGAATATATTGTTTGTCCGATTCTCACATTTCTCGTACCCTATCGATAGCTTTTACTGTTGGTAGAATATAGTAGATATGGTTGTTGTAGTTGTTTACAAGAAATGATTTTTCTGTTTGAAAATCGTCTTATCAAAGATAAATTTTATAATCTACTATGATTTTACAGTTATATAACAAGACGCGAGATTTTTAGATTATTGTGACATTCCCACGTATTTATAATCATTTTTTTCCTTTTATATATAATCATAACATCAACAACATATTATCTTATTGTCTTTGAGTTTCCACTTTATGAGAACTCGAATGTACGCAACCATACACATCTGTTAAAAATACACAGAAGTTATTTACCAATAATTTTTTTGATTGAATAAAATAAAATCTCTTTTCTTAATTCTCATGTAGCTTAATGTATTTTGATTGAATAAGATAATAACAAAAGTTGCACATTCCAAACAAACGTTTTGAATGACCTACAAAAACGATCATCCCTAGGGCTAGGATCAGTACTTTATTAATTTTGTATCAAGGATAACGACTGTTTGCACAACTCCATCATCCATGACTACATCTTTGCGTTTGTTTATTATAAAAAGAGAGTTTGTTGCACCCATCACGTCTGCGAATGTAATCTCTAAATTTCGAATCCTATAATATCAAGTTCCGTAGATTCAGGTGGCAATGAAAATTATTTCCTTCATGTTTTAAATTTTTTTATTGAATGTTCTTTTAATAAAAATAATAATAAATAGAATAATAATAAAGAGAAAGAAATTGAGATTTCACTAGGGCACCAAGGAGGGAAGGAAAGTGACCAAAATACCCTTAAAAAGGACCGGCCACTTTTCCTCCAAATAAACCCCAAAAGTATCTTCTATTCTAGAAGACTCTTGGTAAAAAGCCTACACCCATTAAATAGCCAACTCCTTTACTACTCCTTTCCATGCATGCAAAACCTCATCATTGTGCCTCTTCTCTCCCTTCCACCTAATTCGGCCGCCACCCCCTTAATACAAAAAAGCAAATACAACCCACTACAATTAGTATTCTCATTCAAACATCCAACTTTCATTCATCTCCACCCAAAGCCTCTAAGTTTCGACCACCAAGAAGGAACACCAAGAGCAAAGATCCAAGTCTTGTCAAGGCTAGCTCTCCCACTATTAAGGTATGAATATAGAATTTCATACCTTATTCTTCAAGACTTTGTATTAAGTTTAAGCTAAGATCCTCTCTAACCAAACCCCCAACCCGTGGCCTATATCCATCACAATACGAGGATATCAACCTCAAGATATCCTAGGAGGTGTAAGACATCAAGAGCTCCATCAAGGTAAGATCTTTTCACACCTTTTAAGCCTCTACTATTTCTTTCATCAAGGAATTTTGCTCATCACTCCTAGGTGTGTAAACCGTGTGTCACAAAAGGAGGAGGAAGGTGGTTCCCAAGGCTCTTAGGAAGACCAATCAACAAAGACTTTATCCTTGAACAAAGGAGGTAAATATCCCTGGATTCTTCCTTGAGATATCGAAGAACCATGGATAAGATGTCTAGATGTTTTAAGCCTCAATCTTGCTCTTGTTAAGACTCACTTGATAATTATAGCATGCTGAAATTTAAACAAGGAAATGGCTAAGATAATCTATGAAATGCATAATTATGAAACTAAGGAACCAATCTAGTACCTAAACCAACGGATGACCTTGTGTGACAAATGAGATGACAATTTTAAGATTGTCTCAACACCCCCCAAACACGGCCTTAAGGGGTTTTAAAGGGAAGTGAAGATTCATCTTTATTATGTCCCTAGAATGTTTTAGATAACACCTAATGGTTAAGTACTACTTGAATACTATAAGCTACAGGGATGTTGGTACATTTTGCCGTGACCTATGTAGGACTAGGGGACATGTTAAAATATGATTAAGAGACCAATCGTTGAGGGAGTAAGTCACTAGAAGGGTTAAACATATGTTAAGGAGCAAAAGAAGCCAATTTGGAAGGCATATTAACCCCCACACCCACGGTTTATTCGGTAGAAAGGGAAGGAGATGAACTAAGTTATTCGCTATATTATAAGGATAGTTGAAGATTATTTTGGATACTTAAGCTTCGCTCAAATTAATAGGAAGGGGACTGTTTTGGGAAATGACCTGCTTCAATAAATTTTAAGGGGCTTTAAGTTGCTTGCTATGAAGGAATAGATAATGTTATGGGACTGATTTCGTGTAATCTCATGGATTGGTTATATGCATATGATTCTAACATTTGGAATGTTTATTTGAAGCTATTGAACATATGATTGAAAGTGTGACCATCGAAAAGGGTTGCAAGGCTCCAAGAGAAGCGCAGAACTACCATGAACAAATTAATTGTTGCAACCGTTAAATTATCGCATTAGATCATTTATCGTATACAAATTTATGTGCGGTTTAACTAACAAACGGGAAGGATAAGTGTTATGTAAAATTAAACCTTAAGATGAATAGGAGTTGGTAAGAGTAAATGAGGACATGGGAGTTACCTTCTGGTACCATTTACGAGCCTAGGACCGTGAACGGTATTGTTTTGGTGCATCATAAAGAACAGTCCCGTCTCGATCCTTGTAGCCACTTAACATCATTTTAATACATGGATAATATACCTAAACTAATGAGTTGTAAAAGAATTTCAATAAGTAAACCGGATTTAGGAAAAACGGAGAAGTTAAGAGGTTATGGTACAAATCTGAAAAATTCAGCATTGCGTTATGAAATATATTCATCTTAAAATGTTAGGGGTGAGGTTATAATGATGGATTGACCCTGATTACCCATTGCATACCGCACTATGCATCGCATAGATGTCATGACAAGTGTTTTCCTTTTACAAAGGAAGTTCCGTTTTTTTAAAAGGCAAAAGCGTTTCTTAAAATCCGTAATGAACGTTTAGCTTTCACAATTGATTCTGGTTCTGCCCAGTTATCCTATTAGAGTAGCTGGTAGACCCCTATGAGGCGCATGTTTTGTTCTGTCCGGTTGTTCCGTTAGGACTGCCGGTAGATCCTTCTGGGTATATGTATTGTTCTGCCCGGTCGTCCCGTTGCGGAGGTCGGTAGACCCATGTGAGTCATATATTCTGTTCTGTCCGAGTGCTCATTGTGGCAACCGGTAGACCCTTCAGGATAAATGTTTTATTCGGACTCACATGTGATATTATGATGCTCTGACTCATATGGGGTATTATTCTGACGGAATCACTCATAGATGACGCTCAATTCTTACTGTGTGAGGTAGAGGCCATGGCTATACCATTCTGTCATGTTCTGATATGTCATGTACTGTTCTGTTCTGTTCTAATCTGTCACGATATATACGGTTTTGCTCTATTCTGTCCTGGTCGTCTGCATAGTTCTTTTGTATTCTGTCCTACATGTTTTCATGCTGCATTTCATCACATGAACCCTAGCGCAACGAAAGATTGGTATGTTCTAAATGATAAGTTCACCAGCATAGTCTTATCTAGCAGGTAGGATACTTACACTAATAACTTACACTGGTGGGTTGTGGTCTTATTTATGGTTCTAATATGTTTCAGTAGAATGAGGGGATATTTGCTGGGTGATCGTATCACTCATACCTTATTTATCATTTTCAGAGCCCCAGGAGCCCGCAATAGAGTATGTGGAGGATGAGCCGCATATGCCATACCCCTGAGGATTGCCGAAGCTTAGAAGTCGATGTTCTGTTTTGTATTATGGACTCTCGGAATATTTTAGAATTCTGGTTTATGGGTTGTAATATGTAAGACAAGATGGACGACGTCTGTTATGTTTCAACTCTGCCACTTTCTTTTACCACTGTTCGATGTTTTAAATCAGTAGTCCATGGCTTATTCGTGAACAACGCTGGTAATGCATCTACGGCTTGTACTCTCCTTAGTGAAGTACGGCGGCTGTACTGTACTTGGGTACAGCCCAGGTACAGGGCGCTTCAGAGTTTGTTAGAATCGTATCGCCATTAAGTTAAAATTCTTTTCCGTTCACACTCCCAAATAAAACCAAAACCAAAAAAGAAAAAAGGGAATTTCTCACTCCATTATATATAGACACGTTATTATGTTTTTAATACATCTTCATGTACATGTCATTTTTTTATGACTTAAATACTTTATTTACAACTTATGCATGTACAGAGACATCTATCCAAGCTACAGTGAATGAGATATGGGGTGAATGAGATAAATAGTCCTAAATGATCAAGTCCAATTTGGAGTATTTTTGAGTATTTAGTTCAAAATCAAACTTAGCTTGACTCAAACATTTCATAAGTTAATATTGAACATATCTGTTGGGAGGAAACCACGATAGCACAGCGGAATAGAAAATAATCTCCCCCAATTATACAACAACTATATAGATATAATCGAACGGAAGCACAAACAAGAACACCAACAATTTTTAGCATGGAAAACACCTCCCAAAGTAGGAGCAAAAGACCACGGGGACCCGTAGGCCACTTAAACGATCTCCACTATAGTCAATAATGGGTACAACTAAGTCTTTAGGCACAGTTAGAGGAATACAACATCATCAAGATCAACCAACCAATCTTGGAACACAACAAGGTACAAGAGAGGAACAAAAACAAAAGCTGAAATTTTCAGACAGAAAATTTCATTCTCGGGAATGCAGGAATCGGACACATGTAGATACCTCCAAAACACATCTTCACCGTTCAGAATGTACTACTGTGCCTCCAAAACACGATCCAACGGTGCAATATTCGGCAAATGCAATTTTTCCGGAGGCTGGCAGACTGCCCAGCACCTACGAATTTTACTCTTCCTCACTTGTATTTGTCTCTCTTGTTTTTTCTTCTTCTCTTCTTGTTCTCTCTTGCATTTGTTCCACACATCACCTCCATTTATAGTGCTCCATCTTGTGCTTCTTCAATGCACAAGGTCTTCCTAGAGTCTTCCAAGCAATAATCATCCTTGGAGAACCAAAGCTTCATTCCAACTTCCTTGTGTTGGAATTCTTCTAATGTCATAATTGTGTTTGACTTCTGACATTGGGACTCTCCAACTAGGAGGGATACTCAACAAACTCCCCCGACCGACTAGTTGGAGGGCGGCATCAATCCGGAAGTCATGCGGCAAAACTCAAACTTTCCTCTTGACAAAACTTTTGTCAACATGTCAGAGCCATTTTCATCCGTATGAGTCTTCTCAAGCTCGAATAGCTTGGTATCCAACGCATCACAAAAACTTTCAGGCTCTCCACCATCGGTAATAAATACATACTCGTTCGAGGGGTAACGAACGGAAGGTCTTCTGTCACGGGTAGACCGTCTCAACTCAAAAGCACCAGCAGGCTGCTCAGGCATCTCTTCTTCAGGATGGACTTCATTCTCACCACCTGGATTCTCATCAGGCTCATCAACTACAACATTTGGTGTAGGAGCAGTTGTAGTTGGTTGATCACCAGCCAATTCTTCTTCTACATGAGTAGGAATTTCTTTCTCAACTTTCTCAATATCATCGATGGTGTAGTCCTCCATAAACACAACATCTCGGCTGTGAACAAACTTTCTTGCAACCGGATCAGAGAAGCGATAGCCAAACTCATCAAGTCCATATCCCACAAATACACATTTCTTTGTCTTGTCATCAAGTTTGGATCTCTCATCTTTCGGAACGTGCACATAAACAAGACACCCAAACACCCGAAGATGGTCATAGGAGACATCTTTTCCACTTCAAACATGGTTTGGAACATCAAACTTCAAAGGCACGCAAGGTGTGAGATTTAGCACGTGCACCACTGTATTCGACGCTTCACCCTAGAAATACTTCGGCAACCTTGACTGAGATAACAAACATCTCACCCTTTCAACCATTCATTCTTTTGGCCAGCCCATTCAACTGCGGTGCCTTTGGAGGAGACCTTTAGTGGCGTATACCTTGGCTCCGACAATATTCTTCGAAAGGACCAATATATTCTTCTCCGTTATCCGTTCGGATACACTTGAGCTTCTTTCTTGTTTCTCTTTCAACAGATGCTTGAAAGGACTTGAATGTATCAAGCACCTGATCCTTCGTCTTCAAGGTATAGGCCCAAATCTTCTGAGAATAATCATCGATAAATGTCATAAAATAGTAAGCACCACCAAGTGACCGGGTCTTGATCGGTCCGCATACATCGGAATGCACCAAGTCTAAAACCTCCTGCTTTCTTTTTGGTTCGGAGGACTTGAAGGACACACGTCTTTGCTTTCCAGCCAAACAATACGAACACTGCTTCAGTCTTGCATCGGAAACACCAGACACATTCTTCTTGGCTAGGATGCTCAATCCCTTTTCGCTCATATGACCCAAAAGCTGGTGCCATAATTCTGAGGAGCTATCATTCTCACAAGTATTCATGTAATACTTGGAAATCCCAAATTTGGCAACGTACAAATTTGAGCACTTCTTTCCTCTTGCAACCAACATTGAGCCCTTCGTCAATTTCCATTCATTACCCGAAAAAGAACTGCAATATCCATCATCACTTAGCTTTCCAACGGATAAGATGTTGAACCGAAGATCAGGAATATGCTTCACATCCTTGAGAACTAGTGTAGTTCCATTACTAGTCTCAACACAAATATTCCCCATTCCGACGATGCTTGATTATCCTCTATTTCCCATACGTACTACTCTGAAATCACCAGCCTCGTAGGTTGAGAAAAGATCACGTCGAAAAGTAGCATGTGTAGAAACACCACTATCAATCACCCAATCCATCTCTTCAGATGATATATTAACACTTTCTACACAATCATCACAAATAATGAAGAAATCATCAACAACGGCAATATCATCATTGTTGGTATCTTCTTTCTTGACATCATTGTGGTTATTCTTATCTCTCATTTCTCTTTTCAACTTTCGGCAATGCTTTCTGATATGACCCTTCAAGCCATAGTGATGACATTCTACATTTGACCATTTGTTGGAACTCCCACGAGACTTGCCATGATCCGAAGATTGGTTTTGACTCTTCCCTCTTGATGCACCACCATTATTCTGAGTCCTTCTCTGACTTCTCCCTCGTGATTCAGTAACCATCACCTCTCAATGAGAAGAGGAACCAAGAGACTTTCGCCTCATTTCTTCACTAAGAACGGCACTTTTAGCCGATTCCATTGTGAGAACACCATTCGGAGCATAATTTGATAACGAAGTCTGGAACGTCTCCCATGAATTTGGCAGAGTGCCAAGAAGCCATAAAGCTTGTATCTCATCATCAAAGTTTATGCACATCGTCGCCAATTGATTCATAATTCCCTGAAAAGCATTCAGGTGGTCTGCCATTGATGAACCGTCATCATACTCCAAAGACATCATCTGCTTGATCGAGAATAGCATATTATTCCCATCTTCTTAGCATATAACTCATCCAGAGCTGTCCAGAGGGTTCTCGCATTCGACACCATGCTTACATGATTCAATACATTATCATCGACCCATTGGCGGATGTATCCACAAACTTGTCTATGTAGCAAGTTCCATTCTTCATCACTTTTTCCTTCGGGCTTCTCGGTAGAGAAAACCAGAACATGAAAGCCTTTGACATAGAGTAAATCTTCCATCTTTCCTTTCCAAACATTATAGTTGGAGCCATTCAAACTGACCATCCTGGATGTGTTCACTTCCATAGTTGCAAACAGTCAAGAGAACCTCGCTTTGGTACTACTTGTTGGGAGAAAACCACGATAGCACAGCGGAATATAAAATAATCTCTCCTAATTATACAACAACTATAGAGATATAATAGAGCGGAAGCACGAACAAGAACACCAACAATTTTTAGCATGGAAAAAACCTCCCAAAGTAGGAGTAAAAAACCACAGGAACCGTAGGCCACTTAAACGATCTCCACTATAGTCAATAATGGATACAACCAAGTCTCTCTAGGCACAACTAGAGGAATACAACATCATCAAGATCAACCAACCAATCTTGGAACACAACAAGATACAAGGGACAAAAACACAGAGCTGAAATTTTCAGACAGAAAATTTCAGTCTCGGGAATGCAGTAATAGGACAAAGCTAGACACCTCCAAAATACATCTCCACCGTTCAGAACATACTACAGTGTCTTGGAAACAATCTATCAAAATTTGGTGACGGTCCAACGGTGAAATGCTCGGAAAATGCAATTTTCCTGGAGGCTGTCAGACTGCCCAGCACCTACGAATTTTACTCTTCCTCACTTGTATTTGTCTCTCTTATTTTTTCTTCTTCTCTTCTTGTTCTCTCTTGCATTTGTTCCACACATCACCTCCATTTATAGTGCACCATCTTGTGCTTCTTAAATGCACAAGGCCTTCCTAGAGTCTTCCAAGCAATAATCATCCTTGGAGAACCAAAGCTTCATTCCAACTTCCTTGTGTTGGAATTCGTCCAATGTCATAATTGTGTTTGACTTCAAACATTGGAACTCTCCAACTAGGAGGGATACCCAACAATATCGATGCTAGGTTATGTTCTTTTCCATATTCTTTCTTTTGCAATTTCTGCATACTCTCATATACATATTTTA
>AP025052.1:26794858-26820777 GCA_036186865.1 Eustoma russellianum | reverse complement strand
ACCAGAGGTATTTTGGTCATTTCACCCCCGAGGGTATTTTTGGTATTTTCACTCAAGGAATCTCTTGAGCATATTATTATCTTCATTTTGGAGCTGATTTATTATTAACTTGAAGATAATATGGTGATTCTTTATCTTATTCTCTCACATGATGATATTGTTGACTATAGTTGGATACGTGACGATTTGAGATGTCACATTCTATTTTTTCTTGAAGACCCTCTTATATATGTTATATTGTCTTATGGGCTGAAGCTGTTAGTTGTGCATGCTATATTGTAAATAGGCTTACTATTAGAAAGAAATTAAATAAAACGCCTTATGAATTGCTAAACAATAGACAACCTAAGATAGATTGTCTTAAAGTATTTGGATGTAAATGTTTTGTGCTGAACACTAAGGATAATCTAGATAAATTTGAACAAAAGTCTATTGAATGCATATTTGTTGGGTATTCAACTAACTCAAGAGCATATATGTGTTATAATCCTGCATCTAGAAAGATAATTGAATCCATACATGTAAAATTCAATGAAAATGCATGCTTTGAAGTTAGTGATAAAACTCAACATAAACTTGAGAATAATGTTGAAAATATGTTTGATGATGATGTAATACTTGAGCCTGTACTTGATCATCTAGAACCAACCGTCCCTGAACAAGACATGCATGAACCTTTAGATGAAATAAATGAAGAGACTTTGCAATTGGAATATAATACAACTAATGATCCAATTACATATGATAATGTTCACACTAATGAAACATTTGAACTAGATGAGGGTGAACCTAATTAATCTAGGAATTGGTGGCATCCTAGAGAACTAATCATTGGGGATCCAAGTGTTGGGGTTAGAACACGTAGAATATAAGTCAACTTGAAGGAAATAACTTAATCTCACAATTAGCACCTAAGAATGTAAAGGAAGCCTTAGGTGATATATCTTGGATAGATGCTATGCACGAGGAATTAAATCAAATCACAAGGAACAATATGTGGGACTTAGTACCTAAACCCGAAAACAAGTCTATAATAGGAACGAAATGGGTGTTTAGGAATAAAATGGATGAACAAGGAAAAATTACAAGAAATAAGGCTACACTAGTCGCACAAGGTTATAATCAACAAGAAGAAATAGATTATGAAGAACCTTTGCAGCCGTTGCACGACTAAAAGAAATTAGATTGTTACATGCAATTGCAAGCTTAAGCAACATTAAACTCTTCCAAATGGATGTCAAGAGTGCGTTCTTGAATGGATACATCCAAGAAGAGGTGTTCCCCTGGATTCGAAGATCCAAAGAATCCTAACCAAGTTTACAAGCTTAAGAAAGCTTTATATGGTTTGAAACAAGCTCCAAGAGCTTGGTATGATAGATTTACAAACTTTCTTATTGAAAATAATTATCAAAGGAGGACCATCGACAACACATCAATTCTAAGAAGAAAAGATAATAACTTGTTAATAGCTCAAATATATGTAGACGATATTATCTTTGGTTCAACTAACCCTACCTTAGTAAAATACTTTGAAGAGTGTATGAAGTCAGAATTTGAAATGTCAATGGTAGGAGAATTGAACTACTTCTTAGGCCTTCAAATCAGACAAACCCCTCAAGAAATTCACATTAGCCAACTTAAGTATGTCAATGATATGATTAAGAAATTTGGCTTTGAATAGTTGAAACCTACAACTACCCCCATGAGTGTTAGCACCAAGCTTAGATAAGGATGAAAATGGTAAAACTTTTGATGACACACTTTATAGGTCTATGATTGGATCACTGTTATACTTAACTGCATCAAGACCTGATATCATGTTTAGTGTGTGCATGTGTGCTAGGTTTCAATCTTGTTCTAAGGTATCACATTACAATGCAGTGAAAAAGATCCTTCGATATCTTAAGCATACACCTCACTTAGGACTTTGGTATGATAGAAACGCTAAGTTGGAATTACACGCATATAGTGATGCTGATTATGGTGGTTGCAAGTTAGATAGAAAATCCACTAGCAGTACATGTCAATTCATAGGAACCAAATTGATCTCTTGGTTTTCTAAAAAGCAAGCTAGTGTAGCTCTTTCTACCACTGAAGCCGAGTATATTGCTTTGAGTTTATGTACTACCCAAATACTTTGGCTTAAACAACAACTTAGTGATTTTGGCATTAAAATGAATAAGATTCCAATTTTCTGCAATAGCACAAGTGCGATCAATCTTTCACAGAATCCTATGCTTCATTCTAAGGTCAAACACATTGAGGTGCGATACCACTTTCTTCGCGATCATGTTCAAAATGAGGATATAGTTTAAACCATATAAGAACTGACCATCAGATCGCTGATATCTTTACCAAACCCCTTAATCAAGCCACTTTTGAAAACTTACCAGCCAAGTTAGGTATGATGACTTATGATACCATTGCGTAGTTCTATCATTTGTATGATTTGCAAAATAAATGGGGATAGATATAGAATAAGAACATGATTTGATTTTAGTTGGTAAGTCAGATGCTAAGTTTCAATTTCAATTGGTATAAGTTGAATATCGGTTAAGGGGGAGAGTATGAGTTGAGGGGGAGCGTACTATTTAGAAGTTTGTTAAAAACAAAGTTTGATAAACAATTGGTTATAAGTTATGACATTGAGATCATGTTAGGTTATTTTGAAAATCATCCAAAAGGGGGAGAATGTTGAGAAATATGTTTGGATAATTTTCAAAGTCATGATTTTAAGTGGTGAATACTTAAAAATGTCACACATGGTGTTATATGTGGTTAAAAGTTGAAAAAGTTGACATCGATCTCTCAGGTTTTTGCACATTGATCGATCTATGTACATAAATCTCTCACATCGATCGATCCATGTAAGGCAGTGAAAGTTCAAGACCTTACTGTGAGACATCGATCTCTAAACTTGAGACACATCAATCGATCGACGTACATCGAACCCTCACTTCGATCGATCGATGTAGGTCAGAGACAAAACCTGAACCTTCTGTGAGACATTGATCTCTGAAGCTGAGACACTTCGATCTATCGATGTCTAGGGTTTTTAGAAATATTTTTCTAAAATGTGATAAAATATTTGTTTTCATTTGTATATGATTCATACATGCTCATCATGTGAATCTTTTGTGATTTTGATGGTTTTAAATATATTGTGACTAACGTGCCTAAGAAGTTTCTACAACTTACCAAAAAGGGCAAAATTGGTATTTTGATTTTTATAGGAACATGATATGGTGGATATATACCAAGGATGTATTCTTATACTATTTATCATGACAAAGGTGATATCATGAGTATTTCTGACCATCCGGGTCATTTCTGGAGTTTTCATGTACCAGGGGTATTTTGGTCATTTCACCCCCGAGGGTATTTTTGGTATTTTCACTCAAGGAATCTCTTGAGAATATTATTATCTTCAGTCTGGAGCTGATTTATTATTAACTTGAAGATAATATGGTGATTCTTTATCTTATTCTCTCACATGATGATTTGTCGACTATAGTTGGATATGTGATGATTTGAGATGTCACATTCTATTTTTCTTGAAGACCCTCTTATATATGTTATAAGAGCACATTATTCATCATTATTCAGAGTTTTTCAAGGTGTTAAAGATGTGGAAATGATCTCAACATATAAGAAGAAATATTAGGAATTTCGGTGTTACACGTTGACATAATCTTGTCAACTATTATCTATTTAATTTCTTCTTCACAAATCTGAGTTGCTACACATATATATATGTTGAAAAACATGTATATGAAGTTGGATATGATGTGTAATTCATTTTATGGCTTGGTGACAAGTGGACCAACCAAAAAGGAGCTAGTTGGCAAAAATGCCAACTTGAAAAATTCAAAGATGTAGCCAAACGGCTACTTGGTTTTCTTGGGTATTTTCAGCAGATTTTTGAATTCAAATGAAGACTTCACATGTCCTATTATTATGCTTAAAGTTGGAGATATTTTGGTGGTATTATCCTTTCTTATTCTATTAAGGAAAATCAAAATGAATTTTCGGAAAAAAGGAAAGTAGCCAACGGCTACTACCTCATTCTTGGAGCTGAATTTCATTTGAAATGTTCAAAGCCTCACATGCCTATTTTCAAGCCAAAGAATTTGAGGGTAGAATGGAGGAATATGCCATCTTATCTTTGGGTATTATCTTCACATTTTCAAGACATTCCAAGGTGGAATTTTCGGCCAACAAAGTGATGCCAAGGTAGACCAATTATGTTGTCTTATTTTGCCAAGTGTACAAGGCCAACCAATGATGAGAAGACATTTGGACTTGATGATGAAGATGGTGACACATTGGAAGTCTTATCTCCAAGGCTCAAATCACACTATAAATAGAGGCAATGGTGAAGAAGATGAAACACACTTGAAGCTTACAAGCATTTGTTGAATTGTCTAGCTATCATCTTCTTCTTGTTGTTGTTCTTGTTCCATTCTTTGTAGCAAAGGTGTTCTCGTTATTTTTTTTTTTGTGCTACAAGCCTCTTGAGCTTCATTTGTAATATTGATTAGCCATTTCTATAAGGCCATATCAATAGGTGTTGGAGGAGTTGCAACTAAGTGTTGCTTAGAAGGTGATTATCCAAGTCTTGAATAGGGTTGGTGTATAACCCAAGAATCAAGCCTGGTTCTTGTTTTAAAGGTGATTCATTTGATAGTGAAATCCAAGAAAAGGTGTTCTTTGGGACTGGGGTAGGTCACATTGACCGAACCAGGATACATCCTCGGTTTTCTTGTCTTGTTTCTTCATTTCTGTTTTTTGCCCGTTTTTACTGCAGTTTCCACACAACTTCTCACAATTTGAAAAAAATATCTAAACACTTTCAAAATTTGTGATTTTTGGTGGAGTTATACTTAAGACTGTTAGCGTTCATTTACAACAAGAATCACTCGATTTGAGCAAGAGAAAGTTAGTCTTTCAGTCTTTGCAAGAATAACTGCTCCAATCTGGCTGCAATCTGACCAGTTTTGAGAAAACTTAAATTCTGTATTTATCAAGAATTGTTTAAGGTCAGGGCCTTTTAAAAACATCATCTACACATCCTAAGGAGTGTTTTATATAAAGATCAACCTTTTGGTTGAGTATTCAAAGAAAAACACACTTTACAAAATCAGCAACATTCTGTCCAATTCTGTCCAGATTTACCATCTGAATCTTTTTATTTGTTTAAAGGGGCCAACAATCTTATTTTTGTCTGATGTTTGGACAGAGTCTTTTTAACACATTGAAATTAAATTCTGGAAAGTTTCATAATTTTGGAGTTGTGTACAATTAGTTTTGAATTTTCAAAAACGGGTTCTAAATCTGAGGCAGTTTTAGATTTTGTTTCAAAGGGGATTCTTACAAAGGGCTGTAGTGTAATTTCCGCTAACCACTATTCACCCCCCTCTAGTGGTGTTTATTGCAGGTGCACGGTCCAGCAGTAATCACACTCCCCCTGATGCTGGCAAGAGATCTTTGAGTCGATGTATTCAAATGTTGTAGACCATCTCTTTAAATGTTGTGCTTTCGTGAACAAGTCAGCAAAATTCTGGCTTATTTGTATCTACTGGATATTAATATCACCATTCTTCTTGAGGTCATAAGTGTAGAAGAACTTTGGTGATATATGTTTCATTCTTCTTTGATGTAGCCATTTTCAACTTGAACAATACATCTACCATTATTCTCAAACAATATTGTCGGCGTCTTCGATATGCTGAATCATCGACCTCAACCAAATGTATTCATAGCTTGCTTCATGCAACACCAAAATCTTATGATGATGAATAAATGGTTGTTATTGTCTGTTTCACTCATCTCCGTAATATCACCGCACCAAAAATATATCCATTCTGTGGTCTTTCCTTATGTGAGTCAGATAGATAGTCAGCACCAGCATAACCCACTAATTGTGGTTCTATCTTCCTTGAGTAGTATAAACACTCCTATGGTGTTTCAAGAAGATAAAAATGTATTTGACATCATTCCGATGTATTCGTGTTGGTGTTGAGCTATACTCTGCCAATAAATTCATTGGAAATTGTATATATGGTATCCAAATTCGCAAGATACTATAAAGCTCCAACAACACTAAGATATGGTACTTCATGACCTAATAATTCTTTGTTATCGTACCACGCTATGACTACTCAAGGCTCGATTTGCAGGCCGATAGAACATTTGATCTTCTCAAAGTTTTTCATCTCAAACTCTTCATGATACAACTAGAGGTTTTAGTAAGCTCTTCAGGAGTTCCAACAAGATTTAGATCATTAAACTGTACATCCTACCAGATTGCTTTAATCAATATATTCATTTCTATAATTTGATTGAGTATAGTTTATTCATCATTTGATTACATGCTGCATGCAATTTGAATCCTTATGGGATTTATATCATCATCTTATAATTCATATGAATAAGCGGTAACTTCATTCATTAACCGCGTATCAAGGTTTAAGCGACTGCTAGGTTGACTGAATATTGTAATGTTGTGGCATCAATTATCGAGGAATATGTTTCATCGTAGTCAAGCATAGTTCTTTGTGAAAACCCATTTATATCCAATATGTTTGATCCCTTTAGGGGTCTGACTGCAGGTCAAATAATTTGCGAATGCGACTTTCCCTTCAAGGATTTTGGACTATGGGTCCTGTTATGCCCCGCACCCTCCGTAAAATAAATAAAGGATAAACGGAAATTAAATAGGGTAAGGAAAATAAATGATAATGAATTAAGAATTAAGTATTAGGATTAAATGGAATTTATTGAAAGGATTAAATATGGAATTAAGTAGTATTTAATTTTGGAATTGAATATTAGAAATTAATCCTTTAAGATAAATAAGATAATAGGATACAATTTAGAAACTCCAAATTCCACCTTTCCATATAAAAACTGACTGAACGTCAGTTTCTCTCCATTATCAGAAAGAAACCGATGCAAAGCTCTCCCCCTCTCCCCTAGGCGATTTCCATCTCCCCTCAACCCTAGGTGAAGGTTCTTCAAGATCCTCAATCCAATCTTCTTCCATTCTTCGTTTCTCCTTCGAGTAATCAAAGGCAAGTAATCATCTTATAAGTTCTTACGTTTTGCGAAAGAAAAAGTCCTATTTTGATATCAAAATTGGATCACCATGTAGTAGCTTCTTTCCGTGAATCTATGTGTGATTTATGTGTTTTGGTTTTTGAGATTTGCCCATTATTTGATTGAAATCATTGTTGTTGTTGTTGATTATGTGAAATCATGCAAAACCCAATCCCATGAATCCCTATTTTGTTGATAATGGCGCTTGAAGGGAAGGGAGAGTGAAAAGATTAGATTTTTGGGTTTGATTTGATGAATACTTTGAGTGTTAGGCTTGAATCCGTGAACCGTATGTTAAAGGTGTTGTCTTGGGTGAATTAGGGATGAATTGATAGTGAAGAATAGGCTTGGAATGGTTTGGAAGGAAGTTGGGATCGAATTGGTGGTTATTTCTGCAGTTTCTGCAGAAAACTGCAGAATGGAATTCTGGAAACGGGGACGTCGATCGATCGACGTCAGGGTATGATGTACGTCGATCGATCGACGTATAGAGAGTGAGAGGCTGACGTGCCTTAGAAGGACGTAGATCGATCGACGTAGATTGAGTGAGAGATCGACGTCCCTCAGATGGACGTCGATCGATCGACGTCAGGGTATGACGTATGTCGATCGATCGATGTCACGGTATGACTTCCACCTGTTTTGGGGAAAGTTAAGGGAAGAAAGAGGGAAGTTAGGGGATCCTTTGTGTGACCTTAGGGACCTCTTAGGACCTGATTGGGGTTAGTCTAAGCATTGGGAACATGACTTAAGATGGTGAATCAAAGGTGGAGATTTAAAATGGTATTCGAATCGGATTTCAACGTGAAAGACCTAAGGGGCTGGGAATGAATGAATGTGGTGTCACAGAGTACAAAAGAGGAATGTGAGGGTTGTAGGATCTGCAAGGCACCACTAGAAGAGTGGGGGGTTGAATAGATGGTGCGGAAAGTGTGGTTTTTAAAATTTCTTTAAACTTGAACAATTCAAGTTCTGAAAACAGATTCTATTTTCAGGACCAGTTTTAAAACGTTTTTAAAATTAGGTTAGAGGTCTCCAAAAATTATGAAATTTTGAGAGAACTTAGCCTCAGACGTTATGAGGGTCCCCTAAAAATTTCAAATTAAAATTCAACCTTTAACCTCTTCAAAAACTGTTGGTACTCAGATTGTGCAAATCTGCCAGAAACGGTAGATGGTTTTGAAAAATTAATTCCTATTTGTGTGAACGTCTAAATGCTATGAAAATTTAACCACTAACTCCTTTTATACTATATTTAAATGGGTTAAAACAGTTTTAGAAAATTCATTTGGGAAGTAGGTCAACTACAATCAAAGTCTCAACCTTTGCAAGTCTGAAAATCAGACTGCACTAGTCTCAGAACTTTTGATGTTTGATTGACTTATACTTATCCAAAAGGGTTGAAACTTGTGTCAAATTAACCCTAGAACGTGTAAGTATATTTCTGAAAATTTTCATGATTTTTGAAAATCGTTTACTATTTTTACGGATACGAAAAAGAAGGATAAACAGTGCAGTAACTGAAAAGTAAATGCAGAAAGTAAATGGCACCAAGAATTTTATACTGGTTCAGTTATAAACAACCTACTCCAATATTCAAGGAACACCTTCCTTGGTTCACACTAACCACACACACGCAGTACACCTTACCACAGGGTTGATAGAGTTACACCTAACTCCAACCCTTTACAAACCTTGTATTGTAAGTACAATTCGCACGAACACCACCACCTTGCTAGAATGAAGATTGATCACACCTTGATCAATCTTTTACAAAGATATATGAATGGTGGTCTATCTCAAGCCTATTCAAGATTGAAAGATATAAAAACAATAGGCTTTTACAAGAAGAAAGAAAGAAAGAAGATGTTGGAGAAGAAGAGCTAGGCTTTTTGATCTCTTGGAATTGCAATGCTTGTTCTTATTTTGTTTGCTCTCTTCTTTTCTTTTTAATGCTTGCAGCCGTCCCCCTTGAGTGTGTTCTCCCTCTTCAAAATTATCTTTTAAGTCCTTGAGAGAGTGTAAGACATCATTGTGACAAGGCCTTGCTTACTTGGCATCTTCTTATTGGATGATCATTTAGTCTTGGCTTACTTGGCACCTCCTTATTGGTTCAACATTGTCATCATGATGACATGGAAAAAATCTGAGATATACACTTTACCATGTGCCAAAAATCAATCATAAAATCATTCCATAAATCAAGAGATACATCATAAATTGCAAGACAAATAAATTCTTCCATATCAAGTGAGAAAATCGGCCATAATAGCACTCTTGCCATGCTGAAAATTCAGCATGTGCATCACGGGGATAAAGTTCAAATCATTACCATTTTTCTTTGAATTTTCATCATAAAAATGAATCAACAACTTATGGTAGGTATTGCTACCAATTAAGAAATGAACTTAGACACAAATAAGCTTAAGAATTCGGCCACACCATGTCTTCACACATGCTGAAAAATTTCAGCATGTGTGATATGTAGAATATCACACTTTATTATTTTACATAATATTTAAATCATTTCCATAACATCCTCAATTAATCCTCATGATTCAAGACACAAAATATCTACATTTTTAACTAAAAATTTCGGCCATAATACAACATACATGCTGAATTTTCAGCATGTGTCATATATGTGACATAGTTTGAAATGTTACCTTTTGTAGCTCCTTCCTTTAGGTCACCAACTTTGTTTAATTGATTCTTGACCAATCAATATGCCAACATGGCTCCACATATGCTCCAAATCAGCTGTTATAGGCGTTGGTAATGTGTTTGACATGTGCTGAATTTTATTTTTGCTAACTTTATAAAATAGTGCACATTTAATAATACACACATGTAATATTCCAATCAGCCCTTAATTTAATTTTCTAGAACACTTTAAGATGTATATCATATGTAAAAAGTGTCTAGATACGTGTCACATGATGTACAAGAAAAACGTTCCATGTTATGTGCGTAGAAAACCAAATTTTCAATATTTATCGATTACCCGATTTTTCTCTAATTTAAATTCCAACTTTTGCACATGTTATATATATTATGTTATACATAATATATATAATATATACTTTAAATCTCAGCACTTGGCTGGTTTAAAGTGGTACCATTAGCATGTGACAAAATTAAACTTGGAATCTTCACATTTTGGCCTTAATGTGGAGTAATTTGTGTGTGCCAACATGGAAAGTATTTTTGGCTGAACATATGGTCATGTGCACGAAATTATTTATGATTTTTGAAGTATAGGGGCTGGCCATTTATTTATGGCAAGTACGTGACACGTTGGCGAAGTTTCGGTATTCGCCCGATACGACAAATTTCGTTTTAGAACCTTTTATCGTGTCGTATTTAATTTGTCATCACCATATCTTATATCATATGATATAAGACCTGAATATACTCATAATTATGAGTTAAGTATAGTGGTGTGACGTTAACTTACGTTCGTAAAATACATAACGTGTCGGTAGTACGTTGGAATACATGTGTATGTGCCTTTACAAAAAAATCTGAAAATATATGTGATATATATGTGTATATGCGTGTGCATTAAAGGATGGGGAGGAGGAGAAGACTTTCCTTCCTTAGCCTTATTGCCTTTGTGTCTTTTCCAAATGTAGCTTCCTTTAATGAACTACTTAGTTTATCAAACTAAGTACTTCACTTAATGAACTAGTTTAGTTCATTAATGGTGGCACCTGAAAATAGTATAAACACAATAAATGTTTGCCATATGATGTAAGCTTTAATGCTTCATGGCTCGTTAGTACGGCAACATAATATATAAGCTAAATAAGGCAAGTAATGGCAAGATATCATGCATTCATGTACACGTATATATATATTGTGCACGTTTATATATATATATGTATACATTTAAATCATTTATTTTGAAATCACTCAAACCCCCTTATCTCTACAATCTCCCCCTTTTGATGATTTTCAAAATAACTTGTGTACATGATTTAAATGCTATCTCTCCCCCTTCAATTGTGCGCAAATTTGAAATTTGAATTTCAAATTTCAAATCCGGCTCCCCCTTGATTTGTGCAATTAAGGTCAATCAGTGTCTCTCTCCCCCTTAAATCATGCTTTTCTCTCCTCCTTTATTTTGGAAAGTAAATCAAAAGATTCCTGTCAAAAAGGAAAGTAAATCAAATAATGTCAAATCAAATCATATCAACGGGAATCATGCCTAATTTAGAGCGAAGAGATTCATATGTGGCTTGATTTAAGGCCTTTGTAAATATATCCGCTACTTGTGATTCTGTGCGTACGTGATCTATGACAATATTACCATTGTTAACGTGATCACGAAGAAAGTGATAGCGTACTTCTATATGCTTAGCCTTAGAATGTAACACGGGGTTCTTAGACAAATTTATTGCACTCATACTATCACAATATATAGGAATTTTATTTACGGTAATTCCAAAGTCCGAAAGTTGTTGTTTTATCCACAACAACTGTGTGCAGCAAAGGCTAAGAGCCATGTACTCAGCCTCAGTAGTGGACAAAGCAACACTTGCTTGCTTTTTGGAAAACCATGAAATAAGGGAATTTCCTATAAATTGGCAAGTTCCGCTCGTGCTTTTTCTATCTATTTTGCAGCCACCATAGTCTGCATCAGTGTAAGCATGTAAGTCAAATGTAGAATCCTTATCGTACCAAAGACCTAAGGTGGGCGTATGTTTAATATAACGGAATATTCTTTTTACTGCATTTAAGTGTGACACCTTAGGTTGACTTTGAAAACGAGCACACATGCATACACTAAACATGATGTCAGGCCTACTAGCAGTTAAATATAGCAAAGAACCTATCATAGATCGATATAATCCATTATCAACGTCTTTACCATGTTCGTCTTTGTCTAATTTAGTAGTGACACTCATAGGGGTTGGGGATGGTTTCAAATTTTCAAAATTAAACTTTTTGATCATGTCATTAAGATATTTTGCTTGGCTTATATGAATTCCTTTACTCGTTTGCTTAATCTGCAAGCCAAGAAAATAATTAAGTTCACCAACCATAGACATTTCAAATTCAGATTTCATGCAATTTTCAAACTCTTTAACAAGTCTATGTGAGGTAGATCCAAAAATAATGTCATCTACGTAGATTTGAATAATAAGTAAATCTGATTTTTCTTGTTTCAAAAATAGTGTACTATCTATAGTACCACGTTTAAAATTATTTTCTAAAAGGAATGTAGCGAAACGATCATACCATGCTCTCGGTGCTTGCTTTAGGCCATATAGTGCCTTCTTTAGTCTGTACACGTGATCTGGATGTTTCAAATCTTCAAAACCGGGTGGTTGCTTCACGTATACTTCTTCTTGTATGAATCCGTTTAGAAAGGCACTTTTTACGTCCATTTGATATAATTTAAAGTCTTTCATGCAAGAAATAGCAAGTAAGAGTCATATAGCTTCTAAACGTGCTACAGGTGCAAATGTTTCATCGTAGTCAATTCCTTCTTCTTGATTATATCCTTGTGCTACAAGTCTCGCTTTATTTCTAACGACCTTTCCTTCTTCATTCATTTTATTCCTAAATACCCACTTTGTGCCTATAATAGTCTTATCTTGTGGACGTGGCACTAAATCCCATACATCGTTTCTAACAAATTGATTAAGTTCATCATGCATAGCATCAATCCAAGAAGAATCACTCAAAGCATCATGCACATTTTTGGGCTCAATTTTAGAAATCATAGCATGAAATTCATTTATTTCATCCGAAGTAATTCTTCTACGTGGTCGCACACCGTGAGTGAGATCGCCTATGATGAGATCATGTGGGTGATCTCTATGCCATCTTGGTTGATCATTTTCTAAGTTATCATGTATTTCTATGTGATCATGCATTTCTAGTGTATCATTCATATCATGCATATCAAAAGAATCATCATCTTCATTCAAAACGGGTTTCAATTCAAAATCATTGTCATATTCCTTATCTTTATCAATCTCACCGAATTCATTGAATTTAACATGAATAGATTCTATAATTTGTCTAGTGAGAGGATCATAACATCTATATGCTTTTGAATTTATGGAATATCCAACAAAAATGCACTCAATTGATTTGGATTCAAATTTATCTAAATTATCTTTTGTATTCAAGACAAAACATTTGCATCCAAACACACGAAAATAGTCAGTCTTAGGCATGCGATCATTCAAAATCTCATAAGGCGTCTTGTTTATTCTCTTTCTTATAGATAGGCGATTTACAATATAGCATGCACAATTTACGGCTTCCGCCCACAGAAATCTAGGCAATTTATTTTCGCAAAGCATTGTTCTAGCGATTTCTTGTAATGTACGATTCTTTTCTTTCTACTACTCCATTTAGTTGTGGAGTTCTAGGTGGCGAAAACTCATGTTTAATTCCTTTTTCTTCACAAAATGAAATCATCTCTTTGTTTTTAAACTCACCGCCTCTATCGCTTCTTATCCTTTTCACATTTACACCGTATTGATTTTCAAGTTGTTTAATTAATTTAGCAATCTCAACGGCGCTATCATCCTTATGTGCAAGAAATACAGTCCAAGTATAACGAGAAAAGTCATCAACAATTACGCATGCATAGTGATGCCCACCAAAGCTTGTAGTGCGACTAGGACCAAACAAATCGATATGCAATAGTTCTAATATTCTAGTCGTGCTTATTTCATTTTTCGGCTTAAGTGACTCACGTGTTTGTTTGCCTTTTATGCAAGATTCACACAACTGAAAGTTGTCTAAATCAAGCGCAGGCAATCCCCATACTAGGTTCTTTCGTTGTAGTTTTTCTAGTGTGGAAATGCCAATGTGTCCTAAACGTCTATGCCATAAATTCACATTGGGTTCATTGGACATAAAACACTTAACTTTAGCGTCTACTACATCATCCATAGATAGCGTAAAAATATTGCCTTCTCGTTTTCCTTTTAAAACGATTTCTCCATTTTTATTTATTATGTTGCAATAAGGGTGAGTAAAACACACATTAAAACCATTGTCAACAAACTGAGAAATGCTAAGAAGATTGTAGGATAAGTTGCTTACCAAAAATACGTTGGAGATTTGGAGTGTGTTCGGATTACCAATCGTACCTTTTTCGATGATCTTGCCTTCGTTGTTGTCTCCGAAGGTCACGGATCCGCCTTTTGTGACATTCTTTAGTTTGGTGAATAGGCTCGGGTCACCCGTCATGTGTCTCGAGCATCCACTATCAAGGAACCACTTTATAGATGTATCTTTCGATGTGTGGGCTCCCTGCAATGTGAAAAGGTGATTTAGGTACCCTTTTAATTTTGGGTCCTTTCGAGTTAGTTAATCACCTTTTGGTAAAGGTACCTTTCAGTACCCATACTTGGGTGATCCTTCTCGGTCTATCAAATGGCAAGAATGTAGATGAAGGTGCGATATAATAGACATGTGGTGCATGCACTTTGGGCCTTTGCCCAAGGACTCCTCTATACTCACTAAATGAAGGACGTTTTTGATATGTCCTTGTGTGTGTGTGTGTAGTGCGTGGATGATATGAATTTCGTGTATGCATTGTTCTCTTCTTTTCATATCTATAAGGTACAAAGTTATATTTCACATGATATGAAGAGGTGGGGCGTGAGGAAGGGGGCGCTTTCCTGCGTCATCTTAGACGCCACTTGCGGCTTAGGGGTGTCTACTTTCTTAGACACAACAAACTTGGTTGGTTTGATTGATACTTCGTTAGCTATCAACGTATCCCAGTCCAGTTTTGTTCGCTGTCATGCTTTTGTGATAATATGATGCGATGCAGCATGTTGGACCCTGTGTCAAACTGTTTCATCATTTTCTCTAAATTCGGTATTCCTTGATTTCAAATTTGAAATCTCGGATTTCATTTTATTATTTTGCGTGGTTAATGATGAAACCTCTGCTTTTAATGTAGTAATGACACATGATGACTCTTTCTTTGAATCGCTTAATTGAGCGACAAGATTCTCGTTAGAAGATTCCAACAGTTTCTTGTCTTCAATTAATCGTTTTTTTTCTTTAGCGAGAGTCTTAGTGAATTTATGCAATTCTAGATACTGACTAAAAAGATCATCATAAGAAGGTTCAGAGTCAGAGTCAGAATCAGATGATACCTCATTAGATGCTTTGGAGGCAAAGCATACTTGTGCGGTCTCCTCTTCGGTCTCAGTTTCAGAATCTGATGAATCACTCCAGGTGGAGGCCTTTAGAGCACGTTTCCTTTGTTTGGGTTCTGAGACGAGTCTATGTTTGTTCCGCTCCTTGTCAGGGTACTTAGTAGTTTGCTTTTCTTTATTTGGGCAGTCATATGATAAGTGTCCAAGTTTGCCACATTCATAACATTTAACGTCTTTATCGTTTGACTTGTTCTTATTTCTCTTAGTAGTAGTGCCCTTATTTTTGTTTCTAAATGACCTTCTCATAAATTTTCTCAATCCTTTAGCCAATAGAATTAGGTCATCATTATCCGATTCGGAATCACTATCCTCTACGTGATCGGAGGGGGGGAAGACGTATTCATTTGATTTAAAAGCAATAGCTTTACCTTGTTTAGATGATTCCGATTTCCGAATGGTGAGTTTATTTTCATAAACTTTAAGTGATCCGATTAGTTCTTCCATCTTTATTGATTTAGGTTTCCTTGCTTTCTTCTATTGCGGTCACTTTTGGGTCCCATTCAGAAGGAAGGCTTCGTAGGACTTTCTGTACCTTTTCCTGCGTAGTAAAAGCCTTACCAAGAGACTTAAGAGAGTTGTAGATGTTAGTCAAACGAAGATCCATATCTACAATTGGGCAATAATTTAAAAGACTCAAGTGTGGACATGAGCATGTTAATTTTTGACTCTTTTACTTGACTCGTGCCTTCTTGTTTCATTTCTAGTATCCTCCACATTTCTTGTGCACTCGAACAGTTTGACACATAACTAGACTCACTTTTACTTAATCCGTTTAAAAGCAATTGCATAGCCCTAGCATTCATACTAAGTTTCTTTTTATCATCACTCGTATATTCTTGTCTAGTTTTAACGACTTCTAATGTGACTCCGTCTACAGTGGATGCCTTAGATGGGACATAAGGACCATCTTCAATGATTGACCAAAGATCTATATCTATAGCCATAAGAAAAAGCTTCATTCTAAGTTTCCACTGAATAAATGACTCACCGTCAAAAAGTGGAGGCCTTTGGCTCGACATACCTTCTTGCTCGGTTTTGAGATTTGTGGTTGCCATCTCACTGAATCGTTGGATTCCTTGAAGTGAGTGTTCCTGTGCTCTGATACCACTTGTAGGATCTGCAAGGCACCACTAGAAGGGGGGGGGGGTTGAATAGATGGTGCGGAAAGTGTGGTTTTTAAAATTTCTTTAAACTTGAACAATTCAAGTTCTGAAAACAGATTCTGTTTTCAGGACCAGTTTTAAAACATTTTTAAAACTAGGTTAGAGGTCTCCAAAAATTATGAAATTTTGAGAGAACTTAGCCTCAGACGTTATGAGAGTTCCCTAAAAATTTCAAATTAAAATTCAACCTTTAACCCCTTCAAAAACCGTTGGTACTCAGATTGTGCAAATCTGCCAGAAACGGTAGATGGTTTTGAAAAATTAATTCCTATTTGTGTGAACGTCTAAATGCTATGAAAATTTAACCACTAACTCCTTTTATACTATATTTAAATGGGTTAAAAGAGTTTTGGAAAATTCATTTGGGAAGTAGGTCAACTACAATCAAAGTCTCAACCTTTGCAAGTCTGAAAATCAGACTGCACTAGTCTCAGAACTTTTGATGTTTGATTGACTTATACTTATCCAAAAGGGTTGAAACTTGTGTAAAATTAACCCTAGAACGTGTAAGTATATTTCTGGAAATTTTCATGATTTTTGAAAATCGTTTACTATTTTTACGGATGCGAAAAAGAAGGATAAACAGTGCAGTAACTGAAAAGTAAATGCAGAAAGTAAATGGCACCAAGAATTTTATACTGGTTCAGTTATAAACAACCTACTCCAATATTCAAGGAACACCTTCCTTGGTTCACACTAACCACACACACGCAGTACACCTTACCACAGGGTTAATAGAGTTACACCTAACTCCAACCCTTTACAAACCTTGTATTGTAAGTACAATTCGCACGAACACCACCACCTTGCTAGAATGAAGATTGATCACACCTTGATCAATCTTTTACAAAGATATATGAATGGTGGTTTATCTCAAGCCTATTCAAGATTGAAAGATATAAAAACAATAGGCTTTTACAAGAAGAAAGAAAGAAAGAAGATGTTGGAGAAGAAGAGCTAGGCTTTTTGATCTCTTGGAATTGCAATGCTTGTTCTTATTTTGTTTGCTCTCTTCTTTTCTTTTTAATGCTTGCAGCCGTCCCCCTTGAGTGTGTTCTCCCTCTTCAAAATTATCTTTTAAGTCCTTGAGAGAGTGTAAGACATCATTGTGACAAGGCCTTGCTTACTTGGCATCTTCTTATTGGATGATCATTTAGTCTTGGCTTACTTGGCACCTCCTTATTGGTTCAACATTGTCATCATGATGACATGGAAAAAATCTGAGATATACACTTTACCATGTGCCAAAAATCAATCATAAAATCATTCCATAAATCAAGAGATACATCATAAATTGCAAGACAAATAAATTCTTCCATATCAAGTGAGAAAATCGGCCATAATAGCACTCTTGCCATGCTGAAAATTCAGCATGTGCATCACGGGGATAAAGTTCAAATCATTACCATTTTTCTTTGAATTTTCATCATAAAAATGAATCAACAACTTATGGTAGGTATTGCTACCAATTAAGAAATGAACTTAGACACAAATAAGCTTAAGAATTCGGCCACACCATGTCTTCACACATGCTGAAAAATTTCAGCATGTGTGATATGTAGAATATCACACTTTATTATTTTACATAATATTTAAATCATTTCCATAACATTCTCAATTAATCCTCATGATTCAAGACAAAATATCTACATTTTTAACTAAAAATTTCGGCCATAATACAACATACATGCTGAATTTTCAGCATGTGTCATATATGTGACATAGTTTGAAATGTTACCTTTTGTAGCTCCTTCCTTTAGGTCACCAACTTTGTTTAATTGATTCTTGACCAATCAATATGCCAACATGGCTCCACATATGCTCCAAATCAGCTGTTATAGGCATTTGTAATGTGTTTGACATGTGCTGAATTTTATTTTTGCTAACTTTATAAAATAGTGCACATTTAATAATACACACATGTAATATTCCAATCAGCCCTTAATTTAATTTTCTAGAACACTTTAAGATGTATATCATATGTAAAAAGTGTCTAGATATGTGTCACATGATGTACAAGAAAAACGTTCCATGTTATGTGCGTAGAAAACCGAATTTTCGATATTTATCGATTACCCGATTTTTCTCTAATTTAAATTCCAACTTTTGCACATGTTATATATATTATGTTATACATAATATATATAATATATACTTTAAATCTCAGCACTTGGCTGGTTTAAAGTGGTACCATTAGCATGTGACAAAATTAAACTTGGAATCTTCACATTTTGGCCTTAATGTGGAGTAATTTGTGTGTGCCAACATGGAAAGTATTTTTGGCTGAACATATGGTCATGTGCACGAAATTATTTATGATTTTTGAAGTATAGGGGCTGGCCATTTATTTATGGCAAGTACGTGACACGTTGGCGAAGTTTCGGTATTCTCCCGATACGACAAATTTCGTTTTAGAACCTTTTATCGTGTTGTATTTAATTTGTCATCACCATATCTTATATCATATGATATAAGACCTGAATATACTCATAATTATGAGTTAAGTATAGTGGTGTGACGTTAATGTACGTTCGTAAAATACATAACGTGTCGGTAGTACGTTGGAATACATGTGTATGTGCCTTTATAAAAAAATCTGAAAATATATGTGATATATATGTGTATATGCGTGTGCATTAAAGGATGGGGAGGAGGAGAAGACTTTCCTTCCTTAGCCTTGTTGCCTTTGTGTCTTTTCCAAATGTAGCTTCCTTTAATGAACTACTTAGTTTATCAAACTAAGTACTTCACTTAATGAACTAGTTTAGTTCATTAATGGTGGCACCTGAAAATAGTATAAACACAATAAATGTTTGCCATATGATGTAAGCTTTAATGCTTCATGGCTTGTTAGTACGGCAACATAATATATAAGCTAAATAAGGCAAGTAATGGCAAGATATCATGCATTCATGTACACATATATATATATTGTGCACGTTTTTATATATATATATATACATTTAAGTCACTTATTTTGAAATCACTCAAACCCCCTTATCTCTACAAGGGTTTCTTAATGATGACCTACCGTGAAGCATAAGCTCGAGTGTGTAAGTGAGGTGAGTCTCTTGTGATTGATTGATATTGAATGTGACTTGAAGTATGTGAATGAAGAATGTGATTGAAATGAGGAGTCTTGCATCATGACACGGGATAGAAATATAAGTCATGGCACATTACAGGGTATAAAGTTGGCTGTAATGTGACACGGGATGGAAATATAAGCCGTGGAGCATTACAGGGTATAAAGTTGGCTGTAACGTGACACGGGATGGAAATATAAGCCGTGGAGCGTTACAGGGTATAAAGTTGGCTGTAATGCGACACGGGATGGAAATATAAGTCGTGGAGCATTACAGGGTATAAAGTTATGTGACCGGATATTGTGACATGCATTGCATTGTTTTGAAAAGAAATTGCACATGCATTTGTGACTGTGTAGTGTAGTGCATATTTTGCCATGCATCACGAGAGTCGTTATGTTGTGATTGGCTTGTAACGGGATTGTCATTGAACTGCTAAATATGTGTATGAATTACGGTACTTGCTTCCGTATGCTACTAGTCTATATTTTTTTGAAGTTATACGAGACATGTGCCCTACCAATCTCTTGAATTATATATTACTCATGTCTTGCCATGTGATGATCCCGTATGTCTTATAAGCGGGTTACTTGCTAGCGTTTTTCGCTAAGGGTACTACCTTTGTGATGCAGGAGAGCCTGAGTATGATATGATCTTCATTGAGGATGACGGCGAGTGGGCAGAATGGGATGCCTAGGGCGTGTTGGGGAATTGTTTTAGACTGATTCTTGTTATTTCCGTTTCTTATTTCATTTGAAGATTTAGATGGCTGCGTCCATAACAATTATTGATATTCACTTTATCTTTTGGTGTACTGCATTGATGGTTTAGATTTATGAGATATGTGTTTCCACACTTATTTCTCTAACGTCATTGATGATGTGTATTTGAGAGATGAGACATCTTGTAGTCTTCTCAGTAAGCTACGACGGGTGCACCGGTTCAGATTCCGCTGTCCGGGTCGGGGCGCTACAGGTGGTATCCGAGCCTAGGCTTCAGATCTACCTCGGAGACCTAGGTTATGTTATGTAGAGTCGTAAGTTATGATTTTGACCCTAAGTTGATCTTTAGGTCTAAGTATGTGATCTTAGATATAAGTTTGATTGGGATGGGTGTGTGCGAGCGCGATAAAATTTAATCAATAAATGTTATTTTATTTTAGTTTACGAATTCTGCCTTGTACAACGCATATGGGCCTTCAGTATTTACTTTTGGAATTACTGAATGCTAATAAGCATTGGTTTTGCATAAAATGTCTCCCAGAAGAGATAACCAAGGAAACGGTGGCAACGGGAACGATAACCCTCCACCACTGCAGATGGTAGTTCCCCAGGAATTAATGGACGCTATCACAGTGATAGCGCAAGGAGTTGCTCAACAGCAACAGCAACAACAACAACCTCCTCCACCACCCCCTCAGCATGGTATAAGGTACTATATTGGGGAGATGCGGAAGATGCATGCCCCCACCTTTGAAGGAACCACTGACCCAGAGGTGGCCGGATTTTGGTTGGACGAGGTGGAAAAATGCTTCAGGTTGGTGCAAGTGCCTGAAGAACTTAAGGTTGATGTAGCCGCACCGTTGCTGATCGGCAGAGCAAACGCATGATGGAATGATATTCTGCCAAAGATGACTTCCCCTATTCTATGGAGACAATTTGTACAGGCCTACAAGGATTATTATGTGCCTGAAACTGCCATTTTGGAGAAGATGAGGCAGTTCGATAAGTTTGAACAAGGGAGGATGTCCATCTCTGACTATGCCGATAGATTCCATGCCTTGGGCAAATTCACGCCCATGGTGTTGGAAAACAACAGGATGAAGATGCTGAAATTTGAGGAAGGTTTGGACCCCCGCATACGTACGGCTATAACGGGGTCTAGCTTGAAAACTTTTGAAGAGATGTTGGATGCATGTTACCGTGTGGAGAGTGACATGCGCCGGTCACAGCCTAGAGAGGCTCGTGACGAATCTAGCAAGAGGCCTAGGGAGGATAGAAGTGGAGGTAGACTCGGACGTTGGGTCAAGATTCCTAGGAAAGGGCAGGCAGGACCAGCACAGAGGGCACCATAACAGAATCAGCCCGACCGCCAAGCACCAGCAGTATGCCCACACTGCCAGAAAAGCCATGTGGGTGAATGTTGGAAGAAGTCAGGAGCATGCTTCAAGCGTGGGAAGACGGGCCATAGAATAAAGGATTGCCCCGAGTGGAAGCCAAAGCCACAAGTAGAAGCAGGGCCGGCACAGCAGCAGAGAGGCAGGCCTAACGCGCGAGTCTATGCGATGACAGATGCTGAAGTACAGGAGGACACTGACGTTGTGACAGGTACGACTTAAGTTAAACATTAGGTTCTTACGTTGAATTTCAGTCGTCTAAAGTTGGAGATTAAATGTGCTTTATGTGAAAACCTTTATGTGCTACACTCTTTGTGTTTAGGTGTGATTTTAGTTAACAAAGTACCTGCGAACGTATTGTTTGATAGCGGAGCAAGTCACTCCTTCATTTCTAAGCGATTCGCCAAAGAACTCGACTGTCTACCCGAATGGCTTGAAACCCCCTTCAGGGTGCAGGCAGCAGGCGAACAAGTGCTGGTTTCCCACCACCAGTACAAAGATTGTGAGTTGGAGTTGGATGGAATGGTGTTTTCGGTGACATTAGTTCCAATTCCGATGAGGGATTTTGATGTGATATTGGGCATGGATTGGCTGACCAAGAATCATGCCAATATTGACTATAGACTTAAGCAAGTGACCGTTAAGGACCCTGAGATGAATGAGATAACGGTACAAGGAAACATCAAGCTACCCAAAGCCCTGAAAAAGATATACTTGACGGCGATTAAGGCTTTTAAGGCTTTGCAAAAAGGAGTAGAAGGATTTATGGTGTATGCTGTAGATGCTAAGCAAGAAGTTCTCTCCATAGATCAGATTCCGATAATCAATGAATTCAAGGACGTATTTCCGGATGATTTACCGGGAGTTCCGCTATCGAGAGAAGTGGAGTTTGAAATCAATTTGATCCCAGGAGCCGAACCTATATCTAAGACACCTTACAGAATGCTCCAGCTGAACTTAAGGAACTAAAGGGACAACTTCAGGAGCTGCTAGATAGGAAGTTGATTCGTCCCAGTGTATCACCTTGGGGAGCTCCTGTATTGTTCATGAAGAAGAAAGATGGCAGTATGAGGCTGTGTATTGATTACCGAGAACTGAATAAGATCACCATCAAGAACAAATATCCTCTGCCAAGGATTGAGGATTTATTTGATCAACTAAAAGGAGCCCGATGGTTTTCAAAGATTGACCTTCGTCAGGGGTATCATCAGCTGCTTGTGAAAGCAGGAGACGTACCTAAGACCGCTTTTCGGACTCGATACGGGCATTATGAATTCTTGGTGATGCCTTTTGGATTGACTAATGTCCCAGTAGCATTTATGGATTTGATGAACACCGTATTCCGAGAACAGTTGGACCAATTCGTAGTGGTGTTCATCGATGACATTCTGATCTATTCCCCCGACGAGCAAGCTCATGCTGAACACTTAAGAGTGGTGTTGCAAATTTTGAGGCAACAAAAGCTTTATGCCAAATTCAGCAAGTGTGAATTCTGGCTAAGAAGTGTCGCTTTTCTCGGTCATGTGATTTCAGAGGACGGAATTTCTGTGGATCCTAAGAAGATAGAAGCCATCACGGAATGGCCAAGACCCACAAATGTGACCGAAGTCAGAAGCTTCCTAGGCTTGGCAGGCTATTATAGGAAGTTTGTCGAGGGATTCTCCACCATAGCAGTTCCATTGAGTCGACTTACGCAGAAGAAGACTAAGTTCGAATGGACTGCTGAATGCGAGCAGAGCTTTTCTGAGCTCAAGAAGAGATTGACCACAGCCCCGGTGTTGGCACAACCCTCCGGCACCGACGGTTTTGTGAACTATAGTGACGCGTCCAAGAAGGGACTAGGTATGTACATCATTACAATTAATGCATTGTATATACATATGCTAGTCTTGAACTAACTTTCTGTTTATAGGTTGTCTTGATGTAAAATGGACGAGTCATTTCGTACGCGTCAAGACAATTGAAACCATATGAGCAGAACTACCCGACGTATGACTTGGAGCTCGCAGCTGTGGTATTTGCTCTTAAGATCTAGAGACACTATTTGTATGGAGAAAAGTGTGCCGTATTCACTGATCATAAGAGTTTGAAGTACCTATTCTCGCAGAAAGAGTTAAATATGCGACAGAGAAGGTGGTTGGAGTTACTTAAGGATTATGACCTAACCATCAACTATCATCCGGGTAAAGCAAATAGAGTGGCAGACGCGTTAAGCAGAAAGTCTAGTCACGCTAGACAGCCTCCATTGGAAAGAGAAATCGAGGAGTTTGGCCTCGAAGTGGTGGATTCAGGGGCGAACGTTCTTACAGCTTTGTCTATCAGCCCAGACTTGGTAGACAGAATTAAAGAAGCACAATATGATGACACAACACTGAAAGAAACCCGTGACAAGTTGTCTACGGGACCAGTGAAAGACTTCCAATTGCAAGGAGATAGAAGTCTATGGTTTCAAAATCGGTTGTGCGTACCTAATAATGATGAGCTTCGAAAGGAGTTTCTACGTGAAGCTCATAATTCAAGGTTATCTATCCACCCCGGCAGCACAAAGATGTATATTGACCTCAAAAGGAATTATTGGTTGATAGGGATGAAAAGAAGCATAGCGGAATATGTTGAGAGATGTTTAGTATGATAACAAGTCGAAGCTGAACATCAACGACCTGGTGGTTTGATGACGCCACTAGAGATTCCAGGATCGAAGTGGGAGCACGTGACTATGGACTTCGTGATGGGATTACCCAAAACCAGGAATGGGAACGAGATGATTTGGGTAATCGTAGACCGCTTGACCAAGACAGCTCACTTCATAGCTATGCCACATGGTACATCTTATGAGAAATTATCCAACATATATGTGGATAACATTGTGAGCTAGCACAGAGTTCCCGTCAGTATTGTGTCAGACCGTGATCCCAAGTTCACTTCTAAGTTTTGGAGGGCATTTCAGAAGCCGATGGGTACCGAGCTAAGAATGAGTACCGCGTACCACCCTCAAACGGATGGATAATTCGAGAGAACCATCCAAACGTTGGAGGACATGTTGAGAGCATGCGCCTTGGATTTCAAAGGAAACTGGAATAGCATGTTGAAGTTGATGGAGTTCTCATATAAAAACAGCTATCACAGTGCAATTGACATGGCACCGTTTGAAGCGTTATACGGACGTAAGTGTAGATCCCCGGTTTGTTGGGACGAAGTTGGAGAAAGGACGATCACTGCACCAGAGTTGGTTGAACAAACAATTGAGAATGTGAAAGTGATAAGAGAGAGAGGCTAAGGGTGGCTCAAGATCGCAGTAAGAGTTGGACCGATACAAAAGACGATCCTTGGAGTTTGAGGAAGGTGAAAAGGTTTATCTTCGAGTTTCACCTACCAAGGGAGTTGCGAGGTTCGGAATGAAGGGCAAGTTAAGCCCTAGATATATTGGCCCATATGAAGTGCTTGGCAAGGTTGGAGAAAGAGCATATCAGTTAGCCTTGCCACCGAGTTTGTCACAAGTCCACAACGTATTTCATGTGTCCCAACTAAGGAAATATGTATCGGACCTGAGCCATATCCTTGAAGCTCAACCATTGGATGTTAAAGAAGATGTCTCATATGAAGAACATCCAATGAAGATTGTGGATAGGAAAGACCAAGTCCTACGCAGACGCATAATTCCGTATGTCAAAGTTCAATGGAGTAATCATACGGAGCGTGAGGCCACGTGGGAGCTTGAGAAGCAAATGAAGGAGCTATATCCACAGCTGTTCCAATAAGGTACGCCAGTATCGAGGACGAAACTTTTGGTAAGGGGGGTGGAATGTTATGCCCCGCACCCTCCATAAAATAAATAAAGGATAAACAGAAATTAAATAGGGTAAGGAAAATAAATGATAATGAATTAAGAATTAAGTATTAGGATTAAATGGAATTTATTGAAATGATTAAATATGGAATTAAGTAGTATTTAATTTTGGAATTGAATATTAGAAATTAATCCTTTAAGATAAATAAGATAATAGGATACCATTTAGAAACTCCAAATTCCACCCTTTCCATATAAAAACTGACTGAACGTCAGTTTCTCTCCATTATCAGAAAGAAACCGACGCAAAGCTCCCCCCTATCCCCTAGGCGATTTCCATCTCCCCTCAACCCTAGGTGAAGGTTCTTCAAGATCCTCAATCCAATCTTCTTCCGTTCTTCATTTCTCCTTCGAGTAATCAAAGGCAAGTAATCATCTTATAAGTTCTTACGTTTTGCGAAAGAAAAT
>AP025052.1:26744921-26789512 GCA_036186865.1 Eustoma russellianum | reverse complement strand
CTAAATATTCAGAATTCATTTGACAAGGTCTTGCCTTCGTCGGAATTGTTTTTTCATCAAACTCTTCTTCATATGGAAGAGAAACTATATGTTTTTTCCTATCCCAAAAAGCATTAGGATGATCATTACATATTTGTAATGAAAAATCATTCTGCAATAGTTTGATCTTATCCTGTAATTTAGGATTTTGCAATTTTTCTTCTATAGTTAATATCGTAATTTCTTGTCTTAAGAAATTTATTTGATTTTCTTTTGCTTTTACAGATTCTGTAAAATTATTTATAAACCTTGTTAAAGGTTCTGCAATAAATTTAAAAGTAATGTCTTTTCCTTTGAAATTTCCTATAAAGCCTGTTCTATCAATATTTTTAATAGGAAATAACTTTTGTAAAAATGGTGTACCAAGTATTACTTGGTTAGTAATATTTTTAACTAATAAAAAACTAACAGGAACACATACCTGATCTTTACATACATAAGCTTGAGGAAGCTTATAATTAATATGTAATTTCTGCCCACTAGCAGAACTTAATGAATGTGTAGTTTTTTGAAAATATCTAGTAGGTATTAACCCTTCTTGAATACAATTCAAATCTGCACCACTATCAATTAATGCAACTAATTCCTTACAAAATTTATCATCTATTATTAAGTTAATTTTCACATACCATTTTTGTGAAGTAACAATTTCTAATATAGACAAATATTTTTGATCATCTAGTCCTTCTAAAATATTTTCAGAAGGTTCAAAAAGAATTTCCTTTCCTTTTTCAAGTTTATGAACTCTTTCTTCTAATAACAAATTATTTTGTTTTATTTCTTTTATTTCTTGTTTTAGATTATTAATCTCAATTATTAATTCTGCAATTCCTACAGATTCTTTATTTTTATTTCTTTGAGACATTTGTCTTTTAACCTCGGATAATGTATAAGGTTCTGTTTGTTCTATTCTTTGAACTATTCTTGGTATAGAAGACTCAGTTTCTCCTTTATTACTGATATAAGATATAATCTTTTGTTTTACTTGAGAATCATCTATTAGTTTTAACAAATCTAAAATATCATTTGTCAAAACATTAATTTCTAAATCATGAAATTGTGAAATAATTTGATATAATTTATCTTCTTCTATATCAGAAGATTGTTCACAACATGTTTCTTCTCTATTACAAGGACCACATTCTTCCTCTGAAGAATATATACTATCATCTTTAATTCTCATTATATCTTCTGAATTCTCAGAAGATTGATATGACTCTGTTTCTGAGTCTGAATTTAATAAAATGTTTAATAAAACATCTTTTAAATTATTATCTTCTAAACTATTAATTTTTTTCTTTACCCAACATGTATTTGCCTTATGGCCTGGGCGTCCACATTTTTTACATATTATATATGATTTATAAGATTGTTTATATACTTTGGATTTTTTACCATATTTCTTTTTGGTATTACCAATATCTTCCTTATAATTATCTTTCATTCTTTTTCTTTTTCTCTCTTCTCTTTTTATTTTTCTTTTTGAAATTTATGAGAAGATTGAAATGTCTTATTCTTTTTATTATCACTTTTATCTAAGTGATCTTCTAATCCAAATTGAGCACAAAATTGACCCAATTGTCTTTTTTCATTCAAAGAATGTTTTTTTATTTGTTGATTTAGCTTAATTTCATTACACAAGGCTAAACCTTCTTGGATACAAGTTCCTATTAACTTGCCATAAGTATAAATATCATAATTTATACTTACTTCTCCTTTGCGAAGATTCTTTCGAACTCTTTCTGCAAATAAAGGAGGTAATCCATCTATAAACTTTGATTTCCAATGATTACTATTAGACTCTGGAAGTTCCATTACTCTACTTAAAAATGTATCTTTATACCACCTGAATGAGGTAAGTGTTCTACATCTTAGATTTTGTAATAATGTTCTAAGAGTCTCAGAATTATCAGACCATCTGCCTGTAAAATATTCTATTATATTAATTATAAGAGTATAAACTATATTCTCAGTTTGTACTCCATCTTCTACCTTAATATTATTAAATATTTCTGCCTTACTTTGGGGAGATAAATAATTATCCCACCAACCTTTTAATTGGCCTGTAAATCCTGATATTAACATATTAGCTACTACTTTATCAGAATTATTATTTGTTTTACAAATTGTACTATACATTAACATTCTATGGACAACATTATATATCTGTCTCTCTGTAAATCCATCTATGTTCCATTCATAAATAGATCTCCCATGATATGAATTATTTATTATATATTCTTCTTCTTCAAGTAATATGTCTTGAGGAGTAGGTCTTGGATAATAATATTTCCTTTGAGTTGGCCTATCCGCAAATTTATATCTTAATCTATTTATCTCATCATCTATTATTTTAGGATGATTTTCTTTATCACTCATTAGTTCTTCAAATTCTTCTTCAAGAGTACTTAATTTAAGATTTTTAAATTTATCTTCTAATAATCTTTCTAAATCAGTAGTTGATTTTAATTTAAAATCTTTTATATCTGGAGGAGGTTGAATAGTAGGAGCAGCTATTATGCTCTTACTAGTACTGGCTATATTTGTAGCTTGTACTTTATTATTTATTTGTTTTACATATGATAAAATATTATCTATCTTAGTATTTATATCTTTTAATTGTTCTCCTAACACAACCATATATAAATTACTATAATTTTGTTGTGTTAATATCATATTAATATGAGCTATTGTAACTGAAAGAATATTATTGTCTAATAATTTTTGAAAAGCAGTAAAATGTCTTATTTCATTTTCTTTTCCAATCTGAAAAGGTTGTTGTGGTGGAAATACAGTATGGAGTATTTTACCATTCATATTATAATCTCTTTCTATAACAGAGATAATACTATAAATGTAATTATTCAAAAACTAAGGCACAAATGGTATAACTTGGTTTTTCTGAGAAAGATCTTTATAATATTTTTTCTGAAAATATAATTTATCTTGATTATTAAAATTAACAAAAAATCAATTTCTAAATGGTTCCCATTTTTGTAAATAAAATTCTTTATTTATCTCTTGTCTTGCTGGAGATCCTTTTGTAAAATTTATATTTGTTTTTAAATTCATATTGAAAAATTCATTTCTGATTCGGTTATTTCCGGTTCATGATTCTTATGAATTCCTCTCACTATATTCTGCTCATTTATTCTTATTTCATCTATTGATGCAAGATATTCTTCTCTAATTTGAGAAGTTGAAGCCCTCGAAGGACTTGTTACTTTATATTCAATTGGAGATATATAATAGTGTGAAGATCTGCTTTTAGAAAGACTAGATCTTGTCTTGTAATCTATTGTATTTTTATTATCAAATTTTATTTGTACAGTTCCTTCCTCAGACTGTGTAATATCAATTGGATTATTATCCACATATGATTTTGAAGGGACTGATGCTTCCATTATCCAATTTTCTGGAAATTCAATTTCTTCCCATCTAATTTTTCTCCTAGTAGTTATATTAGATTTTCCAAAATTAGTTTCTATTATAATTGTTTCATTTATTGGTCTATCCATAATCTTATTATATGTAACCAATGGTTTATAATATATTCTATAACAAACACATATAACCTCTGATCCTGGTTTATAATCATAACCATGAGTTTTAATATTCAAAGTTAATGCATCACAAACATTAACATCTGATAAAGATAATCTTAGATTATGATATATATTAAAATATACTGGACCATGAGCCAGTGATGATTGTATAATACCAATCAAAGATTTTTTCCAATTATTATTCCTACCATCTCTTAAAGCTGCTATAAAGCTTTCTGGTAAACCTTCTAAGGTTAAAGGTTTAAAAGTTATTTGAACTAAACCTATGTGTGTATATATATGTATATACACACACAGATATATATATATATATATATATATATATATATATATATATATATATATATATATATATATATATATCAATTTTCGTATCCTTCTTTGCAAAGAAAAAAGAAAAGAAGTCAATTAGGTAACGCGACAGCAAGATGCTTCCACACTGCCAAATAAAATCTTTTCCTGCCCTGTTATAAACTCCCCTTCCTTTGCGTATCTTTGCTTTTCCACTCAGCATTCCCCAATCACCATAAATATCCTCTGCCTTTCTAGCATCTGATTCTCCCACTCTCCGCATCCAAATACTCTTCTCACAAACGAATTTCGACTCCAATCTTCATTTCCTCAAGGCCGCTCTCTCTCTCCCCCCAACTTTTTCATGTACTTTTAGGTGTTTTTTCATGGATGCTTCGAGACCTTCACTTTTTAACCTTTATTGCTCTGTTTTCTTTCAAAGCTTCACCTGGTTTTGAAATTCCTTCTTCTCTTTTTTTGTTTTCTGATCTGGAATTTTTTTTAACAAATTTGATTTGGGTTTTTGAAATTTTATAGAGATCCATCTAGGTTTTTAATAAAAATCTGAACTTTGAGTTCGTCATCCATTTCTTGCAATCCCCTGTTTTTCTTCTGGAGAGAGCGAGCGGCTGGTCATCAAGATATCTATATCATTGTGCTTGTAATTATTACATCAATGGATTCACCAAGGAGTAGTGGAAAATCAAAGAAATTTGCAGCAAACCCAAGAAGTTCAATTCAAATGGATTGTGAAAGAGGTCAACAAAGTAAGGGTCTTGATCTTGAATTTGAGAGTCAACAATGGAAGCAAGTTTTTGATGAAGCTTCCATGTCAGGCAGGCCTCTCAAGAAGATCAAAAGTCCCGATCGCCGTGACCCTTTCCAATCCTCTAATCCTTCTGTTAATCGAATGGCCCATCCACTTTCTTTTCCTCCATCAAGGCATGTTTTTCCATTTGCTTTTGATGCTTCTCACCAATCAAATCAGTCTTATAATATGCATAATTTGCAGCATTTAAGTTCAAACAGAGTTCCTCTGTTTCGGACCCTGCAGCCAAATGAGCAGCAAATGATCTCATTTGCTCCACAGCTTTGCCGCCAAAATAGCGGATTTGCATTTCCCCCTTACTTTGCAAGAGATGCAACAGGTTCTAATAATCAACAGCAGCAGCAGTTGTTGCAACAATGGAGTGATGCATTAAGTCTAAGTCCAAGAGGAAGGATGATAATGATGAACAGAAGGGTACAAAGGCAAGATGGAAACAGGACTTTTTTCAGGCCTGGAATTCTTCCTATTTCTACTACGAAGCTTTATAGAGGAGTAAGACAGAGGCATTGGGGAAAATGGGTTGCAGAAATTCGTCTACCGCGAAACAGGACACGCCTTTGGTTAGGGACTTATGACACAGCAGAGGAAGCAGCAATGGCGTATGATCGCGAGGCGTTTAAGCTAAGAGGAGAGAATGCAAGGCTCAATTTCCCTGAGCTATTTCTTGGGAAAGATCAGAAAGCATCTGGGACGAGTTCTCCTTCGTCGTCAGACCCTCAAACTCCTCATGAAAATGTGTTGTCAAATGTGTTTTCTAAGCAGGATGAAAAAGCCACCCTGCAGGGTAGTAGCAAAGAGGTACCTGCTGCATCTGAACCATTGAATGAAAGCGATAATCTTGACGCGGATCTTGGGATGGTACCGAGTGAGGTTACTGATGAAATTCAACCCAATGTGGAGAGTTTTGGTGTAGGGGAAGGTGTTGGTGCCACAGGGTCATCATCAGAATTTTGTTGGGGTGAAATGGCTGAGGCTTGGTTAAATGCAATACCAGCTGATTGGGGTCCTGGTAGTCCAGCTTGGGATGATTTAGATACAAGCAATAATCTCATTTTACCTAGTAATCTACCTTTTACCAATTTCCATCCACAAACTTCTTCTAGTGTTTCTATCTCTGATCCTCAGAATCAGCAAAATCTTGATACAACTTCATACCCAATGAGATCATTCTTTTGGAATGATCATGATAGTTAGTCACCCCCGCCCCCTTCTGTTTCTTCTGGTAGCAGTGCACTTTTAGGCAATCTCCTTAGCCACTTTTGTCCTTTAGGTTTATCACGTCGTGTCATCTTAGTCAGTTGTCCTTACCTTAACTTTGCTTATTTCTCCTAGCTTCCTAGTCATTCTTCAGCACAAATTCCTCACAGGTGTCTGATTTTTCATAGACACAAAATTTGAATCTATCTGAAAAGAGATGGTTTGTCTTCATAAATAAACCATTTCTTTCAAACATAGCATAATTCACCCATTTTCGTCCTTTCACCATGCCATCAGCTTGAGAAGGCCGTGTATTTTAGGCCATTTGGCTATGGCGACGCATCAGTATAATTCCTGGTTTGGTTTAGGATATATCGTGCCAATGGCTTTTCCATATAGCAAATTAGGATGTCTTTATTCTAGTGCTTTATGCAGGGATACGCATTTAGTTGTCTCAGCTGGTTGTGCATCCATGGATTTTCTATTAGCATATCAGAAGCAGTTAGTGATAGCGAGAAATAAAAGCTTCAATCACTTCCATTGTTCATCTAAGCGATCGGGTTTTTGTGATCAGCAAGGATGGCAATTGAGAAGATTTGTGTATTTTGCATGTATCAGTTTGTAGATTTGTAATGTCTTCATACTTTATTGTAGTTTCGTATCTATTTGTGATAATTGTTGGTCTGCGCATTGCTACATATACTTGCCTACCATGTTTGAAGAGGAGATTTCTTTTTGTTCAGGTGATCGAATCATTCAGTCACTTTCTAGATTAATCATATAAATGATTGAATCATTCAATAAACTCTTACAAAAAAGACAAAAATCCGTTGAAAGAACCTTTGGTTTTCCTTTCATATGATGGTTTTGATCAAAATGAACTTGCATTCCAGAGTGAAATGCCAAAGGATATGGTGCGTAAGTTTGAGTCCTTTTGTCATGGAATTACATGTTCAATTGCAAGGGAAAGACCCAAGTTAGTATTAACATAATTGCATATATCTATATCTTAATTTGTTTTATAATCATCTTCTATTGTTTTTTGTTCAGGTATCAACCGATAGATGTATTTTAAGTAGATTCTTTGAAATGTGATAAAGATGGAAATAGACGTTATACCGTAAAATACTTGTAAAACATAGTTTATAAAAGTATCTGAAATGGTCTTATCAGATTTTGTTGTTATAGTGTGTGGTGAATCTAGTTGATGCTTATCACAATTAATTGTTACTTAGTTTACAAAATTTAGATCCGTACAATATAAAACTAATTCCATAATGCACAAAGTATACACACTCAACAAGAATGCAGGACTTGTTCGCTCAATATTTTCTCTAAAAGGTATCACAGGACGATATTAAGTTCGCCAACAGAGACTCTCTGTAAAAAAAATGCTAGGTAAAAAGTTTTAAAAGCCTCTCAAAGCAAGTAAAATGCACTGGTAATGTTTAAATTCTATTGTCATGTTTACATGTTTCTCTGTTAGTTTTAGGTAGCTAATGTATACGCATTATGATAGCTATGTACTATAAAAACATTTTTTCAATTTACATTTTCTACAAAATTTTACAGATGAAACAACCGGATATCCGTGGTTAAGAATTCAACATTTATTTATCATTAAGTTTGTTGAGTGGGTTGAGTTGTTAAAGCCTCCACGGCACATGGAATTAAAATAGAGGATAGAATTAAAGCTTTGGTGGAGGTAAATGTTTAGTCCGTGTAAGATTAAATAATCTTTAGTCCATGTAAGATCAAATACCATGAGCAAGTTATTAAGGTGAACTGAGCAGCGGGCAGTTTATCAATTCTACACAAGTTTTACCTTGTAATTCTTGTTTAACCCGGTCTGGTCTGGCGGTCGGACCGTGTTAAACCCGGCAATATAACTGATGAAGCCGGATCTTCACCAAGGATCTAGGCGACCTCGAAATAGCTTCGTCAGTTAACTTGAAGAGGTGTTAACTGGGATCGAAAGTGTATGTAGCTGGAATAGCGCCAAATATCCTGCACAAGTAAGCACAGGTCAGAGGTCCCGGGGGGTTGGCCCCGGAAAAACCCTCCGACGCTCAAGTCAGTTTGGGTCATATCTCACTGAGATTATAATTTAAAGGGTGAGTTAGAAATTTATCACAGTATTTGCCGATGAGCAAAGTGTATGAATTGGCTTTAGGGTATGAAAGATTCAGTTCCGGCTCCCTTCTTTGTTTTGGTTGCCTTACTTTTATAGACTTTTCCCGCCTTTGGCTTCTGATAGCAGATAATTGGATAAGATGTTTGCTTGGGACAGAAAGCCTAGGACACTGTAGGTCTGCTGATGTGATTAATAGGCCGGCCTGGTTGATGGAACTAGTAGACCGGCTGTTGTGACTTTGGCGTGTTCTGGAAGAATAGGCAGGTGTAGTCATTATGTTTGAAGAGTATCCCTGTTTGGGGGGTCCCACAAAGTATCATCGTAATGGGTTCATTTGCTGTGGTACTCAGCTAAACCCTGCCGAAGTGCGTGACTTGCTATGTTACACAGCTGAATCCTGCCGAAGTGCGTGACTTGCTGTGGTACACAGCTGAATCCTGCCGAAGTGCGTGACTTGGCCTTATCTCGTGGAAGTGGTCTGAAGTGCGGTATCTAGACGTATGATGACGTTGATGCCGAGGTGCATGCCTCAGCTCATTCTTCGATGTTATAAGGACGCCACGATGCCCTGCTGAGGTGCCGCCAAGGCTGAACAGCCATACTTGGGCGCTAAACTGCTGAACTGCAGTACTTTGTATGCTGGCTACTGGAATTGAGCCGTTGACTGTTGTTGACTAACAGACGATTCAGTTATGGTTTATCATTTGCCCCCAGATTTTGTGTGGCTGAGCTGAACTGCGAAGGCGGACAAATCTTGCTTTAATAGACCCGTGACGCGGCAGTCCTTTACTAATTATGCGATTATCCTTCTATTTGCGCAGTAATTCCCACTTTTAATGCGAGCGCTAATTCTGATGCCTTATTATTGCTTTTTCGGCGGTTCCATTCCCCGAGGGTGGGAAATGCGTGAACCTCCGCCTTTTCGAATTTCAAATTTCAAACGAAAAGGAGCACCTTTTTGTCTTCCCCTGCCTATAAATAGAGACGTTTTCTTTCCCTCATTCTGCATTCTCCATTTTACTTCCCTGTCTTTGATGCCTGTCTTGGTTTTCCATAGTGTTTTTCCTTCCAATCCAGTCCTTCATTTTTATGTAAACATTTCCAAAACATGTATACTTCTTTTTGCCCCAAGAATCTGGAGGGTGACCGTGAGGTTCAGTCCTTTCGTGAATAATTTGATCCTGATGGGGACAATCTTCCTTCATGGAGGTTGCGCTTTTCTAACAAACCTTTTTTAGTTACTGTCATATCCTCCGCTTTAGCGCTCAATTCATTTCTTTACAGGGATTTTCATTCAACACGTCCCATTCCAGCAAAGGTTTCACTTTGCTGCACTTCAAGGATAGATAGGACAAATAAATTGGTCCTGCTTTATTTGCCGCATTGTTGCCCTTGCCTGAGCTTTATTTCACTGTTACCATGTATTGAAGATGGCCTGCGAAGAATGTAATCGCAATTGTTTCTTGCATCACTGGAAGAAGAATGATTTGCGCGATTTTATGCTTTGCCAAGAAGTTTGTCCAGATCTGGATAAGGAGCATTCTGAGCTTGCTGACCTCCATAATCCTAAGATTGAAGCTGTATTTAGAAACCAGATTGCTTAGTTCCAGAGCGGAGTTGATCTCAGAGAGAAGGAAGAAATTTGCACAATAGAATAGGAATTTTCATGTAGATAGTTGTAATTGTAATAGATTTTGTACTTAATGAAAATCTATTTTTTCCAACTTTTTCTCCTCGTCTTCTTTCAGCTTCTTTAACAGCCTTTGTCTTCAGCTTGTGAAATTTTATTTACTCTTTTTCCATAGATGGCAAGTGTTTGTCTTCAGCACTGCTAAGTTCTATCTTTTGCCCTTGGCAAATGCTTGTTTTCAACTTGATCTATGTTAATAGTTTGCAAGTATTGTCTCCGGCTTCACTTGCTCTATTTTAATAGTTTGCAAGTATTTGTCTTCAACTCAGCCAAAAGAGCATCTTTTGTATGCTGGCTCTCTGCATTGGCACTGAGCTTTGGCCTTTATCCTTGGCTCCTTAGCTTTGCTGTGCCTTGATGAATTTTAAGATGTGGAAAAACTTTGTCCCCTTCTCATCAACCCTTTTAGCTTTGCTGAGCTAGAATATAGGCAAATCTTGTCTCATTGTTGAGACTTGCTGAATCTCTCAGTTCTACTGAGGTGAAAATATAGGGAACTTATCCTGCTGTTGAGTCATGCTCAACCTCTCAGACCTGCTGAGGTGAAAATATAGGGAACTTATCCCGCTGTTGAGTCCTGCTCAACCTCTCAGACCTGCTGAGGTGAAAATATAGGGAACTTATCCCGCTGTTGAGTCCTACTCAACCTCTCAGACCTGCTGAGGTGAAAATATAGTGAACTTATCCCGCTGTTGAGTCCTGCTCAACCTCCCAGACCTGCTGAGGTAAAGATAATGTTGAGACCTGCTCAACCTTCCAGACCTGCTGGGGTAAAGATAATGTTGAGACCTGCTCAACCTCCCAGACCTGTTGGGGTAAAGATAATGTTGAGACCTGCTCAACCTCTCAGACCTGCTGAGGTGAAAATATAGGGAACTTATCCCGCTGTTGAGTCCTGCTCGACCTCCCAGACCTGCTGAGGTAAAGATAATGTTGAGACCTGCTCAACCTCCCAGACCTGCTGGGATAAAGATAATGTTGAGACCTGCTCAACCTCCCAGACCTGCTGGGGTAAAGATAATGTTGAGACCTGCTCAACCTCCCATACCTGCTGGGGTAAAGATAATGTTGAGACCTGCTCAACCTCCCAGACCTGCTGGGGTAAAGATAATGTTGAGACCTGCTCAACCTCCCAGACCTGCGGGGTAAGAATATCGGGAAACCTGTCCCATCCTGTTGGGATATGCCCCCACTTTCGTTGTGGGTGATAGATAGGCATAAATTATTGATCCATGCACCATATGGTGACTTAACTTTCCTGGCTGAATGCCAAATAAGAATGTCCAGCTGAATACAAGAAACTGGTCCCTTGATAACATAAGGCTGAGACAGAAGATACCAGATGAGCGCAAGAAGAGATAAGCACTGATTCGATTGAATCAGGGACTATTGCCGTTATATCAGCCTTATATGCTCAGGAAACCGTATCCCCCTTTCATCAGAATCTGAATCCTCATCATTTAGGAAACCTTGATGAGACCCAGGTTTACAACTCTCATCTGGAGGGGACCTACCAAAGTCTAGCCTATTGTGGAGCCTAGACCTCGGATTATAAAAGCGTTGCAGGTGTCCCAACTTGATAAGAAGCTCAATCTCTTGCCCGAGCTGCCGACAATCTTCTGTATCATGCCCGATATCATGATGATAGAGGCAGTACAGTTGGTGGTTTCTTTTGTGAACTGGTCCAGCCAGGGCTGAGGTTCTTTTACCAGAGATTTTTTCCTCATGTAGGAAAGGATATGGGCTTTTGAAGCCAGCAAAGAGTTCCTTTCTTTTCTTCGGCCTCCTAACTGAATCTTGACAGAGCACTTTTCTTGCAACGATGCTTTGCCTTTATCGTCAGCTTTCCTGCCATGTTTGAAAGGCAGGGAAACTCTTTGATTGCATCTCAAGCTCTGGTGGCTAGGCTTTTGTTCTGGTCGTCTCGCCTTGCCATAAACTCAGCCTGACGCCGGGTACAGTAACCAGGCTGAGTAGGAGAATACTCCATGTGATCCAGTGGGCGAGAGTTATTGGAACGAGACCCACTGGACTTTGCTGCAGATGTCTTTCCCTTCATCTCCCTCACTACAGCTTGGAAAACCTCTGGGTTTTGAGCCACATAACGTATGGCTCGTATGTGCTCTTCATATGTGAAGGCAATGGGAGTTGATGATTCTCCTGGCTCCGTGGAGCATTGATCAGTTTGTTGCTGAGAAGATCTTTGGATATCTTTTTTACTTATCTTTCTCACAATAGCTTCCTAATATAATTAGAAAAGCTCTGAGTAATTGTTAGAAAAACTTTGAGTAGCGGATTTCTGGGTTAAGGGACTAAGGGGCCCTTCCTCTAGCGCCAAATGATGAAGCCGGATCTTCACCAAGGGTCTAGGCGACCTCGAAATAGCTTCGTCAGTTAACTTGAAGAGGTGTTAACTAGGATCGAAAGTGTATGTAGCTGGAATAGCGCCAAATATCCTGCACAAGTAAGCATAGGTCAGAGGTCTCGGGGGGTTGGCCCTGGAAAAAACCCTCCGACGCTCAAGTCAGTTTGGGCTATATCTCACTGAGATTATAATTTAAAGGGTGAGTTAAGAATTTCTCACAGTATTTACCGAGGAGCAGAGTGTATGAATTGGCTTTAGGGTATGAAAGATTCAGTTCCGGATCCCTTCTTTGTTTTGATTGCCTTACTTTTATAGACTTTTTCCGCCTTTGGCTTCTGATAGCAGATAATTGGATAAGATGTTTGCTTGGGGTAGAAAGCCTAGGACACTGTAGGTCTGCTGATGTGATCAATAGTCTGACTGATGTGATTAATAGGCTGGCCTGGTTGATGGAACTAGTAGACCGGCTGTTGTGACTTTGGCGTGTTCTGGAAGAATAGGCAGGTGTAGTCATTATGTTTGAAGAGTATCCCTGTTTGGGGGGGCCCACAAAGTATCATCGTAATGGGTTCATTTACTGTGGTACTCAGCTAAACCCTGCCGAAGTATGTGACTTGCTATGGTACACAGCTGAATCCTGTCGAAGTGCGTGACTTGCTGTGGTACACAGCTGAATCCTGTCAAAGTGCGTGACATGGCCTTATCTCGTGGAAGTGGTCTGAAGTGCGGTATCTAGACATAGGATGACGTTGACGCTGAGGTGCATGCCTCAGCTCATTCTTCGATGTTATAAGGACGCCACGATGCCCTGCTGAGGTGCCGCTGAGGCTGAACAGCCATACTTGGACGCTGAACTGCTGAACTGCAGTACTTTGTATGCTGGGCTACTGGAATTGAGCCGTTGACTGTTGTTGACTAAGGGACGATCCAGTTATGGTTTATCATTTGCCCCCAGATTTTGTGTGGCTGAGCTGAACTGCGAAGGCGGATAAATCTTGCTTTAATAGACCCGTGACGCGGCAGTCCTTTACTAATTGTGTGATTATCCTTCTATTTGCGCAGTAATTCCCACTTTTAATACGAGCGCTAATTCCGATGCCTTATTATTGCTTTTTCGACGGTTCCATTCCCCGATGGTGGGAAATGCGTGAACCTCCGCCTTTTCGAATTTCAAATTTCAAACGAAAAGGAGCACCTTTTTGTCTTCCCCTGCCTATAAATAGAGACGTTTTCTTCCCCTCATTCTGCATTCTCCATTTTACCTCCCTGTCTTTGATGCCTGTCTTGGTTTTCCATAGTGTTTTTCCTTCCAATCCAGTCCTTCATTTTTATGTAAACATTTCCAAAACATGTATACTTCTTTTTGCCCCAAGAATCTGGAGGGTGACCGTGAGGTTCAGTCCTTTCGTGAATAATTTGATCCTGATGGGGACAATCTTCCTTCATGGAGGTTGCGCTTTTCTAACAAACCTTTTTTAGTTACTGTCATATCCTCCGCTTTAGCGCCCCTGTCATTTCTTTACAGAGATTTTCATTCAACACGTCCCTTTCCAGCAAAGGTTTCACTTTGCTGCACTTCAAGGATAGATAGGACAAATAAATTGGTCCTGCTTTATTTGCCGCATTGTCGCCCTTGCCTGAGCTTTATTTCACTGCTACCATGTATTGAAGATGGCCTGCGAAGAATGTAATCGCAATTGTTTCTTGGTTCACTGGAAGAAGAATGATTTGCACGATTTGATGCTTTGCCAAGAAGTTTGTCCAGATCTGGATAAGGAGCATTCTGAGCTTGCTGACCTCCATAATCCTAAGATTGAAGCTGTATTTAGAAACCAGATTGCTTAGTTCTAGAGCGGAGTTGATCTCAGAGAGAAGGAAGAAATTTGCACAGTAGAATATGAATTTTCCTGTAGATAGTTGTAGTTGTAATAGATTTTGTACTTAATGAAAATCTATTTTTTCCAACTTTTGCTCCTCGTCTTCTTTCAGCTTCTTTAACAGTCTTTGTCTTCAGCTTGTGAAATTTTATTTACTCTTTTTCCATAGATGGCAAGTGTTTGTCTTCAACACTGCTAAGTTCTATCTTTTGCCCTAGGCAAATGCTTGTTTTTAACTTGCTCTATGTTAATAGTTTGCAAGTATTCGTCTTCGGCTTTAATTGCTCTATTTTAATAGTTTGCAAGTATTTGTCTTCAGCTCAGCCAAAAGAGCATCTTTTGTATGCTGGCTCTCTGCATTGGCACTGAGCTTTGGCCTTTATCCTTAGCTCCTTAGCTTTGTTGTGCCTTGATGAATTTTAAGATATGGAAAAACTTTGTCCCCTTCTCATCAACCCTTTTAGCTTTGGTGAGCTAGAATATAGGCAAATCTTGTCTCATTGTTGAGACTTGCTGAATCTCTCAATTCTGCTGAGGTGAAAATATAGGGAACTTATCCCGCTGTTGAGTCCTGCTCAACCTCTCAGACCTGCTGAGGTGAAAATATAGGGAACTTATCCCGCTGTTGAGTCCTACTCACCAAGGGTCTAGGCGACCTCGAAATAGCTTCGTCAGTTAACTTGAAGAGGTGTTAACTGGGATCGAAAGTGTATGTAGCTGGAATAGCGCCAAATATCCTGCACAGGTAAGCACAGGTCAGAGGTCCCGGGGGGTTGAGATATCTCACTGAGATTATAATTTAAACGGTGAGTTAGGAATTTCTCATAGTATTTTCCGAGGAGCGGAGTGTATGAATTGGCTTTAGGGTATGAAAGATTCAGTTCCGGCTCCCTTCTTTGTTTTGGTTGCCTTACTTTTATAGACTTTTTCCGCCTTTGGCTTCTGATAGCAGATAATTAGATAAGATGTTTGCTTGGGGTAGAAAGCCTAGGACACTGTAGGTCTGCTGATGTGATCAATAGTCTGACTGATGTGATTAATAGGCTGGCCTGGTTGATGGAACTAGTAGACCGGCTGTTGTGACTTTGGCGTGTTCTGGAAGAATAGGCAGGTGTAGTCATTATGTTTGAAGAGTATCCCTGTTTGGGGGGTCCCACAAAGTATCATCGTAATGGGTTCATTTGCTGTGGTACTCAGCTAAACCCTGCCGAAGTGCGTGACTTGCTATGTTACACAGCTGAATCCTGCCGAAGTGCGTGACTTGCTGTGGTACACAGCTGAATCCTGCCGAAGTGCGTGACATGGCCTTATCTCGTGGAAGTGGTCTGAAGTGCGGTATCTAGACATAGGATGACGTTGATGCCGAGGTGCATGCCTCAGCTCATTCTTCAATGTTATAAGGTCGCCACGATGCCCTGCTGAGGTGCCGCCGAGGCTGAACAGCCATACTTGGACGGTGAACTGCTGAACTGCAGTACTTTGTATGCTGGGCTACTGGAATTGAGCCGTTGACTGTTGTTGACTAACGGACGATTCAGTTATGGTTTATCAATAACCATATCAGCTTTCTAATTGAACCTTTTAAGGGGGTGTAGATTGACTTAGCAGCTCAATTTGTTAGACCAGTATCCAGCCAGTTGACTCGTCTATTGTTCAATTACCCAGTTAAAAGTCACTGGTTAACAAGAAAAATTACGTATCATGAGCTTGATAGTGGTGCAAAATTTAAAATGATATTTATTTATTTGTTGTATTACACTATTTCACATCAAATACTTGCCCTGTTGTTCATATCATAATACGGTTTCTTATTGGAAACGCTTAATAAGAAAAATTATTGAATGTGTGTTTAATGTAATGGCTACGCTTGGTAAACTTTCTTTTTGGACCAACAACTCATCATACAATTACTCAATTGGATGGCTTACCAAATGAAGAAAAGGTTTAGGGGTACGATTTGTGTGTCGATCGTATAATCGATTCGACATTTTTGACTTCATGTTTTAATTACTTTCCAGCCTTGTTACAACTAGTATAACAAATGATTAGTCAAACATCATATTAATGCCCGGTTTTTAAAGTATTTACGTAATAGTTTGTAAAAATTGTTTTCACATCATTTATGACTAAATTATAATGAATAATATGTAAAATACTTTGATAGTTTGATTTTAAATAGTGTTTGATTAATTACATGTTTGAGCATATAGCATTCTTGGTGCACTATGTTTTTGCGTTTAAGCAGGGTCAGAGGAGGGGCTGGATTGTTTCGCGATCTGATATACGTAGCTTTACCTTATAAATGTTTTGTGTAAAAGGTTGTTTACGAGGCTCGAACTCGTGTCTTTAAGATCACAAAACAATAACCTTAGGTAAAGATGATAGTATTTTAGACGGAGATAGTGTGATAATTACAATTCTTTTACCCCGAATACTCAAGTGATGGAACCTTAAATTGCCTTCTGGTTTGCGTTGCTTTAAAGCATGCCTGTCACCTGAGAATGTGCGACTTTATCACGTATGCTGCTATACAAAGATATATTAAACCTTCAAATTGAAAAATACTAACCACACACTAATTACTTGATTAGCACGCACTTCCACATTAAGTAATCTGATAATCAGTCAGACAAAAATTACATAGGCCGGCTAGATCATACAGGAGTTTTTCATTATTGGAAGGCTAAAATATATGTTTTGGGTGGATAATTGATAAGCATAGGATATAGTTAACAATCAGTATTGCTAATTAAATGAATTTAATAGGACAACTTTGTGGATAGGCAACCATGATTTTTAAAGTATTTGTTTGCCTAAAGTTTTAATCATGCCTAACTGTTTGATGTAATGGTAAGGCTGCTTCTTAGCTAGAATGATCATTTTATGTATATTTCTTTATTTCGGAATAAAGAACAACGACAGATTAGGTTCCTTGATTGTGATAATGCTTTATTATTTCTATTGAGTCGTAGACATTTTGGTGCACAATATGAGAACACAAGGTTGTAGATACATCATAGTTTTTGGATCAGTTGCATAAGTTTTTCTTCTAGTTAATATATTAGGCGAATGGGTTAGCATCAACCACTACGACTCCTTCAAGCCCTACAATAAAATGTGGCCTACACGATTACTCAGACCGGACTGGTAAAAATGTGCCCTACACAATGACTGAATATGTTATCAAACTCAGACGGCACTAGAAAGATAAGACCACAAGTCAAGTTGCAACTAAGAACTGAACACAAAGGATAAGAATTCGGCCAGCCAAGGTTAGGAATTAACGAACAGGTAAAAATGTGGTCTACACGATAGTTGAATATGTTATAAAACTCAGACCATACTGGAAGGATAAGACCATAAGTCTAAGTTGCAACTAAGAACTGAACAGAAAGGATAAGGAATCGGTCAACCAGGTTAGAAATTAGCAACCAAAGCAATCGGAGTTGAAACGGATTTTTAACCCTACCAGATTTGTCCGGTTAAATGACCAAATTGCCCACATTAACAACCAGAGCGGGAAAACAAGATATCCACAATCCCTCCCTAGGGCGTTTTCTCTCTCCTAAGCTTTCTCTCTCTATTTCGTAGAACATCTTCTCCCCTTCTCCGATCAAATGGAGAATGAGGAGTTATCCCAACTTCTAAATGCCCTTACTATCACACCCCATGAGAAATATGTCAAACTAGTCGACAATGCAGATTACACTGAAGATTCTGAAGAAGCACGCCGAAGTATTGTGGGTAAACTCATCTCCAGGAAGGATACAGTGATTAAAGGTGCAAAAATTGCTATTTGTCAAGCATGGAAGGAGAAGGATATCAAAACTGTCAAATCTGGTTTCAACCTTTTCCAATTCATATTCGATTCTGTAAATGATGTGCAAAGAATCCTTAACGACGGCCCTTGGTCTATTGGCAATATCTTGTTAATGGTCAGACCTTGGAAAAAAGACTGGCAGGAAGATATGGTTTATTTCAGATGGACTCCCTTTTGGATTGCCATAAGTAGGTTTCCTAGAGAAATGATTACTGCAAATGTTGGCAGAAAACTGAGTACAGACCTCCCACAAGTAACATCAAGCCAAATATGGGAACTATCTATTACCAGAATGAAGTTATTTAGATATCAAATCTTGGTGGACACGGATCTCCCTCTCCGGCGTTTTATCCGGATAGCATCTACTGGAAAAAGCAATAAGATTCTTACAGGAGTAATTCAATACGAAAAACTACCCCATATGTGTTTCAATTGTGGGTACTTCAATCACACCATATCATCTTGTCAAGCAATGACAAAAGAATTGACAACGAAACAATGGCGTACGCTTCCATATGATAAGTGGCTCAAGATAGAAGGGAGATCAATACTGGTGGAGGAAGTGCAGTTGGAAATGGAGGAACACCCAAACCAGTTGCTGTTGGAGCCACCGACGGTGGAAGAGGCGGTCCGCATTAATGTTGATATTAAGACTGCTAAAATTACGGGCGATAAAAGTGTCAAAACGGAAGCGGGAGTCAATCATGATCGAGTTTTAATGACTGCTGAATTTCAGGGAACTGAAAATTATCAAATTCAAACAAACGAGGAAATCACAGATGATATGCTAACTGAAATCCCAATCATTGTGGAGATGTACATTGTAGCGCCCCGCTCCCGAGCCCTAGCATCGGAAATAGTGCACCCGTCGTAGCCTACTACGAGGACTACAAAGCGTCGTTCAAACTTCTTTGCACGTCGGAACTGACGTAGAAATTTTTCGCGGAAACGATAATTACAGAAATGAACATCTTGATTAAATTAAATCCATCAGAATAAAATCAAATACAAGGGTTGACGAAACCTGCTAAGTCAAGTATGACATACTAAAATCAAACAATAAACCTAGGTGGAGGTCTATCTGACTATCCCAAGAACAAGCTTCCGATCAACAAGATCCCTTCTCGAGCCCAGCTCACTCTTCCCAGCTCGCGTAATCTGTTCCATCCTCGATAAATATATATACTCTTAATCCTACTCACCTGTGGAGGGGTGGTGGGGGGTGAGTGATGGGAGTCACTCGTAGGTTACCCGTCTCTTCCGAAAAGGGACTGTCACATACTGAGTCGGGTAAACAATTAAGCACGTAAAGCAGGAAGCAGATAAATAAAACAATAAAGCATAAACAGATAAATTCATAAGGCAAACAGAGCATAAATAAAGAAATGGTACATATCCGACCCGGTCCGTATCCAAAAACGTAGCACTGAAACAACTTAGTAACAAGGTCATCGATAATCACAACAATAACAAATACAATGTGCAACTTCATGATGCATGCACTTCTATCTCCGTGTCACACGTAGTCAGTTAATATCACACGTTATGCTCTTTCTTTTCCATGATATGCTATGCATGTCCCGGGTCCTATTAGGTGAAGGTAACCATTATTACCAACACCCATCACACGCCTCGTCAGGCCACATGTCCCGTAGGACCACACGGCTCATAGGCCAAATGCAATGCTCGTGCCATGAATGCGTCACACTTGCACGTTTCCGTTTGTCCTATGTTGCATGCTCCGTTCTATGTTGCGTATTACCTATATTGTGTAGTTACCCTATGTTGCGTGGGGTTCATTACTGTATTTTATCTTCTACCGTTATTTTATCTTTCTAGACTTTATTTTAGGTTTCTACACTTTATTTTATTTTTCCTAGGCTGTCAGGCACTCAAATCTTTTTTTAGTTATTTTTATCTTCCCCTACTATTTTTATTTCTTTTATTTTAATTTATTTAATGGGTTTCTAAATTTTCGGATTATAAAATAATATTAATATCAACTTATAATTAATATCTTTTATTTATTATTTGTTCATCTAATTTAATTTATTTTATTTCACTTTCTTTTTCTATTATTATAAATTTTTTTCAAAAGACCATGTTCAGCGTTTTAACTTTTTCATTTTTTTACACATTTATTTTATCTACGGTACTATTACTATCTTATTAATTTAACAATTTGTTATAAATAAAAAAACCAATAAAACAGGGCCTCTTCTTCTTTTTTTTCTCCTTGCAAAGTCCAGCCCTTAACTGCTGGCCCTTTTCCTCTTTTCCATTTGGGCCCATTATTCCAACAGACCGCCAGCATTTTTTTTAACATATCAGCGATTTGGGCCTTCTTCCATTTCAGCTGGTCCGGCCTGCGAAGGCAGCAGCCGGGCCGCTGGTCTCTGGCCCGTTCTCTGTAGAGTTTTTTTTACACAATTATCTTTGGGCCGAAATATCCTGGCCTATTGTGGCAGTGGGCCTCCATCTTCAGTTGGCCTGCTGGCCCTGCGGCCGCCAGGCCTGATGGCCCCTTTTTTTCTTCTTTATTATAATATCTTCAAAAATTCATAACTTTTTCATTTTAACTCTGATTAACCCCAAACCAATTCCATTGGACTCCATTCGACGCCCGCGGTGGGCCGCCGCGCGTGTTCTACACGCGCCTTATTCAGACGCGTTTTTCGGCGAACTGAACCCAATCCCAACCTATTTCCGTGCTATGTGATCTATATCTAAGGCCAAACACGCAATTTCCACACCAAAACATAAAGGATTCGCGATAAACATATAAAAGATAGACATGCAATGATAATAAAATAATTTCCAAAACAGAACACGAGGGAATCCAAAGCAATCCGACAGAGGGGAGGGTAACCTACATTTCAAACGGAGAATTTTATAGGTACGGTGCTTGGCTTCAGTGCGGGTGGCTTTTTCTCCCTCTTTTTCTTCCTTCTCTTCTTTCTTTTTCTTTTCCCCCTGCGGCTCTCTCTCTCTCTCCATGCTTGCAGCCGAAATTGTAATTTGATAAGTGCTTGTGTGTGAATGTGAGGTGCCGCTGATTCCTTTATGGAATGTGGGTTTCATTAATTTTTTTTAAAAGAGAGGGGATCACGGGCGTTTATGGAGGGATTTGGGGAAGTGGGGGAGTGGTTAGGGGTAGTGGGTAGTTAAATAGGATAAGTTTTAAGTTTTTTTTAACTTCAATCTAATTAGTTAATTAATTAATTACACATTTTCTTTTTTTAAAAAAATGTCTGTTACGACATTCTACCCCCCTTACAAAAAGTTTCGCTCTCGAAACTTGCGTATTACATGGTCAACACTTAATTTAGTTCTACTTAATCCTTTCACCTAAATAAGATCAAGCTAAATATCCCTTCCGTTCTCCAACATGCTAAACACTTCACTTCCTTATCACACGATAAGGCCTCGACATCATTCCTTGTACACCAATAGGAAAATTTCTGATCCATTGTCCTTTTTACTTATTAAAATCATTATCTAATCTATGGTTATCGATTCAACCTTAAAGGTATTGTCGTCATACTAATGGTTCTACAACCCAATCATCGGTCTGTAACTTACTTATCTCTACGGTCATCAGCAACCCTTGTGTATCAGTTCTTAAGTGTACAACAATCTTTAACTTAACGCCTTGTTCATAAGACTCATCTCTAGATTTGTATGTATTTCCGGAATACGTTTTACTCTAGTATGACTCAATTTAGTCATCGTTAGTATCCCACAAGGTAACCTAGTCCTTATAGGTCTAAATCCTTAACTTAATTCTCTATAATTAGTATGTACATACTTCTACTTATACTATATCACTTGACGTGTATCATTCCACTTATCGCAGTCTACGATTTCGAATTCTTAAACTCATTATATATAATTCATCCTCCTAGATGATTAACCAAACTAATATCCTTGAGGTACGCCAATATAGTACTTATTGCACAAAACATAGTCCTCAAAATCAGTTCTTATATACTTACAAACTAACTCTATAATCATGCCTTTACTTCTTCGAAATTATCATCAGCCTAATATACGAAATATGTGCATGAACAATATTTTTTTCTTCTAGTAAAAACGTGACCTACATGGCTATAATTTGAAACATAACTTTAGTGGTTTTAAAATAATACCATCCTTATTTATGTATTATTATTTTTTTATTTAATTTTTTTTGTAACAAAATTCGAGATAATATAATTGTTTTTGCAAAGCGGTGTTTCAAATGACCTCTCATAAAAATAACAATGATATAACTTGTTCACAAATTGTTTCAGTCAAATGGCATTTAAACAATTGAAAACATAATAATGTAAAGTTTTATAAAACGATTTGAATACGGTAACTTTCGCTTGCTAAAAGAAAATATATTTGAAATCTACTCTTTAACTTGGCAAAATTTAAGTTAGATCATTGCAAGCGGATAAATAACTTTGAAAACACTTCAACGGATAAAATGCTTGCGATATCGATAGTCGTCAGGTAAAATTAGTTGTTGACAAAAAAATAGATGTAACAAAATAAAATTTTGAAATATGTGTAAGAAATTAAACACACCGTTTTTTTGAAAGGACATCAACATTTTAAAATCTTTTCCCTTTTTAAGGTCGTCAAAAGATCTAAAAATTTTATGTTGATATACAAGTACGGAAATGAATTTGCCCTGTAAAGGTTGGTAATCTATATATATAAAAAATGAAACTCAATAAGGTATTTCCGAAGACAACATTTTTAAGGTACTTGTTAAAATATGGTTATACATTGGTGTACGTGCTTATATAAAATATTTATCTGTTTGAAAAATATATCGATTCAATATTTTGTATAATTCTTTAGGTCATCCTCTTTTTCGAATAAAGTCTCATGCGTACAGTTTTTTATAAATCTAACGTTTGCCTACTCATGATAAACTCTTTAAGTTTACTTGGTCGAATCCTAGCATGACACACTAATTATTGATTGACTTAAGATGTGCTAATTCACCATGCTTTCGCGCGCCACACTAATCCACTGTACCTCGTTACTTGGTTATTGGAACCACTAATCTTATTCTACTTCATATGAAAGCCACCACTACTTGTTCATGTCCGCTCAATTTTAATTCAAGCCTACCAGATTTCAAGCCAAGTGATTCGTTGTTCCTATAAATCAACACTTAACTACAAAAGTTTGTAAGGGTTCATCATTTCCATGTACTTGTTATAGCCAATTCACACCTTTTGCTACCAGTCAATATCTCTAGTGAGGCTAATACCATCGCCCTACTTAATAACTCTAAATTTAAACATCTTAACCCTAGATTATAAATTCCTTCATATGATTCTCCTAGCAAACGCTACTGCTTATAGTGCTTATGACTCATTACTTAGTTTCTATTATCTTTCTTTAAATCATCTCTTAATATCTACCATAATATAATAATTCATTTCTTAGTAGCTATTATCTCAATTGAGACCTAAGTCTGCTCTGATGCTACCGTCTAAGTAAGGATATGGGCCCGTTTTACGTTACCCTAAGGGTACCAGTCCCATGCTGTTGTTGTGATAGAGCAGCCCAAAATCGACTGACCTATTCAAACTGATGTGTCAATAAGCCCTTAGGGTAGAGCATCATGATCCGCGTTACTATTTATGTACTTCAATTATATACTTATTTACTTAAAGCTATTACAGTCACGGCTAATGGGATGTGCAAAGGGTCATTATCAAACTTAGTTGAGTTAAGTAAGTAAACTTGTATGGTATACCCCAGGTATACGGGTTTCGTAACTGATCATCTCCTTAAGTCTACAGTCATAAAATTTTGGGATTGTTCTTAGCATCATCATTTCTTAAGTCTAATATCATGTCTTATTTTTAAAATCATGCTTAGTGAATAATCAACACTTATGACTACCTTCAGTATTTATGTCTAAGGTCAATTCTTAATCGGAATTGTTACTTATATTTAAGATTGTGACTTATGTTCAGGATTATCGCTTATAACTGAGAGCAGTATTGTTATAACCCGAATTTTTTGAACTAATTGTTACACGTTAATTTACAAACTAAGTAGCGGTTGGTGTAACGATCATTTCGAAATTAAATTAGTTGTAGCGAGTTAACTATGCCCGAGTGATTTTGTAATTACATATAATGGTTATGTAAATACATGTATAGGCAATAATATAGGGTAAGGAAAAGAAAAATAGAAAATAAATGAAATATATATATAAAAAGAAAAAGGAAAAAAAGAGATAAGATAAATAACAATAAATAATGAAAAAAATAAATAAAAGAGAAGACGTGGATTGAGGGGGGGGGGGTTTGTAACCGCCCCTCAAATTTTGCAGGATGGCAATTTAAATGGCCGGGGGGGTTACAGAGTAAAAAAAAGGAAAAATGATATAAAAAAAGGGCGGCTAGAAACACAGAAGGGAGAGCAGCGCCAGAAAGGAAGAAAGAAAGGGAAAGAAGAAGAGAATGGAGAAAGGAGAAAGGAGAAAAGAGAAGGAAGCAGAAAGGGAGGCCAACCGGATTCCGTATAATCGCGTAATTCATCTCTAACCAAGTAGGTTCTCTTTTTTCCCCTCCAATTAGTACAAATTCAAGTATGCTTTGGTGATATATTATGTGTTATTGTTTTAATTGTTGAATCTATATCATGCTTTTGATTCTGGGCAAGATTGACGATTGATAGTTGCGTTTGATGTTGCGTGTATCTGTGTGCATTTCATTTGATTTTAGGGAAAAATTTGATAACCAAAATAGCACAATATTAACATGTTTAAGGTTTTTGGGTGTTGTTTTGACCTTAGAGTAGGTCCCCATAGACTGGAAATAGGCAGAAATATAGTTCGTGGTCGAAAAACGGACGCCGGAGGCTGTCGGTGCACCGCACGCGTCGCTGACGTGGCCGCGCATGGCCTTCACGTGCGCCGCTTTTAAAAAAAATTTAACTTAGGGCCGGCCTGCAATCAGCGCAGACTAGGCCAGCCCTTAATGGGCCGCTGGTTGGCTGCTGCAGGACCAGCCCAAATCGCACGGCTGTAAAAAAAAGGGTGGCAGGCTTCGCGGACCAGGCCGAATGGCCAACAGACCGGGCCAGTGGCTGGCCAGCCCATTAACACCGAAAGTAAGAAAATGAGAGAAATGGAGCGCGGGCCGGACTAGGGGCCGGACCAGAGGGGCGAACGGACCTGGGGCTGGAAAGGGAAGAAAAACAAAAAAGGAGGCAGCCCAATAAGTTTATCTAAATGGAAAATAAATTCTGATATTATGATAATTGTTATTAAATCAATTAAATTGGTGAAAATTCTAGGAAAAATATAAATAAATATCAGGAAATTCTAAATAAATTCCAAGAATTATAAAATGCTGAAATTAAATTATTTTCACCAAATTTCAGTAATTGTGATAATTTATTTAATTTGGATAATTAGGTAATAAATAGAAATAAATTAAGAAAAATGAGGAAAAATATAGAAAATGCACAATAAATGTATATAAGCCATGGAATAATAATGTTAACCTCAAACAACATTAAATCATTATTCGGATAATAAATAAACCTAGATTTAAGTGCCGGAGGATGGTGAGGATGGGCCAGGGGCCTCAGGCGATCATTAAATGAACCTAGGTTTGAGTGCCAGAGGATGGTGAGGATGGGCCAGAGGCCTCAGACGGTTGTGTTGTTTGCATTCACGGCACGTGCATTGTATGATGGTGGGTCGTGACGTACGGGTTACGGGCGCTCAGGATGGTGTACGGTGGCGGGGCCAAGTACACTCAGGATGGTGACTGTGGGTGGGTACAACCCACAGCCACTCAGTAGGTCCCGGGATCATGCATTGCATGGCGGAGATATCGGCATTTTGTGTGACATGATTTTGTTGCGTGTGACATGCATAGTAGGACATGCATCACGATGTTGCGCATTCTTATCTGGAGTGAATTACCTTTCCGCATTATTTCATATGCTTATATGATATCATGTCCTATCTGCTATGTGTTATATCATTTTTGTATGCATGTCTTGTACCAGTTGGAGGCAGGTGTCTACTGAGTGATTTCCCGTCACTCACCCCTACTCCCCCCACCAGGTGAGCACGAGAAAGAGTACGACTATATCTTTGCTGAGGACGGGGCTGACACGGTAGTGTGGGCATACCGACGGTCGCACCTAGGATACGAGGAGACCTTGCGACTGTCCGTTATTAGTTCATTGGGGTTCCATCAGACATCACCTTGTACAGTTTGATAGACTCTAGATGTTAGCTCGTTGACGTTCTGGTCATGCCTTATTTATTATTCTACTGAGGATTTTCTTTATCAATAAAACTTTATGTTATTGTATTTCGTTTCCGCGCAAAAAATTTCTACGTCTTTTCAGGCATGTTAGAAATTGATTCGACGCTTTGTATTCTCCTTAGTGAGATACGGCAGGCTCACTGTTCCCGATGCTAGGGTTCGGGAGGGGGGCGCTACAGGTGGTATCAGAGCCGAGGCTTCAGATCCGCCTCGGGAACGCAGGATTAACTAGATCACTTAAACATAAGCTATGATCTTTACCTAGAAATGACAATCATACCTCTAATAAATGAAGTAGACCTAAGTTATGATCGGGTTAAGGGAGGTGTGTGCCGTTGGTGAGCTTTCTCTATTTCATTACCGTTGTACACCAAAACTTTCGCGTGAGCACCCTAAATGCTCAAATCCTTCTATTACTCCTGTCAATCCAAATTCTCGTCGAGGTACGAGAGGAATCCCAGAAAATGTCGTCGCATCGTTTAAAAAAAATCTGGCAAAGGAGGTAATGATGGTTATGGTAACGACCATCAGGATCAGGGGGTCATCTTTCAAGCATTGGCCAATACCATAGCCACCACTTTGGCGCAACAGCAACTGTAGACTACGCAGTGCCAGTAGCAGTTGAACTAGCATCTTTCGCCGCTGGCGCCACCGGGTCTGAGGTTCTATTTCAAGGAAATGCATGACATCCGGAATCCAATGTGTAGAAGGATCCTTCACCGGGGAGGCATAAATATGCGACATGGCCTAATAAAATTTACTTACTCAAGTACAACATGAACCATAAACAGCACAAAAGTGCAAAATAATATATATATATATATATATATATATATATATATATATATATAAAATAAAATTGACCACTATATATATATAAAAAAATAAATTGTATCAGCTTGTTGTAACATACTAACATAAAGATAATAAGTACAAGATATACTAACTACTAAAATGTGTACACCCTTACCGTAGTGTAACTCTGTGAGCTGTAATGTACCAACCAACTTATTAAGCAATATAATGTTATCACCACATCAAACACAAACAGAATATTTGCGAAAGACTATATATACACCATACCTATACATACAAAGCGACCAACATGAGAAATACGAAGTATAAATGAAAGATCTTAATATATATAGAGTATGAAAACAACGTAGGAGTAGCGAACCTATAAAAGATATACGATAAGACGGGAGTATATGTGCTAAATGACTACCAAAAAAATCCCCAGTCTGTTACAACCATAAGGAGGCATATAGACAAACATAATTGGTCACAACATTAATTGACGTAAATAAGTCGATTTAAGAAAACATACAAATAAATACATGAAACAAAAGTAATTGCACGATTCTAAGTAAATATGCACAAGCATATACACAATTATATCAAAGACACCGTGACATAACTAAATACAACGAAACAAGTAATACACAGCGCAATATACAACGACTACAAACAACACAATTACAAGGAATACAGTAACACAAATACTTTTTATACAAGATATGGATTACGATATAGGCATACATTTACAAATTTTAAAACAAAATCATTAACATACACAACGTAAGTAAAGTAGACTAATTACGAGGTTGGACAACATAATATTGCAGGACAACATTGTAATGGATTAAATTGTAAATAAGTTAATAACATAAAAACAAAAAAAAGTTAACTAATTAATTATCATACTTGAACACCCGAATAAATTATATATATCTACGTTACAGTAAAATCTATGCATTTATGCATTTCCTTCAGCATAATTTATATAACGACATTTATACAATAATAAGATAAGCCAGTACGAGAAATATAGAGTACACGTGACAAATGTCATTAACAACTAACATAAGTACAAATGAGAGATCACGATAAACCAAGACTAAAATAAATGCGCACAGTGGGTGTACCGCTTAAAACTCAGCTAACAAACAACATAGACATAATACATGTGACAAACTGTAGATAACGATTGTGAGATCATGAGCTACATATGATACATTAGTCATACATGCGGATACACAACATACTATATGTCTTTACCAAACATGTTCAAACAATTTAACCATTAAAACGATAACACACGTTAAAACTCGTGTATGTTGATATATAGTAGACGGAGCCATGTTGAGCATTGCATTTCATCCGCAATCCGATGAGTAGTCGGAGAGGACGATGCTGACTATTGAGGACATGCTGAGGGTTGCGCACTGGACTTCAGAAGAAACTGGATGGTGTGATCAAGTCGATCAAGTTTGTTAACAGCAACAGTTACCATAACGGCATCGGCATGATGTCATGTGAGGCACTCTACGGGCGTAGGACAAATCCCCAGTTCAGTGGAACGGAGTTGCAGAGCGTACTGTTACCAGTATGCAACTGATTAAGAAAACAATAGAGAAAGTAAAATTGACTCGGGGAAAAGACTTAAGGTTGCCCAAGACATAAGTAAGAGTTGAGCAGATTCAAAAGGGATGTCTCCTGAAGTTACTGTCGGAGGAAAAGGTTTATTTAAAGGTATCGCTTACGAAGGGAGTTGCACATTTTAGTCTGAAGGGTAAGCTAAGTCTTCGTTACATTGGCCTTACGAAGTGCTTGGAAGGATTGGTTGGTTAGCTTATCATTTGGCGTTACCACCAACGCTAGCCCAAGTGCATAATGTATTCCAGGTTTCTCAGTTGAGAAGGTCCATCCTGGATCCGAGTCATGTACTGGATGCACCGTCTTTAAAAAACAAAACAAAAAAAATTAGGCCAGACGCGTCATATGAAGAGACACATGTTCTAATCATAGATCGCAATAATCAGGAGCTGAGGAGGAGAATTGTTCCATATATCAAGGTGCAATGGAGCAATCATCGGGAGAATGAAGCGACTTGGGAAATGGAGGACTAGATGTGCGAATGCTACCCCAATCTCTTCAAATAAGGTACGACAAGTTTCGAGGACGAAACTTCTTGTAAGGTGGGTAGGATGTTATAACCCGAAATTTTTGAACTAATTGTTACACGTTAATTTACAAACTAAGTAGCCGTTGGTGTAACGATCCTTTCGAAATTAAATTAGTTGTAGCAAGTCAACTATGCCCGAGTGATTTTGTAATTACATATAATGGTTATGTAAATATATGTATAGGCAATAATATAGGGTAAGGAAAAGAAAAATAGAAAATAAATGAAATATATATATATATATAAAAGAAAAAGGAAAAAAAGAGATAAGATAAATAATAATAAATAATGAAAAAAATAAAAAAAAATAAATAAAAGAGAAGACGTGGATTGAGGGGGGGTTTGTAACCGCCCCTCAAATTTTGCAGGATGGCAATTTAAATGGCTGGGGGGTTACGGAGAAAGGAAGGAAACAATAATTAAAAAAAGGAAAAATGATATAAAAAAGGGTGTCTAGAAACGCAGAAGGGAGAGCAGCGCCAGAAAGGAAGAAAGAAAGGGAAAGAAGAAGAGAAAGGAGAAAGGAGAAGGAAGAAGAAAGGGAGGCCAACCGGATTCCGTATAATCACGTAATTCATCTACAACCAAGTAGGTTCCCTTTTCCCCCCTCCAATTGGTACAAATTCAAGTATGCTTTGGTGATATATTATGTGTTGTTGTTTTAATTGTTGAAATCTATATCATGCTTTTGATTCTGGACAAGATTGACGACTGATAGTTGCGTTTGATGTTGCGTTTATCTGTGTGCATTTCATTTGATTTTAGGAAAAAATTTGATAACCAAAATAGCACAATATTAAGATGTTTAAGGTTTTTAGGTGTTGTTTTGACCTTAGAGTAGGTCCCCATAGACTGGAAATAGGCAGAAATATAGATCGGGGTCGAAAAACAGACGCCGGAGGCTGTCGGTGCACCGCACGCGTCGCCGACGTGGCCGCGCGTGGCCTTCACGCGCGCTGGGGAGGACGCACGCGCCGCTGGAACGCTGAAGCAATGTGAGTTTTAAAAAAAATTTAACTTAGGGCCGGCCTACAATCAGCGCAGACTAAGGACCAGCCCAAATCGCAGGGCTGTAAAAAAAAGGGTGGCAGGCTTCGCGGACCGGGCCGAATGGCCAACGGACCGGGCCAGTGGCTGGCCAACCCATTAACACCGAAAGTAAAAATAGCAGATAAATGGAGCGCAGTCCAGACTAGGGGGCCGGACCAGAGGAGCGAACGGACCTGGGGCTGGAAAGGGAAGAAAAACAAAAAAGGGGGGCAGCCCAATAAGTTTATCTAAATGGAAAATAAATTCTGATATTATGATAATTGTTATTAAATCAATTAAATTGGTGAAAATTCTAGGAAAAATATAAATAAATATCAGAAAATTCTAAATAAATTCCAGGAATTATAAAATGCTGAAATTAAATTATTTTCACCAAATTTCAGTAATTGTGATAATTTATTTAATTTGGATAATTAGATAATAAATAAAAATAAATTGAGAAAAAGTGAGGAAAAATATAGAAAATGCACAATAAATTATATAAGCCATGGAATAATAATGTTAACCTCAAACAACATTAAATCATTATTCGGATAATAAATGAACCTAGATTTGAGTGCCGGAGGATGGTGAGGATGGGCCAGGGGCCTCAGGCGATCATTAAATAAACCTAGGTTTGAGTGCCAGAGAATAGTGAGGATGGGCCAGGGGCCTCAGACGGTTGTGTTGTTTGCATTCATGGCACGTGCATTGCATGATGATGGGTCGTGACATACGGGTCACGGGCGCTCAGGATGGTGTACGGTGGCGGGGCCAAGTACACTCAAGATGGTGACTGTGGGTGGGTACAACCCACAGCCACTCAGTAGGTCCCGGGATCATGCATTGCATGGTGGAGATATCGGTATTTTGTGTGACATGACTTTTTTGCGTTTGACATGCATAGTAGGACATGCATCACGTTGTTGCGCATTCTTTATCTGGAGTGAATTACCTTTCCGCATTATTTCATATGCTTATGTGATATCATGTCCTATGTGCTATGTGTTATATCATTTTTGTATGCTCGTCTTGTACTATTTGGAGGCAGATGCCTACTGGTGATTTCCCGTCACTTACCCCTACTCCCCCCACCAGGTGAGCACGAGGAAGAGTACGACTATATCTTTGCTGAGGACGAGGCTGACACGGTAGTGTGGGCATACCGACGGTCGCACCTAGGATACGAGGAGACCTTGCGACTGTCCGTTATTAGTTCATTGGGGTTCCATCAGACATCACCTTGTAGAGTTTGATAGACTCTAGATGTTAGCTCATTGACGTTCTGGTCATGCCTTATTTATTATTCTATTGAGGATTTTCTTTATCAAGAAAACTTTATGTTATTGTATTTCGTTTCCGCGCAAAAAATTTCTACGTCTTTTCAGACATGTTGGAAATTGATTCGACGCTTTGTATTCTCCTTAATGAGATACGGCGGGCGCACTGTTCCCGATGCTAGGGTTTGGGAGCGGGGCACTACAAGTACCTATGTTCATGATCTTCGTTTATGCTAAAATCATCACTTATGTCTAAGATTATGACTTAACAACAAAATCGTAACTTAATTTCTAAGATCATAGCCTAAATCTACATTTCTGCCGTGGATCTAGAGCCATGCTTTGGAGATTATACTCTCGGCATGTAATACCTCTTGAACTCGTTCCAAAATTAGGTCCAAGTGATTGGTGGTATTAGTTGTGCTGCGCCACCACTCTTCCGCATCCCCTTGTAGATTTCAAGTGCGAGCGCGGTGGTGGTATTAGTTGTGCTGCACCACCACTCTTGCTGGTATTTTTGTAAAATTTAGAACAGTCGAAAATAAATTTATTTAAACACAAGCTAAGTTAGGAGGGTATTTTGGAAATTCCGAACAACTTAGGGGTTGCATGTAGAGGTTTAGGGATAAAACGATAAATAACAAAAGAAAACGAAAGAACGTTCAAGCTCCCCTTAAACCGATCACAACTTAAGTCTAAGATCATCACTTAACCCTATTTGGTTGCTTAAGGGTAAAATCGTCATTTTGAAGAAGATCGTAGCTTAACTCTAAGTGATCTAGTTCATCCTGCGTTTCCGAGGCGGATCTGGAGCCTCGGCTCTGATACCCCTGTAGCGCCCCGCTCCCGAGCCCTAGCATCGGAAACAGTGCATCCGCTGTAGCCTACTACGAGGACTACAAAGCATCGTTCAAACTTCTTTGCACGTCGGAACTGACGTAGAAATTTTTCGCGGAAACGATAATTACAGAAATGAACATCTTGATTAAATTAAATCCATCAGAATAAATTCAAGTACAAGGGTTGAGGAAACCTGCTAAGTCAAGTATGACATACTAAAATCAAACAATAAACCTAGGTGGAGGTCTATCTGACTATCCCAAGAACAAGCTCCTGGTCAACAAGATCCCTTCTCGAGCCCAGCTCACTCTTCCCAGCTCGCATAATCTGTTCCATCCTCGATAAATATATATACTCTTAATCCTGCTCACCTGTGGAGGGGTGGTGGGGGGGTGAGTGATTGGAGTCACTCGTAGGTTACCCGTCTCTCCCGAAAAGGGACTGTCACATACTGAGTCGGGTAAACAATTAAGCACGTAAAGCAGGAAGCATATAAATAAAACAATAAAGCATAAACACATAAATTCATAAGGCAAACTGAGCATAAATAAAGAAATGGTACATACCCGACCCGATCCGTATCCAAAAACGTAGCACTGAAACAACTTAGTAACAAGGTCATCAATAATCACAACAATAACAAATGCAATGCGCAACTTCATGATGCATGCACTTCTATCTCCGTGTCACACGCAGTCAGTTAATATCACAGGTTATGCTCTTTCTTTTTCATGATATGCTATGCATGTCCCGGGTCCTATTAGGTGAAGGTAACCATTATTACCAACAACCATCACACGCCTCGTCAGGCCACACGTCCCGTAGGACCACACGGCTCATAGGCCAAATGTAATGCTCGTGCCATGAATGCGTCACACTTGCACACTTCCGTTTGTCCTATGTTGCATGCTCCGTTCTATGTTGCGTATTACCTATATTGCGTAGTTACCCTATGTTGCGTGGGGTTCATTACTGTATTTTATCTTCTACCGTTATTTTATCTTTCTAGACTTTATTTTAGGTTTCTACACTTTATTTTATTTTTCCTAGGCTGTCAGGCACTTAAATCTTTTTTTTAGTTATTTTTATCTTCCCCTACTATTTTTTTTTTATTTTAATTTATTTAATGAGTTTCTAAATTTTCTGATTATAAAATAATATTAATATCAACTTATAATTAATATCTTTTATTTATTATTTGTTCATCTAATTTAATTTATTTTATTTCACTTTCTTTTTCTATTATTATAAATTTTTTTTCAAAAGACCATGTTCAGCGTTTTAATTTTTCATTTTTCTTATACATTTATTTTATCTACGGTACTATTACTATCTTATTAATTTAACAATTTGTTATAAATAAAAAAAACCAATAAAACAGGGCCTCTTCTTCTTTTTTTTCCTCCTTGCAAAGTCCAGCCCTTAACTGCTGGCCCTTTTCCTCTTTTCCATTTGGGCCCATTATTCCAACAGACCGCCAGCATTTTTTTTAACATATCAGCGATTTGGGCCTTCTTCCATTTCAGCTGGTCCGGCCTGCGAAGGCAGCAGCCGGGCCGCTGGTCTCTGGCCCGTTCTCTGCAGTGTTTTTTTTACACAATCCTCTTTGGGCCGAAATATCCTGGCCTGTTGTGGCAGTGGGCCGCCAGCTTCAGTTGGCCTGCTGGCCCTGCGGCCGCCAGGCCTGATGGCCCTTTTTTTTTCTTCTTTAAATTACAATATCTTCAAAAATCCATTACTTTTTCATTTTAACTCCGATTAACCCGAAACCAATTCCATTGGACTCCATTCGACGCCCTCTTCGTAACGCATCTAACAACTTCAGCGCGTGTACTGCACGCGCCGCTCAGGACGCACGTGGGCTGCCACGCGTGTGCTACACGCGCCGCTTTCGGATGCGTTTTTCGACGAACTGAACCCAATTCCAACCTATTTCCGTGCTATGTGATCTATATCTAAGGCTAAACACGCAATTTCCACACTAAAACATAAAGGATTCCCGATAAACATATAAAAGATAGACATGCAATGATAATCAAATAATTCCCAAAACAGAATGCGAGGGAATCCAAAGCAATCCGACAGAGGAGAAGGTAACCTACATTTCGAATGGAGAATTTTCTAGGTACGGTGCTTGGCTTCGGTGCGGGTGGCTTTTTCTCCCTCTTTTTCTTCCTTCTCTTCTTTCCTTTTCTTTTCCCCCTACGGCTCTCTCTCTCCCTGCTTGCAGCCGAAATTGTAATTTGATAAGTGCTTGTGTGTGAATGTGAGGTGCCGCTGATTCCTTTATGGAATGTGGGTTTCATTAAATTTTTTTTAAAAGAGAGGGGATCATGGGCGTTTATGGAGGGATTTGGGGAAGGGGGGAGTGGTTAGGGGTAGTGAGTAGTTAAATAGGATAAGTTTTAAGTTTTTTTAACTTCAGTCTAATTAGTTAATTAATTAATTACACATTTTCTTTTTTTAAAAAATGTCGGTTACGACAGACATAAATATCCAAAGCTGCATGGGGTTAGTTAATGAAAACATTAATGATGAAGGAGGCAACCTTGGACTAAAATATGGAGATAAAAAAATTCAAAAAAATGGAAACGAAAGAAACTAGACAACAAGTCAACACCTTTAATGGACATTTCAAATGTGGAAAAAAGATTTACTACTGCAAAAGGGAAAAGAAAATGACGGACGATCTAAAAATGCGGGAAAATAAGAAAGAGAAAATGAATGTTTCAAGTATTACCGCAGCCCCGCCAAGAACAATGAGTGTGCTATGCTAGAACTGCCGAGGCTTGGGTCAACCTCAGGCAGTATTGGCTTTGGGTAGTCTCCTGCGAGCTACCCGACCCAGCTTGGTTTTTTTCTCCGAAACCAAGTCTGTAAATAGGAGAATGACTTCAATAAGGACGAGGTTTAACTTTCATGGTGGCTTCTTTGTTGAGAGAAATGGCTTAGCAGGAGGTTTGGCATTGTTATGGGAGGAATCACTTGATATTACTATACTATCCTACTCTGCGTACCACATTGATTGTGGTGTGCTTACAAAGAATGGACTCTCTTGGAGATTCACAGGTGTATATGGAAATCCATATGATGAACAGAGATCACAATCATGGACATTGATGCGTTGGCTACGAAGTTCGCATGATGGCTCATGGCTATATGGAGGAGATTTCAACGAAACCTTATTTTCAAGAGAAAAAAGGGGAGGTGCTGCACCAAACACTTCTCACATGGAAGCTTTCAAGAGATGCCTTACTAACTGCAAACTTAAAGACATTGGTTTCTTCGGCTACCCATACACATGGTGTAATAAACAACAAGGGAACATAATTGAAAAGAGACTAGACCGCACGGTGGCAAATCAAGCTTGGATAGGTTTGTTTCCCAAATGCCGCGTGAATGATATACTCGCTACACACTCAGACCACCTTGCTCTATCCTTAAAACTGGAAGCAGAAGAAACACAAATTCGTAAACCAGGCAACATCATCAGGTACGAACCTTATTGGCTAAAAGATAAGGAGTGTCATGAAATCATGGAGCAATATTGGTTCCCTCTAAATTCGTGCGATAGCCTATCGAAATCCATCACTACCATGAAAGTAAACCTCAGGAAGTAGAGCAAAAGAAAATATGGAAATTTAAACGCAAAAATAGAAAAATTAAGGAAAATCGATGGTGTCAACTCTGCATGCTCGTTCTTGGCTACTGATTTAACAAACCTACAATCTCAACTACTGCACTTAGAAGAGTTACAAGAAGCTTATTGGCGGCAACGATCCAGAGTTGAATAGTTACAGTAGGACGATAAAAATACAAAATATTTCCATCACAAGGCTGATTGCCGCAAGGCTAGAAATAAGATTACAAAATTGAGAAACCCTAAAAAAGAGACCGTTGATGATTATAGAGAAATATGCAACTTAGTGAAGGGGCAGTTCATGAACATATTCACATCAAATCCACATTTACTGCAAATACCAGATGACGCCATTTTCAACAAGCTAAATCAAAATGACCAACACATTCTCTCAACACCTTTCACATATGAAGAGGTTGTCAAAGCGGCAAAACAACTTCCTGGTACGAAAGCCCTGGGGCCGGATGGTATGCATGCTACTTTTCTTCCAAAAAGGATGGAGTTGGTTGGTGATGATGCAGTTCGTATTGCACTTTCTTTTCTTAATGATTTAGTGTGTATCGATGCTATAAATGATACAAATATTTGTCTCATTCCAAAAATAAAATTTCCAGAGACGGTTTTAGATTTCTGTCCCATCGGATTGTGCAATACTGTATATAAGCTTATTTCAAAAGTCCTTGCCAATCGTCTCAAACAAGTGCTTGGAACAGTAATTGATGAATCTCAAAGCGCTTTTATCCCTGGTAGAATGATAGCGGATAATGTTATAACATCCTTCGAAGCATTTCACAATATGTCATCAGGCCATCAATCCGCTCACAGTTTCGTTGGACTGAAGTTAGACCTTTCCAAAGCTTTTGACCACATGAAATGGAATTACTTATTCAGAGTAATGTAGCTCATGGATTTTCCGCAACACTTTTCTGCTTTGGTAATGAAGTGTATATCCACAAGTACCCTCTCAATTGTTATTAACGGCTCAACAACACAAAAATTTGCTCCAACAGGAGGAATTCGACAAGGTGATCTGTTGTCTCCTTTCTTATTTACACTCTGTGTGGAGGGGTTATCATCTCTGATTCGTAGGGAAATTAGACTCAATAAGTGGATGGGAATGCAATTTGGGCGTCATGGTCCTAGAATTTCACATCTTCTTTTCACTAACCATTCACTTCTCTTTTTTAAAGCTAATGCCGCGGAAATTAACAATGTCAAACAAGTCTTGGATCTATATTGTCAAATGTCGGGACAACACATAAATCTAAACAAGTCAAATGCATATTTTGCCAAAGATGTTGATCAAAGACAAAAGCAGCATGTCTTAGGGACGTTGGGAGTACAGGCAGGCAATGGAAACTCAAAATATTTGAGCTTTCCTTTTATGGTTGGTCTATCCAAAAAGACGGTATTTCAATTTCTAGAAGAGCAGATACACAAAAAAATCTCAGGTTGGAAGGAGAAGTTCCTATCAACAGCAGGAAATGAGATTCTGATCAAAGCAGTTCTACATGCAATCCCAACCTATTTAATGCAATGTTTCCTCCTACCACTTAAAATATGTAACAAGATCACATCCCTCTTGAGAGATTTGTGGTGGAGCAGCAAGGGGCACTGTAAAACCATATATTGGTGATCCTGGGAATTCTTGAACCATTCCAAGCATGAAGGTGGCCTAGGATTTAGTGATTTGAGGAGTTTTAAATCTTGCGATGCTTGCTAAACAAAGTTGGCAGATAATTAAATATCCGGAATCACTCGTATGAAAGACGTTGAAAGGAAAATATTTCCCCTCCACATCATACCTATTCGCTAGCTTGGGTGGCCGACCATCTTTCATATGGCGAAGTCTGATAAAAGGAAGGAAAGTGTTGGAATTAGGTGCTCGGATAAGAGTGGGCAATTGTAGCACTATTAGAATCTGGGATGACCCATGGCTTCCAAAGGTAGGATCGTTCAAACCTTCCCATACATATAAAAGCCTTATGCCAGACGGGAAGGTGGAGGACTTAATCATCCAAAGCACAAGAAGTTGGAATGATGCTATACTCAACTTACTCTTTCTTCCACATGATGTTGAAACTATAAGGATGATTCCTTTGTCTCGCAATGAAATGGATGACAGGCTTATATGGCACTATACCGCAAACGGTGATTATTCTGTGAAGTCGGGATATAAAACGTTATTAGCTGCGCAAAGTCGAAAAAATGGGCAGGAAGGAGCTGCACATCATGCGGCCACATTTTTTTTTTCTGAAAACACTTTTGGAGACTTAACACTTTACTGAAGATAAAAGTGTTCATATGGAAAGCAATAAATAATGCTATAGCTGTAAAAGAGAATTTATCAAACAGGATCCCAAGAGAAAACCCATTTTGTAGCATATGTCGGACCAAAACAGAAAGCGTGTGTCACTGTTTGTTGAAGTGCTCATGGACGAAAGATATTTGGAGGATCACTCCCATACCTCAACGAATCCTAAGGTGCTCACTGATGGATATTATACAATGGGTTTTCACAAATTTAGACGATGTGCAACAAATCCAGTTCATAGTGCTATTATGGATGATTTGGAAAGAACGATGTGAGGAAATACATGATGAATCCAAGAAAAACCATGTTGTTCAAACGTATGGACTTCAACAGAAAATCTGGTAAAGCAGCTCCACACAAACGTGAAGGAGACCTGTCAAATTAACTGGGACAAACAAAGGAAAGACGGGAAATGGAGACCACCCGAAACAAACTGCGTTGCGATCAGTGTCGATTCCTCATTTGACGAAGATGGACGTACATGCGCTGGAATAATAGCAAGGATATCAGATGGAAGCATTATATGAGCTGCGACTTACCGGATGGCAGATAATTTGGATATTCTTCAAGGAGAGTTGCAAGCCATCTACCATGGGCTCCAATGCGCCATGGAATGATCCTACAACCAAGTCACTTTATGGTTGGACTGCTTAACTGCAATTGAATTACTTCGACAAGACATTGATGACCTTCATCCTTTACTTCGCTATTATTCGGTTGCAAGAGAATGATAAATTCATTCGGAAAGTGTGAAATAGTTTTCACGAAACGTGACCACAATATGCCGGCTCACCACTTAGCTAAGATAAGACTGCAGTATGCTATACATATGGCTTGGGGAACATATCCCCCTCCTATTGTAATTTCTTCTGCATTTGCAAATTTGGCGACTAAATAAAATATCTTTTATTCTAAAAAAAACAACCAGAGTGAACCAAATGACCAAATTGCCCGCATTAACAACCAGAGGAAAAAAGAGGTTGTGATGTATGTTTATGGGTTTCGAACCCTCGTCTTCTAGACTTTTTTCTTTGCAGCCATAATGAATATAAAAGGGACCGTCGGTGTGTCCAAATCTATGTCAGAATTTGTATGGTAAACTGTGTGTGAAGCTGTGGTCATAAGACATGAGGAGATTCATGTCAATCCTCGACACCAACTGATCCTTCAACTGATAACTCAAGGCTTCGTTCCCAAAGATGTGACTGTTTTTGTTTCAAAAGATGATTTATCGCCTATGTGTGACGAGACCGGAATTGCTCGTTGGGTGGATCAGAGACGATCTGGATGGTGTGCCGTTAATCTTCCGTCTAACTCCGTCGCTGGAACCTGAGAGGGAAGAGAAACGTTAGAGGTCCTAGGGCGCTGCCCGGGGAAAACCCTCCGATGCTTAAGTCAATTGCGGGCATTTTAACGTATAGCTTATGCTAGAATTAAGGCTGTTTAAAACCTATTTGGTGGGTCGGCCGAGGTGTTGGCCGAGCCCAGATGAAGTCTGCTGATGACTCCTCCCCCCTTTTACTGTTGATGAAGCTCTTGCTTTATAGTTGACAAAGCTGAGAGCTGAGTGTCCCAAAGGGATGAGATGACGACGCATGGCTGGCTTGCATGATAGCCGCGTGGCAGCTGGGGGTTGCTGTGCTGGCAACTCTCCCTTGCGTGGTTGACAGATGGAGAGATGAGGCTGCGATGTCTGGCAGTCTTCGGCTGCATGAATGCCACGTAACTCCCCGTGTCAGGCTGAGGTGTAAAGTATGCGATGCGGGCGGTACTGTGGCCGAGCTAGGTCTGGCTGAGAATCAATGGATGTGGCCGAAAACCCCTGGCGAGGACCACTTCATATAAATTGGTGGCTTATATTAATTGTGGCTGAAGTGCTAGTGGCCAATTTACCAAAGTGGCTGAGGTGCACAATTCAAATGCCACTGTGAATTGTTTATATTAAATGTTGTTGTGCACAGTTGAATTTTGCGAGGTTCTTTTGGTTGAGATCCCCCAGGCCGGGTTGAGGCCTGGCCGAGCTCCACTTTGGCCGGGCTAAGGCCTGGCTAGGGCAGCTGGGTTTGGTATCTTGTTCCTGGTAAGCCGAGCTGCAGGAGTCGACAAAGGTTGAGAAGACCTTTGTACTAAACATAGTGCCTCAGACTACTTTGAAGGGGGCTGCCTCTTGGGGACTTCGGCCTTTGGCCGGGAATTATGGTGACCGAGGTCGACCAGTCAACTGTCTAAGTCGAGGTTACGTTGACTGTCACGGACTAACTTGAACCTTGTCTTTATCCATGCAGGTGGATTTTGGTCTCATCAGTATGCACTCAGATTAGTTTGACCGAGCTGAACAGGAAGGGCAGACTAATCTATTCAAAGTATTTAATGTGCTGTCTTGTCGAGTTGACGTATCGACATCTATTTTGTGAAGGTTCGTTTACATCCAAAGTTGCCGAGATCGTAGCTCGAAAGAAAACCCAAAAGACCAAAAAATAAACAGTGGCTGAGATGCACTGTGACCGTCCGTGACCTGGCCGAGATCCAATGGCCGAAAATCTTTTTGTGGCCGAGAATCCTTTGGCCGAAAATCTTTTTATGGCCGAGAATCCTTTGGCCGAAAATGCCAAAGTAGGCCTAATTTAATGAGAATGCTGAGGCATGACACATTTGATAGAAATGAAATGAAGAGGCTGGGAAGCACAGGGTCGAGAAAATTGGAGCCGGGCTGAGGCATGTCCAACTTCTCATTTGCCGAGGCCAGGAATTTTGCTGCTTTGCTCTTTCATTTAGAGCTTTTCATTTGTTCTTTGAGCTAAGCTTCTCCGTCTGTTCATTTGTTCATTTGTTCTTTCATTTAGAGCTTTTCGTTTGTTCTCCGTCTGTTCTTTGAAGTCGGCTCCGTACTTGTCTGCAGACAGTTTTTATAAAAATAAACTTTTTAAGCTTTAAAATGTAGAATAAACCTGTTATTCCACCGAGCTGAATCAAAATAGACAGCAAGAATCCTGCACTGCTTTAGTCAAGCTTTAAGCTTTTAATCCGGAGTTTTGTACTTTGGTGTAGTTCTGCCTAGTCCTGCTAGGTCTAAAGAGGTGTAGATATACCGTGACGCTTTACCTCTGCCCCCTTATGTCGGAGGATTTATGAAAGTCTGTTCACATAAGTTCACCCTTTGGCGGGTTTTTGCCTCGGACCTGCCGAGGTCTTATGAATTTACCCTGGCAGGTTTTTGTCTTGGACCTGCCGAGGTCTTATGAATTTACCATTTGGTGGGTTTTTGCCTCGGACCTGCCGAGGTCGTATGATTTTACCCTTTGGTGGGATTTTGTCTCGGTCCTGCCGAGGTCTTATAGGGAAACCTGTCCCGTGAAGTGTTCGAGCTCTGCTCAGACACCTTATTCTTGTCGGGGTGCTTTGGCAGGACTCTGCTTGGGCGTATTGTGTCCGAACTGGGTCTGGCCGAGATGCCCTGTGGCCGTCTGTGGCTCGGCCGAGAGTTAAGGGCTGAAACCCATGGCCGAGAATCAATGGCCGAGTTGCACAGATTAGGTTATTAGGGAATTATGCCTTTTTCACCCATTAGCTGGGCAGGGCTTAATTTTGGAATTCAAGCGAAAATCTTCAGCCTCCAGTGCATTGTTCGAATGTGACATTGTGGCCGAATACCATAATGGCCGAGTTTGTGCTCTATGCTGGGGGGGTTGCTTTACCCGTGTTTGGCCGAGATCTTTGATTGTCGGTCATCACTGTGGCCGAGCTGAGCTGAATACACTTGTAAGGAGCGATCTTTAACAAAGGTTCACCTCCCTTATTCAGATAATATGAATCCGAACCAGATGAAGCCACTTCTTCCCTCCTATCCATGCATTTACTCTCTGCACTTGAGTTAGAAACTCAAATATCAAGATGAGAACTTTGAAGCAAACACTTGATCATAAACAGCCATAGCAAGTGTTTAACATGGGTACTGCACCAAATGATGGGAAGGGCCTTGAAAGAACTCTGGAACTAAAACTGGAGAGCAGGAAGAGACTTGCTCCTTCGTCGATACAACGGCGCGGGAAGATTGTGTTGGGAGGAAACCGCAAGATAGCACAGCGGAATAGGAAATAATCTCTCCCAAATGCAGCAACTATAGAGAAATAATCGAACGAAACACGAACAAGAACACCAACAATTTTAGCGTGGAAAAACCTCCTAAGATAGGAGTAAAAAACCACAGGACTCGTAGGCCACTTAAACGATCTCCACTATAATCAATAATGGGTACAACCAAGTCTCTCTAGGCTCAGCTAGAGGAGTACAACATCATCAAGATCAACCAAACAATCTTGGAACACAACAAGATGCAAGAGAGGAACCAAAAAAACAAAGCTGAAATTTTTGGACAGAAAATTTCAGTCTCGGGAATGCAGATATCGGTCACACTTAGACTCCTCCAAAACACATCTCCACTGTTCAGAATGTACTTCTGTGTCTTCGGAATAATCTATCAAAATTTGGTGACGATCCAACGGTGCAATACTCGGCAAATGCAATTTTCCCAGAGGCTGGCAGACTGCCCAGCACCTACGAATTTTCACTCTTCCTCACTTGTATTTGCCTCTCTTATTTTTCTTCTTGTTTTCTTGTTCTCTCTTGCAATTGTTCCACTTAGCACCTCTATTTATAGTGCTCCATCTTGTGACTTTTCAATGCACAAGGCCTTCAAAGTCTTCCAAGCAATAAACATTCCTTGGAGAATCAAAGCAACATTCCAACTTCCTTGAGTTGGAACTCTTCAACTTTATAATTGTCTTTGACTTCAAACATTAGGACTCCAACTAGGAGGGATTCCCAACAAACTTCCCTGACCGACTAGTTGGAGGGCGGCATCAACCCGGAAGCCATGCGGCAAAACTCAAACTTTCCTCTTGACAAAACTTTTGTCAACATGTCAGAGCCATTTTTATCCGTATGAATCTTCTCAAGCTCAAATAGCTTAGTATCCAACGCATCACGAATCCAGTGATAACGAACATCAATATGTTTGGACCTCGAATGAAATGAGGAATTCTTAGACAAGTGGATGGCACTTTGATTATCACAAAACAAGACATACTTAGCTTGTTTCACTCCTAGCTCCATTAAGAATTTCCTCAACCACAACAAATCCTTCGCTGCTTCCACAACGGCTATAAACTCGGCCTCAGTAGTAGAAAGTGCAACACACTTTTGCAATTTTGATTGCCAAGCCACGGCTCCCCCGGTAAAAGTCATCATATATCCTGAAGTAGACTTGCGATCATCCAAGCTCCCGGCTAAGTCAGAATCCGAATAACCAACCAATGTAGGAGAATCACACCCCAAAGTCAGCCTCAGATTCGATGTTCCACGGAGATATCTCATAATCCACTTCACGGCCTCCCAATGATGTCTTCCCGGATTTGAAAGATAACGACTCACAATTCTCACAGCATGTGCTATATCGGGTCTTGTGCAAACCATGGCATACATCAAACTACCAACTGCCGACGAGTATGGAACATTCTTCATACTCGAGTTCTCATCATCAGTAGATGGACACTGCTCGTGACTGAGCTTAAAATGAGAAGCAAGCGGAATACTCACTGCTCTGGCCTTGTCCATGCCAAAACGCTGAAGAACCTTCTCAATGTACTTTTCTTGTGACAAAAACAACTTCTTTGCACTTCTGTCACATATGACCTGAATCCCAAGGATTTTCTGCACTGACCCCAAATCCTTCATAGCAAACGATTCACTCAAGGTCTTCTTTAACTCATTGATTTTGGAAAAGTCTTTTCCAACAATCAGCATATCATCAACATATAACAGAAGAATGATAAAGTCATCATCAGAAAATCTCCGTATAAAAACGCAGTGATCGGCCTTTGTCATCTTGTAAGCATTCCTAACCATCACTGAGCTGAACTTTTGGTACCACTGTCTTGGCGCTTGCTTCAAGCCATAAAGACTCTTTGTCAATTTACAGAAACAATCTTCTTTACCCTTCTGTTGAAAACCTTCAGGTTGCTCCATATAAATCTCTTCATGCAGATCACCATGAAGGAAAGCCGTCTTGACATCCATTTGCTCAACTTCTAAATCAAGACTAGCAGCTAACCCGAGCACAACTCGAATGGATTGCATCTTCACCACCGGAGCAAAGATCTCGCTAAAATCAACACCTTTCCTTTGGGTAAAATCCTTTACCACCAAGCGAGCCTTGTATCGAACCTGTGAAGTATTTTCATCTTTCTTCACTCGGTAGACCCATCGGTTTTTCAATGCTTTCTTGCCCTTTGGCAACTTCACCAACTCAAAGGTGTTATTCTCACGGAGGGACTGCATCTCATCCTCCATGGCATCCATCCATTGCTTTTTGTTTTCATCTTCCAAAGCTTCTTGAAAATTTTCAGGCTCTCCA
>AP025052.1:26719904-26744911 GCA_036186865.1 Eustoma russellianum | reverse complement strand
GTAAGAATTACATACTCGTCTGGGGGGTAGCGAACGGAAGGTCTTCTGTCACGGGTAGACCGTCTCAACTCAACAGCACCAGCAGGATACTCAACCACCTCCTCCTCATGATGGACTTCATTCTCAACACCTGGAGCCACATCAGGCTCATCAACTACAACATTTGGTGTGGGAGCAGTTGTAGTTGGTTGATCACCAACCAAATCTTCATCTGCATGAGTAGGAATTTCTTTCTCAACCTTCTCAATATCATCAATGGTGTAGTCCTCCATAAACACAACATCTCGGCTGCGAACAAGCTTTCTTGCAACCGGATCAAAGAAGCGATAGCTGAACTCATCAAGTCCGTATCCCACAAATACACATTTCTTTGTCTTGCCATCAAGTTTTGATCTCTCATCTTTTGGAACGTGCACATAAGCAAGGCACCCAAACACACAAAGATGGTCGTAGGAGACATCTTTTCCACTCTAAACACGGTTTGAAACATCAAACTTCAAAGGCACACAAGGTGTGAGATTCAGCACGTGCACCGCTGTATTTAATGCTTCTCCCCAGAAATACTTCGGCAACCTTGACTGAGATAACAAACATCTCACTCTTTCAATCAAGGTTCTATTCATTCTTTCGGCTAGCCCATTCAATTGCGGTGTCTTCGGAGGAGACCTTTGGTGGCGTATACCTTGGCTCCGACAATATTCTTCGAAAGGACCAATATATTCTCCCCCGTTATCCGTTCGGATACACTTGAGCTTCTTTCTAGTTTCTCTTTCAACCGATGCTTGAAAGGACTTGAATGTATCAAGCACTTGGTCCTTCGTCTTCAAAGTATAGGCCCAAATCTTCCGAGAATAATCATCAATAAACGTCACAAAATAGTAAGCACCGCCAAGTGACCGGGTCTTCATCGGTCCACACACATCGGAATGCACCAAGTCCAAAATCTCCTGCTTTCTTTTTGGTTTGGAGGACTTGAAGGACACACGTCTTTGCTTTCCAGCCAAACAATGCGCACACTGCTTCAGTCTTGCATCGGAAACACCGGATAACACATTCTTCTTAGCTAGGATGCTCAATCCCTTCTCACTCATATGACCTAAACGCTGGTGCCATAATTCCGAGGAGCTATCGTTCTCACAAGTATTCATATAATACTTGGAAATCCCAAATTTGGCAACGTACAAATTTGAGCACTTCTTTCCTCTCGCAACCAACATTGAGCCCTACGTCAATTTCCATTCATTACCTGGAAATGAACTGCAATATCCTTCACCACTTAGCTTTCCAACAGATAAGATGTTGAACCGAAGATCGGGAATATGCTTCACATCCTTGAGAACTAGTGTAGTTCCATTACTAGTCTCAACACAAATATTCCCCATTCCAATGATGCTTGATTGTCCTCTATTTCCCATACGTACTACTTCGAAATCACCAGCCTCATAGGTTGAGAAAAGATCAAGCCGAAAGGTAGCATGTATAGAAGCACCACTATCAATCACCCAATCCATCTCTTCAGATGATATATTAACACTTTCTACACAATCATCACAAATAATGAAGAAATCATCAACAACGGCAATATCATCATTGTTGGTACCTTCTTTCTTGACATCATTGTGGCTACTCTTGTCTCTCATTTCTCTTTTCAGCCTGCGGCAATGCTTTCGGATGTGACCTTTCAACCACAGTGATGGCACTCTACATTTGACCATTTGTTGGAACCCCCACGAGACTTGCCACGATCCGAAGATTGGTTCTTCCCTCTTGATGCACCACGAGTATTATGAGTTCTTCTCTGACTTCTCCCCCGTGATTCGGTGACCAGCATCTCTGAATGAGAAGAAGCGCCAAGAGACTTGCGCCTCATTTCTTCACTAAGAACGGCACTCTTAGCCGATTCCATTGTGAGAACACCATTCGGAGCAGAATTTGATAACGATGTCCGGAACGTCTCCCATGAATTTGGCAGAGTGCCAAGAAGCCATAAAGCTTGAATCTCATCATCAAAGCTTATGCCCATCGTCTCCAATTGATTCATAATTTCCTGAAAAGCGTTCAGGTGGTCGGCCATTGATGAACCATCATCATACTTCAAAGACATCATCTGCTTGATTAGAAATAGCTTATTGTTCCCCGTCTTCTTAGCATATAACTCCTCTAGGGCTGTCCAGAGGGTTATCGCATTAGACAACTTGCTTACATGATTCAACACATTATCATCGACCCATTGGCGGATGTATCCACAAACTTGTCTGTGCAGCAGGTTCTATTCTTCATCACTTTTTCCTTCGGGCTTCTCGGTAGAGAAGACGAGAACATGAAAGCCTTTGACATAGAGCAAATCTTCCATCTTTCCTTTCCAAACATTGTAGTTGGAGCCATTCAAACTCACCATCCTGGATGTGTTCACTTCCATAGTTGCAAACAGTCAAGAGAACCTCGCTCTGATACCACTTGTTGGGAGGAAACCGCGAGATAGCACAGCGGAATAGGAAATAATCTCTCCCAAATGCAGCAACTATAGAGAAATAATCGAACGAAACACGAACAAGAACACCAACAATTTTAGCGTGGAAAAACCTCATAAGATAGGAGTAAAAAACCACGGGACCCGTAGGCCACTTAAACGATCTCCACTATAATCAATAATGGATACAACCAAGTCTCTCTAGGCTCAGCTAGAGGAGTACAACATCATCAAGATCAACCAAACAATCTTGGAACACAACAAGATGCAAGAGAGGAACCAAAAAAACAAAGCTGAAATTTTCGGACAGAAAATTTCAGTCTCGGGAATGCAGGTATCGGTCACACTTAGACTCCTCCAAAACACATCTCCACCGTTCAGAATGTACTTCTGTGTTTTGGGAATAATCTGTCAAAATTTGGTGACGCTCCAACGGTGCAATACTCGGCAAATGCAATTTTCCCGGAGGCTGGCAGACTGCCCAGCACCTACGAATTTTCACTCTTCCTCACTTGTATTTGCCTCTCTTATTTTTCTTCTTGTTTTCTTGTTCTCTCTTGCAATTGTTCCACTTAGCACCTCTATTTATAGTGCTCCATCTTGTGACTTTTCAATGCACAAGGCCTTCAAAGTCTTCTAAGCAATAAACATTCCTTGGAGAATCAAAGCAACATTTCAACTTCCTTGAGTTGGAACTCTTCAACTTTATGATTGTCTTTGACTTCAAACATTGGACTCCAACTAGGAGGGATTCCCAACAGATTGGCCATGAGAAATACTGTGGTTGTTTGTGGCCTTGCTGAGAACCAGTGGCCGAGAACCAATGGTAATTTGATGAATTTGTTGTGCACTTTTGATTTGGTGCAGTTGAATGCAAAAGATTTTCCCTCTAGCCGAGATCACCCATTTCGCATTCCGCATCTAGAAATCAAATCATAACCGTCTAGTCGAATTCTTTGCGAGATCCCGCGGCTACAATTTACCGGCGAAAACCTGGAGCTTCTGTACGAATACACATGCAGGCGGGGAAGTAATAAAGAAGATGAGGAAATAGGTGGCGGCGGCAAGGTATTGTGAGGATATCCTGTTACAACCTGTAATTATAAAAAGTGTACAGTGTGCGATTGTGCAAATTGACAAAATCCAAGCAAAACCGAGGTGAGTCTAAGGACTCTGTCCTTAAGACGATTTGCTCCGGTACGAAGTGCCCAACCGAAAAACAGCAAACGTCTCCCAGGATACAATGGCTACAGTTCATACGAAACGGCACAACCACGTAAAGAACTCAGCGAACCTGTGAGATGCTCTGATTTCTCAACAAACTGGACTGGAACAATGCAACAGCAGTATGCAAAAATGAAAAATAGCAGGAGGGAACGGCAATGGAAAACGCAGATTGCAGTGTGTGTTCTGTAGTAGAAAGCCTGGAGAAGGAGGCAATTTATAGGCGGGAAGGAAACGGCGGTTGATCTCTAGATTAAACCGCAGCCGTCAGATCAAACGGTTTTCATCCACAGCCGTTAGATCGTCAACTGCAGCAGTTTTAAACGTAGACCGTCGGATGAAAAACTGCTGTCCAGATACGATCTCAGCCGTTTAGATCATAATCCGTGTAGACTACGATCCACAGCCATTAGATCTAGATGAAGAAACCGCTGCCCAGATACGATCTCAGCCGTTGGATCATGATCCGCGTAGACTACGATCTACACCGTTAGATCTTGCAACGGTTATGATTAAAAAATTTTCAACCGTTGGATCACTTAATTTATTTTTCTGGAAAAATGTAAAAGAAAATTTCTCCAAAAAGACAAAGATGAGCCGGAGCCGGAGCTGGAGCCACGAGCCACGAGCCATGAGCCCGAGCCCGAGCCGAGCCGAGCCGACCGGACAGACGGATGGGCGGGAGGCGGCAGCGCGTGCGCGCGCGCGTGTGTGGTGAATCTTGCCGGAGCTGCATTCTGACTCCGTCAAAAACTTCTCATGCCCAAGGACACATTTTAGAATGCTCCAACTTGAACTTATATGGTGGCTCTTTCATCCCAAGTGACCAATGTGGTATTCCACTTAAAGGGTGATGTGTTCACTCCTCATGAGGCCACATCACCACTTTTCTATTTTCCTTCCAATTTTACTCCAACTTTGAGCATTAATTTCTCATTCACCCGGTATCGGAATCGAGTGATTCAACAGCCTAAAGTCATCTACTTGTTACGTAGATAATTTAGAAATTATTAGTTTTCATTTTTGATTAATGAACACTAATCATAATTAAGCTCAAAATATGGTGGTTGTCAACATTTGACAAACCCACTTGCCATCCAAACTTTTCCTATTTCCATTTCTCCAACAATCCCCCACATGAATGAAAATTAATGCAGATGCAAATGCAGACTCTATCGAGAAATCAGACAAGGATATGTTGCATCAGAAGAGGTAGCTTCTGGCTTTGAACCTTTCTTAGTGATATACTATCGGATCCACTCAGCTGGTTAGTGACCTGATGTCTTGAACTATCAGCCTTTATTGTGAACCTAGACAATGATACTCACACAACATTTTCTTTGACACCCCTTATTGGTTCTCATGGTTGTGTTCATTTTGGCCATGAACAACCTGGTTTCAGAAAGTGTTTTAGAGAAATCTTGCCTCTTAGACTTTCTCATAGAAGCGGCCCCACTTCACACTTACATAGGTGATTCCTATCAAGAGTATTCTGCCATACTCCACTTGACGTATCAAGATATAGGACATCATTAAAAGCTTTAGCTTACCCTAAACATTCTATGCAGACAGCACTTTTATGTGACAGAATGAGTAAGTGCTCACTGAAGCTTCGTAACTTAGTTGTCCCATTGAACCAAGATTCTGGGATCTCCAGTCAACAAAGTTGGGTTACCGTTACAAAGATTCTTGCATTATAGGCTTTAGTCCCATTCCGTTTGTCAATCTTGACATCTGATCTCTAGGCAAGCCTTTTGTAAGCGGATCCGCAAGATTCTCCATTGATTTTACATAATCAATGGAAATCACGCCATTAGAGATCAACTGTTTAATGGTGTTATGTCTCCGACGTATGTGTCGTGACTTACCATTGTAAATGCTGCTTTGAACACGTCCTATTGCTGACTGACTATCACAGTGTATGCTAATAGGAGCGATTGGTTTAGGCCAGCACGGAATATCTTCTAGGAAATTCCGAAGCCACTCAGCCTCTTCCCCAGCTTTATCCAGCGCTATGAACTCAGCCTCCATAGTAGACCGAGCTATGCACGTTTGTTTCGTGGATTTCCACGACACAGCAGCACCACCAACAGTGAACACGTATCTACTGGTGGACTTCGAGTCCTTACTGTCTGATATCCAATTTGCATCGCAATATCCTTCTAATACTGCTGGATATCTCGTGTAATGTAATCTAAGATTCATTGTGTATTTCAGATACCTCATCACTCTGTTAAGAGCTTTCCAATGATCATCACTTGGATTACTGGTAAACCTGCTCAATTTGTTTACTGAACAAGCTAAGTCTGGTCTTGTACATTACCTGAGAGTATTTCAACTGAGCTACAGGTTCGCCTCGATTTTTCCTTAAGTATACACTTAAGTCAAACGGGGTCTTTACTGGTTTCACATCAACCATATTAAACCGTTTTAGAACAGACTCAATATAGTGAGTTTGTGACAGTACGAGTCCCTCGATCATCCTAGAAATTTTAATTCCTAGAATAACATTGGCAACTCCCATATCCTTCATATCGAAGTTCCTCGTCAACATCTTCTTTGTGTTTAAGATTATGTCCCGAGTACTCCCCATGATTAGCATGTCATCTACATAGAGACACACTATTACATATGCATTCTGTGTGCTCTTAATATAGACACACTTGTCACACTCATTGATCTTGAAACCATTAGCTAGCATAGCTTGATCAAACTTCAAGTGCCACTGTTTAGGCGCTTGCTTAAGTCCGTACAATGATTTAACGAGACTACAAACCTTAGACTCTTGTCCTGGAACCACAAACCCTTCGGGTTGTTCCATATAGATTTATTCATCCAACTCACCATTCAGAAAAGCAGTCTTCACATCCATCTGATGGATTTCCAAGTTATAGACTGCAGCAATTGCAACTAGCATCCTTATAGAAGTGATCCTAGTCACTGGTGAGTAGGTGTCAAAAAAGTCAAAGCCTTCCTTTTGTCGATAGCCTTTAGCTGCCAACCTGGCTTTATACTTTTCAATAGACCCATCCTCTTTCAGTTTCTTCTTGAAAACCCACTTGCAACCAAGTGGTTTACTTCCAGGTGGAAGGTCAACCAACTCCCAAGTGTGATTTTGAAGAATTGAGTCTATTTCACTGTCGATTGCCTCTTTCCAGAATGGAGCTTCTGGAGTAGACATAGCCTCGGAAAAGTTCCTTGGCTCATTTTCTACCATATAGGTTAGAAAATCCGGTCCAAACGAAGTTGGCATTCTGGCACGCTTGCTTTGACGAAGCTCCTCATCTCCTTGAGGAGTCGCCTCACGCATTCGCTTACCAAATCTTGTTTCTTCTTGAATTTTGTCTTTCCTCGGAAAGACATCTTCAAAGAACACTGCATTCCTTGACTCCATGAAAACGTTTTCATGTATGTCAAGAATATCCGACTTGTGCACCAAGAACCGATATGCACTACTGTTAGTTGCATAACCGATGAATATGCAATCAACCGTTTTAGGCCCAATTTTCACCTGTCTTGGTCTAGGTACAGAAACCTTCGCCAGACACCCCCACACTTTCAAGTATTTGTAACTAGGCTTGTATCCTTTCCAAAGCTCGAAAGGGGTTACATCCATCTTCTTAGATGGAATTCTGTTTAAAATGACGTTGGCTGAGAGGATTGCTTCCCCCACAAGTTCTGAGGTAAACCCGAACTTATCAACATAGAATTCATCATCTCTCTTAGAGTACGGTTCATGCGTTCATCAATACCATTCGATTGAGGTAAATATGGTGCAGTCGTTTGATGAATAATGCCATGTTCTGAACAGAATTCATTAAACAGTGTATCATATTCGCCACCTCTATCACTTCGAATTGTTTTAATTCGTTTGCTAAGTTGATTCTCAACTTCATTTTTATAATCCTTGAAAGCATCAAGGGCCTCGTCTTTGCTGCTTAGCAAATATACATAACAGTATCGTGTGCAATCGTCGATAAAAGTTACAAAATACTTTTCACCACCTCTCCTTCAACACATATTTGACATTTTCCTTTATTATTAAAGTCCAGTTTGGGCAATAAGTCAAGATTACTCATACGTTGTATTAACTTGTAATTAACATGTCTCAAACGAAAATGCCATAAACAAGAAGACTCAAGCATGTAAGCAGAAGAGGAATCAATTTTATTATCCTCTACGGGCAAATCTCTTTTGGGTACAATAGTGATGACATTCAATTTAAACATCCTATTCGACAAGTACCCCTTCTCCAAATACATGCCATTTTTCAAAAGAATAACTTTATTAGACTCTAACGCTAGTCTAAAACCATGCATGACTAGAAGAGATCCAGATACTAAATTCTTCCGAATATCAGGGACGTGCAGCACATTCTGCAGAGTCAGATGCTTCCCTGAGGTGAGCTTCAGAACAACTTTGCCCTCGCCTTCAATCTTCAAAGAGGCCGAGTTTCTCATGTAAAGTTGTTCATTATTCCTGGGCTGGTACTCCGTGAACATCTCTCTGCTGGAGCAAACATGTCTAGTGGCGCCAGTATCAAGCCACCACTCACGTACGTTCCCCACAGCATTGCACTCTGAGACTACCGCACAGAGATTCAGATCATCTAATGCATCGACTATGTTGGCCTTTGCCTTGGTTTGCTTCTTCTTGGGCTTTCTGCATTCATTGCTGACATGCCCCTGAATGCCACAGTTGTAGCATTTTCCGGTGAACTTCTTGGCGATCTGCTTGCCTTTCTTGTTCACCCCGAGTTGGCCTTTCTTTTTCTTGGCCTCAGCAACATGGGCCTTAGCCTGACCAGATCTAGATTGTGGCGCTCTCTCAGATCTACGATTGTCCTCCTCAATGCGGAGTCGAACAATTAGATCTTCCAATGTCATCTCCTTTCTCTTGTGTTTGAGATAGCTTCTGAATTCCCTCCACGAAAGAGGTAGCTTCTCAATCACTGCAGCCACGACGAAAGATTCACTGAGCAACATGCCCTCCTCTTCCATCTCGGCAACCAACGTCTGAAGTTCCTCAACTTGAGAAACAACAGTGCGAGAATCAGACATTTTGAAATCCAGAAATTTGCCGACAATAAATTTCTTAGTGCCGGCATCTTCCGTACGGTATTTCTTTTCCAAAGCCTGTCACAAAGACTTTGTGGTTTTATACGTGCAGTATAAACCATACAAGGAGTTGTCCAAACAACTCAGAATATGGCTCAAACAAACATAATTATTGAAATTCCAAGTTTCAACAAAATGTTGGTTTTGCATATTCTGGGTTTGGTCCTCCAGCGGATCCACCATAGGCGGGTCCTTAGTCAGGAAGTTCGCCAACCCCACAGCAGTCAAGAAGAACAGCATCTTCTGCTGCCAACGTTTGAAGAAGCTTCCACTGAACTTCTCCGGTTTCTCCACTTGGGCCACTGCAGGACCCTGTGCAGGATGAGCATGTCTTGGCACCCCAGCAGTTGGTGCCATTGGAGCAGAGCTCTGAATGTCTGCGCTATGAACGGAGCCAGAGCTAGCGTTCTCCATCAGATTTCTGTTCAGTTGATCAAAACGTATAGATCAGAACAGAATCAGATTTAAGAAAGGAGTAGAAGTAGACTGCAAATCAGTATGAACACTGTCTTTGCGGGAAATAAAAAAACGGTACAGAAGTAATTGAATAAAAATACGTCTTAAGATTGTTGGATCAAAACCGAAGTTTGATTTAGGCCGTTAGATGAAAACCTCCTATCTAGATTAGGAAGGTTTAATCTCAGCCTTTGGATTGAAGATAGATTAGCAGGTTTAAACCTGGAGCGTTAGATGGAAACCACATTCGGTTGGGGTGGTTAGGACAGTTTAAATCTCGGCCGTTAGATTAAAGCTGTCTTCCCTGCCACCGTTAGATCAAACCAGATTGATCTTATCTTATATCGAAGGATACCGTTTGAATCAGATTTAAAGAACCGTTCGATTTAAACCATAACCGAACGCCTTATCAAACTTAACCGTGCAACCGCGTTTTCCATCCACTTTGAGAATTAATTTCTCATCCACCCATTTCAATTTCTCCAACATATCCATGGCGGCCAAAAACAAAGATGAGCTTGATATAGATGGCTTTGTCTTGAACAGCCGTGAAAAGATACTGTTTTCTTCAGAAAGCAGTGATAAACCTTTTTGGGCCTGTGACCATGCATCTTCAAGCGAAGGTATCGCTTTTTCAGCATCAGAAATTCAATCCGCGTAAATGGCATTCTCATCCTTCATTTTTTGTAGCTCCATTTCTGCTGCAGCCATAGTGGTTAGAGCATGCTCTTTCTCTTTTACAAGTTCAGAAGCATTTTCCCTTTTGTAGAGCTGATCGAAAATGGTACCGATAGAGTCATGGAAGCTGGTTTAGCAATACTATATAATTTTAAGCATGGATAGTGAGAAACATGCTGCCATAGTAGCTGCTGGAGCCATTCCAATTCTACGGAGGATTGCGCTTTCAAAGAACTTACAATGGATGCGCGTGCTTCATGTACTGAGAACATTACCTACATGATTGGCATATGCATCTCATCTTTTAGCCAAGAAGAGTGGTATTTTATTTCATGTAAGCGGAGGTTCAGGCCTTCCTTCTAGCGCCACTTGACGAGACCGGAATTGCCCGTCGGGTGGATCGGAGACGATCCGGATGGTGTGCCGTTAATCTTCCGTCTAACTCCGTCGCTGGAACCTGAGAGGGAAGAGAAACTTTAGAGGTCCCCCAGGAAAACGTTCCAACGCTTAAGTCAGTTGCGGCATTTTAGCGCATAGCTTATGCTGGAATTAAGGCTGTTTAAAACCTGTTTGGTGGGTCGGCCGAGGTGTAGGCCGAGCCCAGATGAAGTCTGCTGATGACTCCTCCCCCCTTCTACTGTTGATGAAGCTCTTGTTTTATAGTTGACGAAGCTGAGAGCTGAATGTCCCAAAATGATGAGATGACGACGCCTGGCTGGATTGCATGATAGCCGCGTGACAGCTGGGGGTTGCTGTGCTGGCAACTCTCCCTTGCGTGGTTGACATATGGAGAGATGAGGCTGCGATGTCTGTCAGTCTTCGGCTGTATGAAGGCCACGTAACTCCCCGTGTCGGACTGAGGTATCAAGTATGCGATGCGGCCGGTACTGTGGCCGAGCTAGGTCTGGCCGAGAATCAATGGATGTGGCCGAAAACCCCTGGCCGAGGACCACTTCATGTAAATTGGTGGCTTATATTAATTGTGGCTGAAGTGCTAGTGGCCAATTTACAAATTGTCTGAGGTGCACAATTCAAATGCCACTGTGAATTGTTTATATTAAATGTTGTTGTGCACAGTTGAATTTTGCGAGGTTCTTTTGGCTGAGATCCCCCAAGCCGGGCTGAGGCCTGGCCGAGCTCCACTTTGGCCGGGCTGAGGCCTGGCCAGGGCAGCTGGGTTTGATATCTTGTTCCTGGTAAGCCGAGCTGCAGGAGCCGACAAAGGCTGAGAAGACCTTTGTACTAAACATAGTGCCTCAGACTACTTTGAAGGGGGCTGTCTCTTGGGGACTTCGGCCTCTAGCCGAGAATTATGGGAACCGAGATCGACCAGTCAACTGTCTGAGTCGAGGTTACGTTGACTGTCACAGATTAACTTGAACCTTGTCTTTATCCATGCACGTGGATTTTGGTCTCATCAATGTGTATACTCGCTTTGTGTTTTTTAGACTAAAAAGTAAAGGAATAACATGATTTGATTGTTCTTGACTTAGTTATATAATGCCTTACTTAACATGTATGATTTCGTGCTTCGTCGTATTTGATAGAAAAGGAGAAAGAGATAATGTATTTTTCTTTTTCTTTGGGATGAATGATATGTTGAGATGAATGAAGTGTGCAAATTTGATAAGTGATGCATGATACGTGATGCTGCATGTATGATGTGATATCTTTTGTATCGCATAATGCTACATGCTGAGATATTTTGTGTCGCACCGTATTGCATGCTTTGTGCTAGCTAACATTTAAGAAAAAGATTTGGATTTTGCCAAAAAAAAAAAGAAAAAAAAGAAGAAAGTTGTGTGATGAATTGTTGTGTTGCCCGTCATGCTTTGTATTATGCAGGTCTCTTCGCAGGTGTTTTTTATTATCATCAAACAATAACTTAAGGGGAATTGCCAAATCTTAGGAAGATTTTTTGACACAATGATCAAGACATGGGGTTTTTGTTAGACGTTCCCACTACACAAGGCTCATGTATTTATGTAAGGTCTAGGAAGGGGCCGGATTGACTCACGATCTGATGTACACAGACTTACTTTACATTTTTTTTGTGCAAGAAGTTTTGTTAACACAAGCAACAACAACAACAATCATACTTACAACCATACCTAGTATATCCTAACGAAAACAAAAGCTGTCGTTAGAGTCTGAAAAGAGTGAGAGACATGTAAACAATACATCCATCTTAACAAATAGAGAGTTCGTTTTTTTTTTGTGTGAACACAAGCCAAATGGAAAATTGTTAGGAAAATTGACTTGTCCAAGTTTAGTGTATTTGTTTGTGTTTAGACTTGATATGCATGATAATCAAACATTCCATATTTACCATGATATTGACTCAATGTTTGATTGATTAATTACGTAAGATTAGAGAAAATCGGCTGAATATTATTTAAACTTCAAACTACATTGTTGGCATGTGATGATATGTGAGTAATCTAATTTATGGTAATTGTGAATTGATTCTATTACAAGAATATAAAGATGTCAGCTGATTTTCTGAAGAGTTAAATTCAAAATGTATTTACCACGTGTTAATTGTGAGAAACAAATGAATTAGCCTTATTTAAGGTAAGCTGGAATTAGCCTTCAATATAATAGAAATCTTGCTTAACAAGACTCTACCCTACGTTTAGGAGTGTTAAGCGAACTCGTACTTGGTTCGAGTTCGTTCGTTAATTTTATTTAAACGAGCCAAGTTTCGACATTTATTTGGGTTCGTTTAGTTAAAAGAATCAAACTGTTTGCGAACTGTTTGACTCGTTTAAACAATTATATTGTTATCGCGAGAAACGAACCGAGCCATAAAGTTTGTGTAGCTAAACGAATCCGAAAACTTAGTATTTGTCTCGACTCGGTTTGTTAACACCCCTACCTACATTGTTGAGAATTTGCACCCTATAAAAGGGAACGAAGACAACAACTCAATTCGAAAGAAAATATTTTGATTTGGCAAGTGAAGCAATCATATTGAGTATCCTTTGTGTTAGCAATTGGATCCGGATGCTGTATCACAAGCTACAGAAGAACGTTGTTCATGTAATAGACTTCTCTATTCTTCGATTACCTAAAGTGTGTTTTCAGTACGTTATGTTGATGTTAGGATTGGTTTTGATGATTTGCACACAAAAAGAGAGAAGGGTCAAAAACAAGTGTTTTTGATATTTCACATAAAAAATTAGACATGGTATATATTTAAATAATAAAGAAAGTGCTTTTCTAAGAAGTCAAACGCTTTATGGAGCGCTGCATCTATAAAGCTTGATATTAAGCCTTGAGGGCCGAAAGTTTCAAACTTGGCCAAACAGCGCTCTAACAGGTAAGAGAAATAAGACTATCTTATATGGGGAGTTTCAAACGCTTTATCGAGTGCTGCAACTATAAGTTATGATATTAAGTCTTGAGGGCCGAAAGTTTCAAACAAGGCCAAACAGCGCTCTATCAGATAAGACAAATTAGACTGTCAAGTTTCGAACGCTCTATCGAGCGCTACATCCATAAGTCTGATGCGCGAATAGAAGGTACGAACTGGAGTAATTTTCTCTCTCCTGTACTTTTTGTTTGACAAAAAGTATTTTTTATTTTTCCCATGCAATCATGACTTTTGTGGCTACTTTTCAAATTGCAAATCCAAGGTTGGTGGGAATATCCTACTATTTTGAGCTTAAGACACAAGACTTCCTCAAGAAGTTTTGACTTAATCCCAAGGAGACTTTCTCAAGATAGTGATGTGTCAACATATGAGAGGATGTCATTTTCCCTCCTCTCTCTCTTCACCAACGGCTGGAATTTTTGAGCTATAAGGATTTGAAGACTCCATTTTTGAATACCAACTATTCATCTCAAGCTCTCAAATCTTCATTGTATTTTTGCTCTCAAAATCATTGTAATATTACTTTATTGTTGAGAGTGTGTGATTGTAAAGGAGAAGTGATCTTCTTCTTAGTGAGGATTGTGAGGTGTAAGATTTGGATTGTTGGTCAAGAAGCAAGGTGGCTTCTTGTTTGGCGGAAATCAAGCTTCCAAGAGCTAGTTGATGGTGTATAGGTTACATCATACTCCATAGAAGGTTTCTTTGGTGCAAGGAAGATCTTAAGGAGGCTAGGCTTCAAAGAGGTTGATTTTTTGTGTTCTTGAGCTAGGTTTGCCAAACCTAGTTTTGTTCTTGTATTTATTTTGATTGTTGTTTCCCCCAAGAGAAATAACAATCCCTTGTTCAAAAATCCTTCTTGTTCAAAGCAAGAAGGTAGAGGAGTAGAGTCTTTGACTTGAACCTCTATAAACTTGGTGTTCTTTCATTTCCGCAAGTTATTTCTTTCAAAGAACACATCAAGTATTGGTTTAGCTACTCTTATTGCGAAAAGAATCGAAAAAGAACCATACTTAGATTAACACACTATTCAACCCCCCTCTTCCAGTGTGTTTCACGGACCTAACAATTGGTATCAGAGCCTAACCTTGATTGTTTATTAGTCAAATAGCAAGGCTTGATCCTATCTAGTATGGAGGAAACACCTTATGATTGAGAATCTTCGGGTGGTGAGTCTTCTAGAACTAGAAGAAGAAGATAAGAAAATTTGATACCTTCCGTTTCAAACATCCATACCAAAGTACCTATGTTTGATCCAAATAATTACTCTCTATAGAAATCCAACATGGAGACTCATATTAGAGGTTGTGGTTATCGGATTTGGAAAGAAGTGACCAAGGGCTCAAAGGCTCCTATTGAGTATGATAATCTAACTCAAGAAGAAGAATTGTTATTTGCTATAAATGGAAAAGCTCTTGACATCTTGAATAATTCTCTTACTCCAAATGAGAGAGCTCAAATTCAAGGTGTTCAATCGGCTCATGAAGCGTGGGTAAAGTTGGAAATGATTCATGAGGGTACCTCTCAAGTTAGAAAAGCAAGGAGGAGGATGTTGATGAAACAATTCTATAATTTTTCCGTCTCCAAAGGTGAAAAGATAGAGGATACCATTCGACGGTTCACTAAGCTTGTAAATTTGCTTAATGCGGTGGGAAAGAAGATTGAGCAAGAGGATCTTAACCACCGACTTCTAAATAGCTTGGAAAGAGAGTGAAATCTAAAGGTGACGCTATAGAAGAGTCAAAGGATCTTGAAACTCTTACATTGGATGAATTGTATGGGAATCTTATGACTCATGAGATTCAACTTGAGGAACAAGAGAAAAATGATCCTATCAAACAATCACCTAAAGCGTTGGTATGTGATACGGATGATTCGGATGATGAGTTTGGACTTCTTGTGAGAAGGTTCAAACGGTTTGCTAGAAAGAATGGAGATGAGGCAAAAAGATTTATCAAAGGAACATTATCCAAGGATAAATATAAGATGAAGGACCAAGATAACAAATGTTTCAAATGTGGAAAATATGGTCATTACATGAAGGATTGTAGAGTGAAGGATCTTCATCCTAAAGATAAGAAAGCTATCTATCAAAAGAAGAAGGCTCTTCAAGCGGAAGTAGCTCATTGGGATAGTCTCTTATCCAACTCCGAAGGTGACCATGATGATGACAAGGATCTTGCCCTTATAGCTATGAGTGATGATGATCTTAATAGGGAATTTTCTTGTTTCATGGCCATTGAAGATGATATGGAGGTATGCTCTAGATCTTCTCATCATAAATTGCAAGATGAACTTGATGATATGATTGAGAAGAATGATTTGTTAAGTTTAAAATACAAGCGTGTCAAACGAGATTTTAGAGAATGCATTAATGAATATAATGTCACTCTTGAAAACAACATTGCATTGCAACTTGAGTATGATTTACTTATGACCATGTATAAGATTGTTGCCAATGAGAATTGTTGTTTGAAATATGAAAGTGAAATTCATTTGAGCACCATGGAAAAGATGTTTGAAGGGAAGCATGCTTTAAACAAAATGTTAATTAGTCAAACAGCTAGCATTGATAAAACCGGTTTAGGCTATGATGCATCTAGTGTGAGCATGAATTCTTCTACTATGCCCTTGATAAAGTTTACAAAACCAAGTGGTGTTGTCACTCCCTCATTCAAAGAATCAAAATCTTCTTTGAAGAAGCAAAGACATATGCCTTATAGCAAGGCAAAAGTAACCAAGGTATCAAAACCTTTGGTTAATCCCGTTGTCAAAACCTCTTCCTTAGTATCAAGGAATAACATGCATAAACATGAATAACGAATTATGCCTATACATAAGCATCATGATTATCCTAACTTTCACAAACGTATTCCTACATGCTTTTATTGCAATAATAAAGGTCATGTAGAACGAATGTGTAGGGCTAAGAAAAATACACATCTTATATGGGTGTCAAATGGTCAAGTGCATACTACTAACCCTCTCGGACCCAAAACTAAAAGGGTACCAATGTCATATGTTGATTTTGTAGGCCCTCGCACTAAATGGAGACCTCAAGAACAAAGACGTCCAATGGGTCGTGGACAGTGGGTGTTCCAACCATATGACGGGAAACAAAAGATTGTTTCATAAGATCACTATGCAAGATGGAGGAGTAGTCCACTTTGGAGGTAGCAAAGGCCTAATCAAAGGACATGGGAAAGTGGGTAACGATTCCTTCTCTCTTAGTGATGTACTTTATGTGGATGGGCTTAAGTACAATTTGATAAGTGTGAGCCAATTGTGTGATACAAATTTTGAAGTTACATTTGTGAAAGCAAAATGCATTGTGAAAAAGGATGATGTTGTTATGTTTGAGGCCTTGAGGGACAAAAACATTTAAACTTAGCATAAATGAGTTGGTTTCACAAAATGTTTCATGTTTAGTAGCTAAAAATGATTTGGCACAATTATGGCATAGACGCCTCGGACATGTTTGTTTAAAACTTTTAAATATATTTGTGAAAATGAAAAAGTTTGAGGGCTTCCCAAAATGAATTTTGAAAACCAAGAACTTTGTAGCACTTGTCAAAAAGCAAAGCTTGTGAAAACAAGCTTTAGGCCCAAAACAAATATTTCCACCTCCAAACCCTACAAATGATACATATGGATTTGTATGGGGATATTGGTACAAAAAGTTTGGGTGACAAACATTACACATTTGTGGTAGTAGATGATTACACTAGATATACATGGGTAATGTTTCTTGCTAAGAAAAGTGATGCATGTCATGAGTTTGTTGATCTATGTAGGCAATCGAAAAATTACATGAGTGACACCATTAAGACCATTAGAAGTGATCGTGGTGGTGAGTTTGATGGAGACTTCCAAAGGTTTTGTGTATCCAAAGGATATGTACATAACTTTTCGGCTCCAAGAACTCTCATACAAAATGGTGTGGCCGAATGCAAAAATAGAACCCTACAAGAAATGAGTAGGGCAATGCTTAATGAGTTCAGCTTGCCCAAGTATTTTTGGGCCGAAGCGGTTAATGCCACTTGTCATGTAATTAATCGCGTCTATTTGAGACCATATTTAAAGATGACCCCTTATGAACTTTGGAATGGCAAAGTCTCCAACATTGGGTATTTCAAAGTGTTTGGTTGTAAGTGTTTCATACTTAAAACTAAAGACACTTTAGACAAGCTTAATTTCAAAGCGGACAAGGGCATATTTTAGGGCTATGCATCAAATAGTAAAGCATTTCGTGTTTTTAACAAAAGAAGCAAAAAGGTGGAAGAGTCTATTCATGTTAAGTTTAGTGAATCACTTAGTGATGAAACTAAACTTAATGAGGAACATGAAGACGTTGAAGATAAAACTTCTCAAGATGAAGATCTTGATGTTGTTCCAAGGATTGTTCATCAAGAAGAGATTGTTGATGAATCACCTAAAGGAAAAATCTTCATTGACTTAAAAATTGATCCTATTGAAGGAATTCATCCACCTAGTGTCAAAGATCAAAGTGAAACAAATAGAGATACATCACAAGCTCCTTTTGATGAAACACAAAATGTGGTTAATGCATCTCATTTTCCAGAAAATGATGAACATATTGAAAATGATCATTTGTCTCTTCCAGAAAGTGATCACGAGGAAGTTGGAGGAGATGTATCTAATCTTCCTAGGTCATTTAAGCACAAAAGCTCACATCCTCATGAATTAATTATGGGTGATATAAATCGTGGTATCACTACTAGAAGACAATATAGAAAAAATGCATTTGTGCCATTCTTAGAACCTAAGAATATTAAGGAAGCACTTCTTGATGAGGATTTGATTTTAGCTATGTAAGAAGAGCTAAATCAATTTGAAAGAAGTGATGTTTGGGAATTGGTGCCCAAACCTCATGATCATCCCATTATTGGCACAAAGTGGGTATTTCGTAACAAAATGGATGATCAAGGTAATGTCACAAGAAATAAGGCTAGATTAGTTGCTCAAGGTTATCGTCAAGAAGAGGGGATTGATTTTGATGAAACATTCGCACCCGTAGCACGACTTGGAGCTATAAGGATGTTGTTAGCATATGCTTGTTACAAGGACTTCAAGCTTTACCAAATGGATGTTAAATCCGTTTTCTTGAATGGAATTATTCAAAAAGAGGTATATGTGGCTCAACCTCCCGGATTTGAACGTCATGATTCTTTACATCATGTTTATAGACTTAAAAAGGCACTCTATGGCCTTAAACAAGCTCCTAGAGCTTGGTATGTTAGGTTGAATACATTTCTTCTAAATAGTGGCTTTTCAAGAGGTAAAGTGGATACTAATTTGTTTATTAAAGAACAAGGTAAACATCATTTGCTTGTTCAAGTATATGTTGATGATATTATTTTTGGTGCTACTAACAATCTTCTTTGTGAGCAATTTGCTAGTTTGATGCAGGGTGAATTTGAAATGAGTATGATGGGATAACTTACTTATTTCCTTGGACTCCAAATCAAACAAACCCAAGATGGAGTATACATTTCTAAAACCAAGTACACAAGGGACTTGCTCAAAAAGTACAACTTTGGTGAAGGTAGAAATGTGAACACTCCTATGAGCACAAGTTTGAAACTTGACAAAGATGAAAAGGGAAAGCAAATTGAGGTAACCTTGTATCGTGGCATAATTGGTAGTCTACTTTATTTAACTGCGAGTAGACCTGACATTTTGCATGCCGCATGTTTATGTGCTAGATTTCAAAGTGATCCTAGAGAAATGCATCTCATTGCGGTAAAACATATATTTCGTTATCTTAGAGGAACTTTGAAGTTTGGTTTATTCTATCCTAAGAATGCGTGCTTTGATCTTAGAGGTTATAGTGATTCCGATTATGCCGAAAGTCTTGTTGATAGAAAGAGCACATCCGGAACTTGTCAATTTCTTGGAGATTGTCTTGTATCTTGGTTTTCCAAGAAACAAAATAGTAGTTGCTCAATCTATGGCAGAATCTGAATATGTTTCGGCCGCATCTTGTTGTGCACAATAATTGTGGATGTCACACACATTAAATGATTATAATGTTCATTTTCAAAAATACCTATTTTATGTGACAATACCTCAGCTATAAATATTGCACAAAACCCGGTTCATCACAGTAGAACCAAACATATTGAAGTGAGACATCACTTCATTCGGGATTGTGTTAAAAAAGGATTGGTTTGTGTTGAATTTGTGCCTACTAGTGATCAACTAGCGGACATATTTACCAAACCATTACCAAGTGAAGTGTTTGAGTCTATTAGGAGTAAATTGGGATTACTCAACATAAATTGATTTTATTTTTTAAGAAATATTTAACAAATTAAAACGGGCAAATAAAGTTTAAATGTGATGAGCTGAAACAGAGTCCTGGGAAATTCAAACGCTCAATGTAGCGTTGGAAATGCTATTTTGATACACCGCCCTAGGAATTGTGCACACTTAATGTAGCGGTTTATTATGGAATAATTAAATTATTCCCAAATAAAAGGGCGCTACATTTTTCCCTCTAAAATTCCCAAAACTGCCGCCTGGTCTAATCACCTCTCCCCTTCTCTCTCCGGTTAATGCCCTGTTCTCTCTGAAAAGCTGCATTAACTTCGCAGTCTTTCCATTCTCAAAACTGTCAAAGCCCCACGTTCTGAAAAACTGCATTAACTTTTCACTGGGTTCAATTCTGAAACCATCATATTCCAGCATCCCTTCAACTCTTCTCTTTTCGTTCTCCACAACATAAATCTCTAAACTCACTTTCATCCTCTCCGTCATTTTGTTTCTGCAAACACACAATGGCATCCTCCTCAAAACAGACAGGATTGTAAAAGGGTAAAGGCCCAAAATCAAATAAGCAAAAGACCTATGTGTCTTTTGAAGAAAGTGAGGAGTTGATTGAAATCAGAAACAGTTTCAGGATGGAAAATCTTCCGTGGGTTACAGAGGATACCACTGATATCAACAAGAAACCCTCAGGAATGGGAGTTAAAGTTCATCTTAACAGGTATTCTCAATTGTGATGAGTGAAATGATACTAACAAGCCTATTGCTCCTCTCAAAATAGTCGAACTCCTGGATCTTCAAAATAAGCCTGAGGTATGAGATGTTGTTGTGTTACTAGAAGCGCAAGGATTGGACAAGTTGTGGTCTCATGAAGGCATGAAATCCTACTCTCTTAGGTATACTTTGTTGTTTTATGCGAATTTCTGGGCTGCTTTTGATAGTGAAGCAGAATTAATTTCCTTAAACTCTGTGATTGATGGCATCCCTCTAACCTTTTCAATTCAAACACAGTGTGATGCACTTGGAGTGAGGAATGAAGGGGAAAGAACTTTTGCTATGTATGGTTGGCCTTACAATGTATCTGAAACGGAGACTAATTTAGGCTTTCTTCCATCTAAGAAACTCCAGAAGATGCCTTTAATTAGTAGGGTGATGCTAGGAATTGTTATGGCATGCATCAATGGAAAGGTCAATAGGAACCCCAGCAATATGGACTTTTATGTTACATATTGCATCCTTAATGGACGGCAAGTGAATTTTAGGTAGATTTTTCTGACCTCTGTTATAGCTGCGTTAACCAAGTCTACTAGAACTCTACCTTATGCTAATTGTATCTCTGTTTTGCTTGACTATGTGGGTTTTGAGATTCCGCCAGTTCATCTTGATACCATTGGTCAGAAAGGATGGTATGACACCATGAACATATCTCAAATCAAAAATGCCCAGAAAAACAGGAATCTAACGGATAGTTCAGCCACCAGGGATGATACTGAAAGAGCAAATGCTGAGACTACATTTCAAGAAAAATTTTCTGCTATGGAATATGAATTGGTTGAGTTGAAGGCATCCAACAGCCAATTAGCACAGGAGCAGTCTCTTCTAAGTGCTCGTTATGAGTACTTAAAATCCAAACTGCTCAAGGCTAAGGTTTTCAAAACTTTCAAACATGAACCCAAATCTAGCTAACTTGTTTTTTGATGATTTAGGGGGAGATGAAGTCTATGTTGCTGGTCTCTGAAGTCAGTCGTCTTTGAAGTCTCTGAAGTCTTTGCTGGTCTCTGTTGATGCTGTTATTGTTGCTGGAGTTGGAATGCTGCTGTTGTTGTTGGAGTTGGAGTTTGAAGTTCTGCTGTCTGTTCTGTTTTATGGTCTATTTGCTTATGATGTTGTTTTATGTTTCTGATGGTTTAACTTTGGTCTATGAATGTTGTATGCTAGGTTGCTAGTAGTTTATACTTGCTGGTGTTGAAAGAAGTTTGTGTGTCTGATCGTTTGCTGGTTAGTACTCTTCTATGTCTTTTTATGGTTGTGTAGCAGAAAAACTATGTGAGTACTATTTGTGTTTCAAGGGTATTATGTTTTATCTTTGTGTGAAGCATCTACCTGTAGTTGGTTTTTCAAATCACTTACTATGCTACGCCTCTGATTAAGAGATACATTGAAGTGGTTTATATGATATTTTTGTTCTGTATAAATCATTTGTGATGTTATAAAATAAAAGCACTGTTTGCGGAGGGCATATAGAAAGGGGGAGCATTAGATGCATTTAGTAAGGGGGAGCTTATTGTGAAATCATCAAAAAAAGGGAGATTGTTGATATTAGGATTGATTTTGATGATTTCCACACAAAAAGAGAGAAGGGTCAAAAACAAGTGTTTTTGATATTTCACATAAAAAATTAGACATGGCATATCTTTAAATAATAAAGAAAGTGCTTTTCTAAGAAGTCAAACGCTTTATGGAGCGCTGCATATATAAATCTTGATATTAAGCTTTGAGGTCCGAAAGTTTCAAACTTGGTCAAACAACGCTCTAACAGATAAGAGAAATAAGACTATCTTATATGGGGAGTTTCAAACGCTTTATCGAGCGCTGCAACTATAAGTTATGATATTAAGTCTTGAGGGCCGAAAGTTTCAAACAAGGCCAAACAGCGCTCTATCAGATAAGACAAATTAGACTGTCAAGTTTCGAACGCTCTATCGAGCGCTACATCCATAAGTCTGATGCGCGAATAGAAGGTACGAACTGGAGTAATTTTCTCTCTCTTGTACTTTTTGTTTGACAAAAAGTACTTTTTATTTTCCCCATGCAATCATGACTTTTGTGGCTACTTTTCAAATTGCAAATCCAAGGTTGGTGGGAATATCCTATTATTTTGAGCTTACGACACAAGACTTCCTCAAGAAGTTTTGACTTAATCCCAAGGAGACTTTCTCAAGATAGTGATGTGTCAACATATGAGAGGATCTCATTTTTCCTCCTCTCTCTCTTCACCAACGGGTGGAATTTTTGAGCTATAAGGATTTGAAGACTCCATTTTTGAAGACCAACTATCCATCTCAAGCTCTCAAATCTTCATTGTATTTTTGCTCTCAAAATCATTGTAATATTACTTTATTGTTAAGAGTGTGTGATTGTAAAGGAGAAGTGATCTTCTTCTTAGTGAGGATTGTGAGGTGTAAGATTTGGATTGTTGGTCAAGAAGCAAGGTGGCTTCTTGTTTGGCGGAAATCAAGCTTCCAAGAAGGTTTCTTTGGTGTAGAGGTTACATCATACTCCATAGAAGGTTTCTTTGGTGCAAGAAAGATCTTAAGGAGGCTAGGCTTCAAAGAGGTTGATTTTTCGTGTTCTTAAGCTAGGTTTGCTAAACCTAGTTTTGTTCTTGTATTTATTTTGATTGTTGTTTTCCCCAAGAGAAATAACAATCCCTTATTAAAAAATCCTTCTTGTTCAAAGCAAGAAGGTAGAGGAGCAAAGTCTTTGACTTGAACCTCTATAAACTTGGTGTTCTTTCATTTCCGCAAGTTATTTCTTTCAAAGAACACATCAATTATTGGTTTAGCTACTCTTATTGCGAAAAGAATCGAAAAAGAACCATACTTAGATTAACACACTATTCAACCCCCCTTCTAGTGTGTTTCACGGACCTAACACATTAGGCTTCTTCATTTGCACAGGATCTGGGAAGAATCCGGATGGCTTCGCGAGCTGATGTACGCAGCTTTATCTTACACTTTATGCAAGAGGCTTTTTCTGTGGCTCGAACCCGTGACCTTAAAATCACAAGGCAGAAACCTTATCAGTTACGGCAGGGTTCGTCCTCCTATTCTCCTCCTATTCTTCAACTACTATTCAAACCAATCTTTGAAATGAAGATGGCATGTTCTTAGACATGAAAAAAGTGAGCCAACAACAATGATCGTTCAAGTTAAGATCAAACTTGAGTGGGACTCGAAGAACAATTGTCAAACTATAGAAGACAATAAAAAAAAATACATCAATTATTTAGAGTGAGTCTACTACGGTAAGTATCTTTTGTATATTGTAGTTTCTCATATATTGAAATTATTTAAAATAGTTGATGTGGGTGTTTATACCTAACTATATTGAAAACTCATATGTCATCTTTATTTTCTACAGTCGTTTTATAATTCTACTGTTAACATGGTATCACTTGACCTAACAATAATATATATATATATATATATATATATATATATATATATATATATATATATATTATCTGCAGTCAGAGAGAATATAACTAGGAAGAAGAAGACGTGTCCTTAACATAAACTGAAACATAAATAAATGCAAATAAAATAAAGAAAAAGGTCAGGCATGATCACCTGTACACAATGATATGTAAAGGATTGTTTATCACTAGATTAATTTTCATGGGGTTTGACTTCATACTTACCTTACTATTCTCACCAAATCGTCATTTGCGTTGTAGTGAAAGAATACACAGTTCATTTCATAAATTAGCAAAAGAATACATGTCAAAAAACTGTTTCTTTTTCTTTTAGTGATTCATGTTGAAATGTCAACTTGTGTTAGGAACGTGTGTTTTTAAAAAAAAAATAATAGAAATGATGCAATTGATGCATTTTGTAAAATAATTTAAAATAAATTAATAAAAACAAATAAAAACACACAAAAGAAGGTAACGTATGGAATTGGGGGTTGAATAACCCCAATTACTCAACCCCCAAATTATGCCCTGGCAGCCTCCATCCGTTATTCCCATTAAAAAAACATTTTTGTTAACCCATTAAAACCCCCTGCCGTTTCTCATTATCCCAAAAACAACAAGAAGCTAGCCTATTTCCCCCAGCGTTCAGCAGCGGCAACAACAAATTAAAAAAAATATTCTTCCCCCAAACTTACACAACCGAGACTAGGTTGGAGAAAAACGAAAAGGGAAATTTCTCGCCACCATTCCGAATTCCTTTGTTCATAGTATAGTATATGAATCAATCTAAGTAAACTTGGTGTATTTATTATGAATTTTGTAAAAAAAACTTATACATATGTTTTATATTAAATCCAGATTATGTATTAGTATAGATGCTTGTATAGATGGTTGACTACATAGTTATATTTGTTGTATGTGTGATGTATGTGTGTGTATATATGGAAGGCAATGGCCATTCGGCCACTGTTGGAAGAGTGTGTGTTATAAAATTATGTGCATGGGTGATGTTCTTTCCATAATAGTATGATTACGCATTTTTTTTGTTCATACATTGTTTGTTTATAAAAATATAAGAAAATATTGGATGTAAAGATTTGTGTGCGTGTGTGCTGTGATATGGGACGTGAGAGGCAGTGGCCAAAAATATGCAGGTTACTTTGGAGTTTTCCAATTATAATATTCACTTGATAAAAATTTGTT
>AP025052.1:26663215-26702406 GCA_036186865.1 Eustoma russellianum | reverse complement strand
TATGGTTTGGACGTAGTTCGCCGGAAACCACTTTAACCCAAACTAGAGGGGAGGTAAATGTCTATTTTCAAAACACAGGGAAATTTTTGGCGAATTAGCCAAACAACAGGGGAGGTAAAGATAATTTTCCCTTTAATAAAATAGCTTCACTAGTACATATTTTTGTTATTATGATATCGGTACAGGTACTTATAGAGCCGGAGGTCTCACTGGAAGCAAACTCTTTATCCCTTGTGATAGGGGTATTGTTTGTCTGCCTCCCACCCTCCCTAGACCCTAACGATAGCTGATGCTGTCGTTGGGATATATTGGGTATGATTGTGATTGTGTGATAGTTTTACAAAATCAATAGTCAAAATGGAAGATATGTTGGGTTGTGAGTATGTTTTGATGATTTACATGAAATAAATGCGTAAAAGATTTCAAAATTTTACAAAATGAAAAAGCAAAGTTTTCAGGATGATCAAGACCGAACTCAGAATGACATTCACTTAATGTTCAATATTATTCCGGATATACTAGACTAAACTCAAAATGATCTAATCTAAACGTTCACTATAAGCACACAAAACTTTTTGTTAAGATGACCAAAGTTTGCGTTTGGTATCTCTCAAGACTGAACTAAAATTGGCGTGTCCAAATGTTCCCCCAGTGTTTTTCAAAATTTAAAATTGCACAAAAGATCAAAATCAAAGTTCGATTCAACTCAAGACCAAACTCAAAAGTATGAGTTCGCCATAAGGGAACACCAACCGTTTAGTGTTGAGTTCGATGAGGTAAACAGAAATTTCCAAGAGAGGAGACCAAACACAAGACCAAACTCAAAATTGAGTTCGATGTGTAAGTCACGTTCGATCTTTGAGTTTGGTGTCTTGAAATATAGCCGTTTTAACACAATTTTCAAACTATAAAAGATTGTATCTCTCGCTCATCTATCCCAAATTGATTCCTGATTTATTGCCAACGTCTCTAATAGTATTTTGAGTGCTTTTACATGTTCTATAAGCATCTATGTGGCCAAATCTTCAACCACAATGAGAAAAAAAGTTGTTGAAGAAAGAACAATTAGTGAAGCAAAAGAAAGGGACAAGGCTGGAAAAAACGAAATTGACTATATATATTTTTTTTATCGAAAGGGATTTTATTATCATAAATCCTCACTTGTGACGGAGGAAATACCATGATACAAAATTCAAAGTTGCTGAAAACATAGTGAAAGTACAAGAAACAAATGATGTCCAACCTCCAATCATATATGATATGTCGCATTAAAACCTTGCCAAGTAAACCACCCTTTATGGATAAAACCTTGGCGAAGGAAAAAAGCGTGCATATTTATACGATTGGAAGGAATGGAAAGGAAACTACATAACACAAGATAGTGAGCTAAATAGCAAAATTCCGCAGTCAGTGGTGGAGAGGATGATAGGAAGCCATGATATTCAATCCAGTAGGCGACCAGTGCATATCTTCATGTGTCCCAGTTTGCGATTGTATCAGTCCTTCGAAATAGGTAGCAAGTGATTGCCTCTCAGAGCATATCCAGCAAGTGTTCATGCAAGCCAAGAAATTAAGCAGATTAATATCCAAGTAGTAACCAACGCATATAAGGAGCATGCATGTCTAACAAAGAAATTACCAGCGTTGCCTGCATCGAGAGACAACAGGCAACGACATAATAGCACGATAAAAGCAGCAATAGCAAGATATGAGAGTCTGAAAATACCCGCGTTGCCTGCGTCATGCAGTGACACAGACAACGAAAGCAGATGATTCGCGAATGGAAGCCATGTATGAACTATGGTCGCAGATAAGGTGTAGTGGAATCTGTAATTAGAGCTGCCTTGATAGTTTTTGGTAATTCACTCAGGTCCCGAAAGTATTGGAATCCACGGAGAGTTGCCCATGTCTTGCCAGTAGATGAGCCACCGTATTAACTTGACGTGGACAATGAGAGATGGTTCCACCATCCATCCTAAGTAATTTTGAGAGCCAAGAGGTTGGCTGCTGATGGACATAATCCACCAACGCACTGGAATCAACGTTCATATCTATATTTTTGTGGTGCTGCAGAAAATATAGCAATGCCAATGTTGCCCGCTTGTAGCTCCGCCTGAAATGGTGTTGTGACGGGCAAATAAAAGGATACTGCCCCTTTTAAATTTCCGTGGTGGTCACGGATAACCGCTCCACCAGCTGCCTTATACGAACCGAGAGCTGCATCAACATTTAATTTTAAGCGACCTGCAGGGGGCGCAAGCCATCGAATTGAATATATATATATATATATATATATATATATATATATATATATATATATATATATATATATAAAAGAAGCTTTAAGAGTCAAATATACATTCTCAATTTCTTCAAGCTCTATTCTCCCTTCATCTCAAAAACTCTCCAGTGCAAAAGTGTTTATGGCTCTTAAGCTCTAATTGCTTGTATCAATTGTTATATTATGAGAATATTGAAGTCTAACACAAGAGGAACTAAACATATTTGATCTTTTGCTTGTGATTTATACTTGATTTGAAAGTGTGACTTTACTTCTTCCCCAAAACTTATTTGGTGAAAGTTCTTAGAAAGAATTTTGTTGAAATTATGAAGAGACAAATAGAAAGGCTTTAAGGCTCTTGTTTGTAGTAGTTATTGGAGTTGTTGTAGGAGTTGTTGCAGAAAGTGTTTGTAGCAATTGTTGTGTTGTGAGCTTATTGACCTCTTTCAGCCAATGTATATAGTTTTCAAAATCCACTTTAGAAACAAAATAATAGTAGAGTAAAGCCACGAATATCCGAATTATTATATTGTGTGTCTGGACTCAATTCTCTCATCATTTCTTTCCATATTTTAGAGAGTATTTCAGTTACAGTCAGTTAAACTGGAAAAAATTCAAAAAAATTATGCAACACTCTATTTAGCTCTTTTTCTAAAGCGATCTTTACAGGTAGTGTAAGATCAACTATTAAAAATTTAAGGAAAAGTGTAAAAAACAATTTACAAATTAATTTCTTAAACTAGTGGTCACTTTTTTCTCTCATACAAAGGTCCACCACGAGCAATGTTTGGCCGTCAGGTCTATGAACACCACGTTATGTGGCAATAGAAAGCTGTCAACGACAAGGTCTTAAAAGATAAATAGAGGTGAAACAACAAGTCCCTACCTGCCATAAAAGAAGAAACCACACGGGATACCGGGATAGTATTTGCGGTCTAATTTTTTCATGCATAGTCCTCTTGTTTGGTGTAAAAAGGTTTTATTTTGTTAAAAAAATACATTACACCTTTATTGTTTATCAACATAATAGAAGCATAATATGCCTTTTCTGAATTATATAGAGAAGTACGATACTTTATGCTGCAAGCGATCCTCTCTCTTTCCCACACCATTGAATACAGAGGCACCAAGCGCTCACTTATCAGCCCATGTCAAATTCGAAGATTAACAATAATCATATAATTAATTGGCAAATACAACAACAACAACAACAAAAAACATACATACTATATCACAACGGCAACAAAAGTTATCGCTAGGGTCTTAGGAGAGTGAGAGACAGACAAACAATACCTCCATCATCATCATCATCAACAACAACAACAAACATAATATATCACAACGACAACAAAGGTTATCGCTAGGGTCTTGGGAGAGTGAGAGACAGACAAAACAATACCTCCATCACAAAGGATAGAAAGTTTACTTCCAGTGAGACCCCCCGACTCTATATGTACATGAATAGATGACACAATAATAGAAATATGGTGTGCTAGTGTGCTAGTGCGAAAATTTAGTAAACACAAATAGAAAGCTTCTGAGAGTAAAATAGCCATAATTGTGTATATGCACAAATAATGGAAGACAAAGATAAAACAAAAAAGTGCAAAGTCAACCTAAAGCGTAGATAGTATCTAAGCCTATAAATGTACTCTAAGAAGCCCATATATCATGTCTAAACCTCGTTAACATTAATCCTCTGCCTCTGTGAATTCATATCCTGGACTATGTCCTCAGAGTTGCAAATCTAGTAGGTCATACCTAATCTGCTCATCCCAAGTCAGCTTGGGCCAGTCTTTACTCCTTTTACCCTCTATAATGAAGCTTTCAACTGCTCTGGCCAACGCCGTTGTCTGCCTCCTCTTAACATGCACAAACCATCCAGTCTCTCATCCCTTATCTTATGTGTTATGCTAGTCACCCCTAACTTTTCTTGAAATGCCTTATTTCTGATTCGGTCTAGTCTTGTATGCACGCACATCCACCTCAACATCCTCATCTGTGCACTTCCAACTTCTGCGAATGTGGTCTCTTGATGGCCTAGCAGTATGTTCCATATAACATTGCCGGTCGCTTGCCATCCTGTAAAATTTTTCCTTTAATTTAGTAGGAAAATACTTGTCACACCAGCACTCCTGAGACTACCCTTCACCTACACCAGTCTGCTTGTACTCGGTATGTTACATAACTATATATGTCTCCGTTATGCTGCACAAACTATCCTATGTACTTGAACTTACTTATGTGTGGTAGCACTTGACCCTCGATGGTGAGTTGACTATTCTCACCGTCGGCTGTGCCGCTGAAATTACAGTGCAGATACTCAGTCTTAAAAATGACTAATTCTTAGGCCTAAAACACTTCTCAACTGCTTTAGTCTCATACTCAGTTTATGTCCACTCGCAATGACTAATATAATATTGTCAGCAAAAGCATACACCACAGAACTGACTCCTGGATCGGTTTTAACAACTTGTCGAGGATAACTGCGAAAAGAAATGGGTTTAACACAGACCTTTGATGGAGGCCTACCTCCACCTCAAAGAAGTCTGTATTCCCCACAGGCGCACAATCGGTTTTTTTTCTCCTGTCATACATATCCCAAGTTATGTCTATATACTCCATAGGAACCCTTCTTGCATCCAGACTATCCCAAATTAGGCTACGTGATACACTATAATATACTTTTTCAAGATCGATGAAAACCATATGTAGATCGCGTTTTTTCTCCTTATACTTTCCCATCAATCTCCTTAGAATGTGTATTGCTCCGTAGTTGACCGTCCTGGCATGAAACCAAATTGGTTCACTGTAACCTGAGTTTTTCCCCTAATGTTAGTGTCGATTACACTCTTCCATAACCTTATAGTATGGCTTAGTAACTTAATCCTTCTGTAATTCCCACAATACTGTGCATCTCCTTTGTTCTTATATAGGGGAACATGACACTCCTTCTCCACTCATCTGACATTTTCCTGTTTTGAAAATAAGGTTGAACAGAGTAGTTAGTCATTGAACTCCTTCCTCTTCCAAATAACAACTATGCCTCAATAGGTACGTCATTCAGACCAACTGTTTTATCTCTTCACATCTTCCTAAGTGCTCTCGTCACCTCTCCTTGTGTGATGTCCCGACAGTAGCAGTTATTATATTTTCATTTTTAGATAGTGATGTTTTCTCTTTCTTCGTGGTCGGCCTTCCGCCGTTGAAAAGATAGTGAAAGTATGTTTGTCATTTTCACTTGTTGTCTTGCTCTTTTACTAAAACATGCTCATCTTCTCTCTTTATAAACTTCCCGCCTCTTAGGTCTTGCAAATTTTGGTCCTTAGCTTCGGCAATCTTGAACATATCACGATTTCCGTCTTTTGTTTCTAGTCTTCCGTACATCATTTTATAGGCTGCGGTCTTTGCCTCCGTCACTGTCTTCTTCGCCTCTTTCTTGGGGATTTTATAATTCTCCCTTAATTTCACTTTCTCCTCCATGCCTGTGCAGCTTAACATCTCTCTAAAACTCCTCTGGTTATCCCTTATTTTTTGTTGCACATCCCCGTTCCATCACCACGACTCTTTATATACGGTTGTCTTTCCTGTTATTACCCCAAGAGTTTCCCTCGCAGCGTGAGTAATAGTAGTTGCCATAGACTCCCATATATGGTTCGTATCCTCACCCAGTCAATTTGATGTCCCAGAGATGATCTTGTCTCTAAATATATTAATTTTTTCGTCCTTCAAACTTTCCCATCGAATCCTGGACGGGGATTTTTCAGCTCCCTTACTCAGCTTTTGGCTCAATGCTATAACTACCACTAGTAAACGGTATTGCATCACTGATGACTCCTCTGTTATAACTTTGCAATCCCTCCACAACCATCGATCTTCACGCATCATCAGAAAATAGTCTACTAGGTGTTACGTCTTCTGCTGCTAAAAGTGATCAAATGCACTTCCTTTTTCTTAAAGAACAAGTTTATAATACATAGGTCGTGGGCCACTACAAGGTCTAGCAAATCCATACCCTGCTCGTTCATAACCAAACCTGCCATGTGCTGGCTGAAAACCATCGGTATCCTTTCCAATGTGGCCATAAAAATCACCTCCTATACAAATTCGTTACTCCCTAGGTATTGACTTCAACGCTACATCTAAGCAATCCTAAAAACTTTTTCTTTTCATGTTCTCTTAGTCCCACTTGGGGTGCGTAGGCGTAAATCACTGTCATTACCTCCTTGTTTAGTACTAACTTCAGCACCATAATTCTATCATTATATATTATCACATCGATCGTGTTCGTGTGCAATTCTAACTTTACTAGAAATCCTACCCTATTTTTGATTCTATCGGACCCCGAATACATCAACTTATACCTATTACAATCTTTACCTCTATTTATCTTCCACCTAGTCTCTTGGAGGCATGCTACATCTATCCTACGCCTTTTAAGTACATCTACAACCTCTAACAATTAACCACTTAGGGTTCCTACATTCCAAGGGGCTACACTTAAACTATTCTCCTCTTCATTTCTCTTACCTACACCCCTCTTCCCTCAACATGGTCTTACAGAAAAGTCATGACTCATTCTATCTATGATTGCAATTAAAAACAAATTCTCAAATATGCTAATGAGACCAAAAGTTCAAAGTCAAATGTGATATAGAATCACAAAGCCTAAATATTTGACCTCAAAAGTGGACGATTGACCCAACCTTAGTACAAAAGAGCAAAAAAAAGTAAACAGATACCTGTAAAAATATATTCTCCTCCTACAAAAAACAAAGTAAAAAAAAAAAACTTGAAAAATCAAAACAATACAGTTCAACAGAAAATCACAATCTTTGAAAATGTAAGCCAATTTCCTAAACTTTAGCAAGCAACAGAAACGCAAATTAAAAATAAACCAGCTACCGCAACTGTTGCAAGAGGATTCAAAAGGTAAGAGAACGAATCCCAGAAGAAAGAGGAAAAGAAGAATCTCGGATGATATTGCCACAAACGTACATGAATCAGAAAATCCACATAATATTTTGACCTGAATGTGAATTGAATGGAAATCTTGCAGTTGTCTTGTGCTCTTTTCTGTGTGTGCGAGAAAGATAAAAAGAAAGGGAGGAGGAGGAGAAAGACGTTGAGGAGAGAGAAAAACTAAGCCGATAGTAAAACATGATACATTATACAAATTAGATATAAAAACTATACCTGTATTTAATTTCACATGCATCATTTTTATCTTATATATTGTGTGTGAGAACGACTTCAAAGTTGGGACCAACTGCTTCCGAAGCCCGAAACAGTTGAAGGCCCAAAGATACGGCGAAAAGGTAATAGGTTATTTGTAATTTCTTTGTTTATAATAGATTCTTTTCTAAGTTCGTGTCATATATTAATTTCATTTAGATGTTTGTAATAGACCAAATTTTATCAACTTATCACCAATATGTACATGAATATGTTACAAAGAAGAACAATATACAAAAATTACATACTAGTAGACAAAAGGGCGCACCCAGGTTGGACAAAAGGCCATCCTCACAAATAACAAGGGTGACGAGGCCGGAATTGCTCGTCGGGTGGATCGGAGATGATCCGGATAGTGTGTCGTTAATCTTCCGTCTAAATCCGTCGCTGGAACCTGAGAAGGAAGAGAAACGTTAGAGGTCCCAGGGCGCTGCCCCGGGAAAACCCTCCGACGCTCAAGGCAGTTCTGGGTGTTTTAGCGTATAACTTATACTGGAATAAAGGCTGTTTAAAACCTGTTTTGTGGGTCGGCCGAGGTGTAGGCCGAGCCCAGATGAATTCTGTTGATGACTCACCAGAGACTTGGCCTTCTACCGTTGATGAAGCCCTTGTTTATAGTTGTGGAAGCTGAGAGCTGAGTGTCCCAAAATGGATGTAATGACGACCCCTGGCCGGTTGGGTGTCACTTCTGACTTGCATGATAGCCGCGTGGCAGCTGAGGAATTGCAGTGCTGGCAACTCTCCCTTGCGTGGTCGATAGGTGGAGATATAAGGCTGCGATGTCTAGCAGTCTTCGACTGCATGAAGGCCACGTGACATCCCGTATCAGACTAAGGTGTCAAGTTTGCTGTGCGGTAGGATTGTGGCCGAAAACCATTTGTGGCTGAGAACTATTTCGGCCGAGAACCATTCTGGCCAATTTGATGAAATGTTAAGGCCTTATATTTAAACAATTTGATGGAAATGAAATGATGAGGCCGGGAGGTGGCCTAGCCGAGAACCTTAGGGCCGGGCTGAGACCTGGTCAGGGCAACTTGGGTTTAGTATCTTGGCCTTAAGTGCCAGTCAGAGAATTGTGAGGACCGCAGTCGACCAGTCAACTGTCTAAGTCGAGGTTACGTTGACCGTCACTGACTAACTTCAGCCTTGTCTTTATCCAAGCATGTGAATTTTGGTATCATCACTTTGCCCTCAGATTAGGCTGGCCGAGCTGACCAGGATGGGCAGGCTGATCTGTTCTGTCCTGCTATCGACATGTAAGTTTCTGGTTGGTGACGTGTTCACCTCATAAGGAAAAGAGCAAATAATTGGGCCCCCAACGTGGGCGGGCATCTTTGTCTGAGCTGAAGCCCCATAGGGCAGAGGCCTGCAGAGAGTCAAAGTAGACCTCTTACAAACCTTAAGACCAAGGCCGAGGTGAACCTTTATTGTTGCTGGGTGCGTAATGTGTCGTATCCTTAATCCCATGAGCCATAAGAAAGAAGTCATAAAGATGGGAAAGTTTGTGTCCCGAGTCCCTTCATGAGCCATAATGCAGAGATCGGCTAGGCACGAATCCTGTCGGGCCCCAAATCTGTTATGAACCATAAAAAAGACGTCAGGTATGCACAGAACATTTCTCGCAGTCTCCATGAATCTTCTCATGAACCATGAGGTGAATGATTGATAATTAAGCGTTGGCTGAATGATAGATAGAATAAGTGGCTGAGCTGAACTGAGCCCAAAAATCTGAATAGAGTGAGTGGGGATCTCCATGCCCCAAGAGAGGTCGAGGAGAACGCAGATGTCTCCTGGGGGTCATAGGTCTTTTGCCCCCCGTCTGACCATACTTATCCATCTTGCTAACGACGGACTATAGGTTGGTAGCCTAGAAAGCCTTTTGAAAGTTATTTTCGGGTAAACGAAGGTTCAGGCCCTCCTTCTAGCGCCACTTGACGAGGCCGGAATTGCTCATCGGGTGGATCGGAGATGATCCGGATAGTGTGCCGTTAATCTTCCGTCTAAATTCGTCGCTGGAACCTGAGAAGGAAGAGAAACGTTAGAGGTCCCAGGGCGCTACCCCGGAAAAACTCTCTGACGCTCAAGTCAGTTAAGGCCATTTATGGTGAAGTTTAAATGCAGGATTAGTAAATTTATGGAGTGTTTCTGGTGAACCTGGTTATTTTACTGTGGGGAAGATGAGTCACCGTTCATTGTGGTTTTCACTTGCCTTTCTCTCTCTTGTTTTCTGCTTCTTATATGGCTGCTTGAGCCAATGCATGTGTAGGATTCTGAGTACGAGACACGCAAGGAGGTCATAAAGATGACTCTTACTTCTGCATGCTTGCCATGCAGCGTTGTGCTTGATCGAGTAAGCTTGCTACAGACACCTGGAAAGGAGTTTTACCTAGGAGGGTTACCTAAGATAAACTGCAGGAACCAAGCTTGGCCCCTTAGAATTATTAATACCCAAGGTGCCCGAGGTGACCTAGGCCGATATGGTGTCAGTGGCTGATTCTATAAAGTATAAGCCGACCTGTCATGATGACACTGTTTATCTAACCAACGCTTGACGTCTGGAAGGTAGTCTGCGATTACCGACATAAATTAACTTGAGGCCGGGATGCGTTATGGCCGAAATATGTTATGACCGAGATATGCTGAGGCCTTTTGGCCGAGTTATCTAGTCAAGTAGCTGAGCCTGAGCTGCATTGACCGTCTGACCAGCAGAGAAGTTTGTCTTTTGCTGAGCAGGTTAGATTTTGGCCCATCATTTACGAACCATGAGGTGAAGGATTGATAATTAAGCGTTGGCTGAATGATAGATAGAATAAGTGGCTGAGCTGAACTGAGCCCAAAAATCTGAATAGAGTGAGTGGGGATCTCTATGCCCCAAGAGAGGTCGAGAACGCAGATGTCTCCTGGGAGTTATAGGTCTTTTGCCCCCCACGTCTGACCATACTTATTCATCTTGCTAACGACAGACTATAGGCTGGTAGCCTAGAAGGCCTTATGAAGATTATTTTAGGGTAAACGGAGGTTCAGGCCCTCCTTCTAGCGCCACTTGACGAGGCCAGAATTGCTCATCGGGTGGATCGGAGATGATCCGGATAGTGTGCCGTTAATCTTCCGTCTAAATCCGTCGCTGCAACCTGAGAAGGAAGAGAAACGTTAGAGTTCCCAGGGCGCTGCCCCGGAAAAAACCCTCCGACGCTCAAGTCAGTTCTGGGTGTTTTAGCGTATAGCTTATGCTGGAATAAAGGCTGTTTAAAACCTGTTTTGTGGGTCGGCCGAGGTGTAGGCCAAGCCCAGATGAAGTCTGTTGATGACTCACCAGAGACTTGACCTTCTATCGTTGATGAAGCCCTTGTTTATAGTTGTGGAGCTGAGAGCTGAATGTCCCGAAATGGATGTAATGACGACCCCTGGCCGGTCGGGTGTCACTTCTGACTTGCATGATAGCCGCGTGGCAGCTGGGGGATTGCAGTGCTGGCAACTCTCCCTTGCGTGGTTGACAGGTGGAGATATAAGGCTGCGATGTCTGGCAGTCTTCGACTGCATGAAGGCTACGTGACACCCCATATCAGACTAATGTGTCAAGTTTGCTGTGCGGTAGGATTGTGGTCTAAAACCATTTGTGGCAGAGAACTATTTCGGCCGAGAACCATTGTGGCCAATTTGATGAAATGTTAAGGCCTTATATTTAAACAATTTGATGGAAATGAAATGATGAGGCCGGGAGGTGGCCTAGCCGAGAACCATGGGGCCGGGGCTGAGACCTGGCCGAGAACCCTATGGTCGGGCTGAGACCTGGCCATGGCAGCTTGGGTTTAGTATCTTGGTCTTAAGTGCCAGTCAGAGAATTGTGAGGACAGCGGTCGACCAGTCAACTGTCTGAGTCGAGGTTACGTTGACCGTCACTGACTAACTTCAGCCTTGTCTTTATCCAAGCAAGTGGATTTTGGTCTCATCACTTTGCCCCCAGATTAGGCTGGCCGAGCTGACCAGGATGGGCAGGCTGATCTGTTTTGTCCTGCTATCGACATGTAAATTTCTGGTTGGTGATGTGTTCACCTCATAAGGAAAAGAGCAAATAATTGGGCCCCCAACGTGGGCGGGCATCTTTGTCTGAGCTGAAGCCCTATAGGGCAGAGGCCTACAGAGAGTCAAAGTAGACCTCTTACAAACCTTAAGACCGAGGCCGAGGTGAACCTTTATTGTTGCTGGGTGCGTAATGTATCGTATCCTTAATCCCATGAGCCATAACAAAGAATTCATAAGGATGGGAAAGTTTGTGTCTCAAGTCCCTTCATGAGCCATAATGCAGAGATCGGCTAGGCACGAATCCTGTCGGGCCCCAATTCTGTTATGAACCATAAAGAAGACGTCAGGTATGCACAGAACATTTCTCGCAGTCTCTATGAATCTTCTCATGAACCATGAGGTGAAGGATTGATAATTAAGCGTTGGCTGAATGATAGATATAATAAGTGGCTGAGCTGAACTGAGCCCAAAAATCTGAATAGAGTGAGTGGGGATCTCCATGCCCCAAGAGAGGTCGAGGAGAGCATAGATGTCTCCTGGAGGTCATAGGTCTTTTGCCCCCCCGTCTGACCATACTTATCCATCTTGCTAACGACGGACTATAGGCTGGTAGCCTAGAAGGCCTTTTGAAGGTTATTTTAGGGTAAACGGAGGTTCAGGCCCTCCTTCTAGCGCCACTTGACGAGGCCGGAATTGCTCGTTGGGTGGATCAGAGATGATCCGGATAGTGTGCCGTTAATCTTCCGTCTAAATCCGTCGCTGGAACCTGAGAAGGAAGAGAAACGTTAGAGGTCCCAGGGCGCTGCCCTGGGAAAACCCTCCGACGCTCAAGTCAGTTCTGGGTGTTTTAGCGTATAGCTTATGCTGGAATAAAGGCTGTTTAAAACCTGTTTTGTGGGTCGGCCGAGGTGTAAGCCGAGCCCAGATGAAGTCTGTTGATGACTCACCAGAGACTTGGTCTTCTACCGTTGATGAAGCTCTTGTTTATAGTTGTGGATGCTGAGAGCTGAGTGTCCCAAAATGGATGTAATGACGACCCCTGGCCGGTTGGGTGTCACTTCTGACTTGCATGATAGCCGCGTGGCAGCTGAGGAATTGCAGTGCTGGCAACTCTCCCTTGCGTGGTTGATAGGTGGAGATATAAGACTGCGATGTCTGGCAGTCTTCGACTGCATGAAGGCCACGTGACACCCCGTATCAGACTAAGGTGTCAAGTTTGCTGTGCGATAGGATTGTGACCGAAAACCATTTGTGGCCGAGAACTATTTCGGCCGAGAACCATTATGGCCAATTTGATGAAATGTTAAGGCCTTATATTTAAACAATTTGATGGAAATGAAATGATGAGGCCGGGAGGTGGCCTAGCCGAGAACCTTGGGGTCGGGCTGAGACCTGGCCGAGAACCTTATGGCCAAGCTGAGACCTGGCCAGGGCATCTTGGGTTTAGTATCTTGGTCTTAAGTGCCAGTCAGAGAATTGTGAGGACCGCGGTCGACCAATCGGTGCTCTTAACAAAACAAACACGAATAAACTTATGCTAACCTATAAAGAGTTAATTACATTATATATCTATAACTTTAGAGGGACATTGCGATTAGGGGTGTTAAGCGAACCGAATAGTTCGCGATGTTTTCAAGTTCGATTCGTATTTGATTCGAGTTTGTTTATTAATTTTACTTAAACGACTCGAATTCAAACACCTAATTAGGTTCGTTTACTAAAACGAGTCAAACTGCTTGGCTCGTTTAAACAGTTATAGTGTTATTGAACCAAACGCAAACAAAATTTAAAGTTCGTCAGAGTAAACGAATCGAGTCAAATAGTTTGTTTAACTAAATGAATCTGAATTTGAAAATCTGATATTCGACTTAGCTCGCTTCGTTAACACCCCTAATTGCAATTATTGTCTATAACTTTCGAATTAGCATTCTATGTCTATAAGTTTCACTTGACGTCACATACAACAATAACAACAATACATATACTCATTGTATTCCAACGACATCAAAAGTTATCTTTTGGATCTGGAGAGTGTGAAAGATATGCAAACAATATCTCCATCCCAAAGGATAGAGAGTTTGCTTCCAGTGAGACCCGTCTCTATTTGTACCTATATATATAAAACATTAATAGGATTATGGTGTGCTAATATGTTACTGAATGAATTTAGTAAAATACAATACACATCTTAAAATACAACAATTAACCGAAAAAGTTATATCCCAACAAAGGCTTAAAGGGCCCGCATCCACATACAACCCAGGTTATATTTTTGAAGCCAAAACCGTCAAACATAACATTTATTTCATTTTCCCCTCAAATTCTTCAAATTCCCTCCATCTTCAAGTCCTTAAATACTTAACAAGCCACCCAAAATCTTCTTATTTCTCAACGTTCCACTCAAATATTCCATTCAAAATACTTGCATGCTCCACCAACCTTAAAGCTGAATGAATTAGATGTAATAAATCACAGCTACGTAAGAAGAGGATACTAATTTACAGCAATTCTAAGTTTACGTGATAGTTTGAGCATGAAAAAAATCGCCTATTTGGATTTGTTATACTTCAAGAAGTAATCGGCGTTGTTTTAATCACACATTGGCAAAATTTTCTCTCTCTGATTTCGACTACGCCTAGATGCAGATGACTTGGTGCTTATTTTGACGAAAATTAACTGTTATGATCAAGTCATGGCTTATATATTATTGGCTTATCGGCATTCCATAGACATTGAGGCATCTTGAAGACCCTATGTTTAGAATTTTTCAAGTTTACCCTTTGGAATTTTGTTAAACAACGTCTAGATAGGTTTTCTGAAAGGACATTCTAGAAAGACCCTAGGAAATAACCTTGGAAGAAAAGAATGTTAAATATAACCACAGGAGACAATAACATTGTAGGCAAAATATGATCTTCGGATGCGTCTTCATAAACAAAATATAAGATTTGGAGGCAAAATATTAACCAAATGGATTGGAAACAAAATCCATCACTAGCTCCCCCCCCCCCCCCCAAAAAAAAAAAAAAAAAAAAAAAACCAGAGATGAACTTTTTTAGCTTCAGACTGAGATTTGTGTAAAACTTGATCAGAACTTGGGAATTATTAATGTTGAATGAAATTCGAATAAGGTAAGGTTCTAGTTGTCCCATATAATGCTAATAATTATGGTCATGCCAATCATTGTCAATATTTTTAACTTTAAGTAAATAATTGTTAACTTGTGAATAGAAAACTGTTTTTACTGATCTTCAGTGGTGTGTGGGCGAAATTTCTCTTTTATGAAATTCGTGTTGTACATGATTTTTCAAAATAGCAATCATAGTTTTGTTGTCAAACATCAACAGAGTTGTATTTTTAACTGAGAATTCAAGTTCATTTACCAACTTTTTTAAAACCTCTCTTGTCCTTTTAGCAATCCCTCTTAACCGGATAATATTTGAGGAGGCAAAATATGAAGTAAAATATGAGATATTCTTATTACGCGAGGTTACGTATACAAAAGAAATTTTTTTAAAAAAGAAAAGAAGTAAATAACGGATCCTTTTGTACACGTGGCGTCGCGTGATTGAGGCCTCATATTTTGCCTCATATGAGACCTCCTAAGACCTCATCCGCCTCTAGCCTACATACTCAACACGTCATCATATATATATATACACATATATACACACACGCAGTTCGATGCATGTAACGTTTACTTTCTCTGGGACTACAGAAAGTGTTTTTCTCCAAACCCTAGTTTTGATTAATCGGAGATATCTGCTAATGGCTTCTGGATCGGCGGGCCGGGGGAACAATCAGGGCGGCAAAGGGTTCGATTTTGGGACCGATGATATTTTGTGTTCGTATGAGGATTATGGTCATCAGGATGGCTCCAACGGGAGCGGCCACTCGGAGCCCGTTATTGGGTCTATTTCCGCTAAGGTATCGCATCATGATTATCGGTGTTTAATTTCTATTGATTTTGGGGTTTGATTGTTTTGTACAATTGTTTATGTTTGTATTGTTCGAATGTTGGGTTTTTTTATGGATCTGAGGTTTTGATCGATCTTCTGATAGTTTTCAGGCTCTGCTGCTTGTGATAGTCTTTGTTTTGGAAAATTTTATTATTTTTGTGGTATGGTGTAGCATTGATTACTCTTTCAGTTACTGTGAGGGAGTTTATTTAAAATTGTGGCATTGAAAGCTATGCATTGTGTGGTTTCTTCTGCTTATTGCTCTTCTTTTGAAAGAAGAAATTGAATTCTTGCCGTATTCATTCTGTTTCTGTTAACTTCCTGGTGTAAATAGTCGGAGTTTTAGGTCTAGTTGGAATGATATAGTATTGTTGATGCTGAGCAGGAGAAGAAAATGCAAGCTTTTTGGTCGCTGGGATTAATCTTAGTTTTTCTGTTAATTCATCAGGATATGCTTGCTTTTGCAATTTTCTTATTTGTGGAGGTTGACTAAAGCAGTAACACTTTCTTGACAACTGTTATATGAAGGTTGTGTATGGTATTCTTCATTTATGGTTAGGAGTTACTTATTGTAATGCTGGAAGCCAGTTACATCATCTCTTTCTTAAGTATTAGCTATCAAGGACGGTATTAGATTTAATTGGGTTTTTTTCATATTTTGGACCCCCCCCCCCCAAAAAAAAAAAAAAACACATAATATGTTGATTCTAAGCATTTTACTTTGCTGGTTGTCGTTTGGAGCTTTTGTGCTAAGTGACTGCTTTATGTTATCTCTTCCTGGTCTATCAGTTACAGTTATTTAGTTCTGTTGCTTGATGTTTAATATGCTCAAAATTGGATCCATTACTATCGCACGCCTTTTTTCCTTGGGCAGGAATTCCACAAAAACAGGATGGCAAGAACAGCACCATTTCCTTCTGCTTCTTACAGTCCACCTGAAGAATCTTCGTTCAATCAGGACTTAGTATCCACCGTGGAAAAGACGGTGAAAAAGCATTCAGACAACCTCATGAGATTTCTCGAGGGAATTAGTTCCCGGCTGTCGCAGTTAGAGTTGTACTGCTACAATCTGGATAAAGCTATTGGAGAAATGCGATCTGAATTAGTGCATGATCATGGGGAAGCAGATTCAAAACTTAAATCACTTGAAAAACATGTCCAGGAGGTAGAATGAGGCCCTCTTTTCTACTCCTTGATAGAATCTAATTCCGGATGCTTAACAATCATATTTTTGCGATTATGTTCAACTATGAAATTGAGGAACAATATTCATGGTGGGAGGATTCCTTTGCCTTTGTCTATTTTACTTAGATTCCGCAGAAGATTATATCCAGATGCTAGTATGACTGGACAGTTTTCTGTTCTATCCTTTCTTAGTTGCCCGTATGGTTGACTTTAGACGCTACCTGCATGTTCTAGAGTCCAAGAAATATAAATGTTTTGGAAGAATTCTGAGAGCGGGCAATGCATTCTTGAGTATTCTAGAACGCAAGTATGAATTTTCCCTTGGCATATCTCTGCTGTGAGGAGACAGATTAAGTTGCTCCTTCAGCTAGGTGCTTATGCGCAAGATCTATGTCCTGTAGCCTCATCAGTCATGAGGCAGTCAAATATGGGTGGCTTCTATCTTGACAAGATGTGGCGTATTATTGTCATCCTTTCATTATATTGCTGTATGTTTTGGATACCTTGTACTATAGCTCTCCGGTTGAAAATATCATTATTAATCATTCTATTTGCAAATTGGTATAGGTCCACCGATCAGTTCAGATCCTTCGAGACAAACAGGAGCTTGCCGAAACTCAAAAGGAGCTGGCTGAACTCCATCTTGTCCAGAAAGAATCTTCATCAGCAACCAGTTTTCAACAGGACAGGTCTCCTGTTGCTGCTACTGATATCAAAACCTCGGATGCTTCATCTGATAACCAGTTAGCACTTGCTCTACCAAACCAGGTTCTCCCACAGGCTCCAGTTTCTAGCCGTCCAGGCGAACAGCATCAGTCACCTATTGCTCTTGCACCGTCAAGGCCAGTCCAGAGTATGGCACAGTCACAGGGTTACTATTTAACACAGGCTCAGCCGCCTAACGTTCCATCTTCTGCTCAACCATCTCAAGGTCAGTATTTGCCAGCTGATTCTCAGTTTCGGGCTCCTCAAATGCAAGATCTCACAAGAGTGCCACCACAGACAGCACAGTCTCAAGTTAACCAGTCACCACAGGTTCAGCTACTGTCTCCATATCAGCCACAATGGACGCAGCAGTTGCCTCAACAAGTTCAACAAGCCCAACAGCCTACCATGCAGCCTCAGATGAGGCCGTCTTCTTCACCTGTGTATTCCTCTTATATGCCCAATCAAGCCAATCCTACTCCCGGGGGAGTGCCTAACAGCATGCCAATGCAATTACAGTTTTCTTCTCAGTCTGGCGGTACACATCCTGAATCAGTTCCGTATGGTTATGGTGCTTCTGGAAGGCCAGTTCAGCAGCAGCCTTTAACCCAACACCTGAAACCTACTTATGCAAGCGCAGGTGACGGATATGCAGCTCCTGGATCGCATCCAACACTTACCCCAGGAAATGCATACGTGATATATGAAGAAGGTGGAAGGGGTGGACACCACCCTGCGCCTCCTCATTTTTCACAAAGTGGTTATCCTCCTAATATGCCTTCCCAAAACTTGCAGTTTCTCCGCCCTCCACCTTCTTTTCGCAACAGTACATATGGTGAATTGATTGAGAAACTGCTGAGCATGGGTTACCGCGCAGAGTATGTTGTTAGTGCAATCCAAAGGCTGGAGGAGAGCGGTCAGCCAGTGGATTTTAATGCTGTACTGGATAGATTGAATGGACACCCTTCTGGAGGTTCTCAGAGGGGATGTTCTGGGTAAGCTGTGGACCTAACTCCTTGGTCAGCCGTAGGTAGTGGTTGTTCCCCCCAGGATCTAAATAAAGAAATCATCTTATTCAGATGATGCTTCTAATATTGTGTACGAAAGAGATGCGTCCTTTTATTTGTCATCTCTCTTTACTGACTGACGTGATTGTTTTTGTGTATCACGCATGCTTTGTCCGTGGAAATTTACTGGTTAAATATTCCTTTCTTGGGGGATTTATTCTTTTGTTCAGGTGCTCTTCTTTGCTTCTTTTCCTCCCAGTAATCTACTTTTTGTCTCCATGTGTTGACTCTTGGTGATATTTTTCCTCTTGGTTTCGTGCGTGCCTGGTTAATTCTTGTCATTTATCCCACATATAAGAACCCTATCAAATGGTGGTTGTTGGAAATTCCCTTATTGTAGCATGTAAGCATCGATATTCTTATATTTATTGAAGTGTTTATGAGTAGTGCACTGTGTGATTTGATTTGGTTTAGCCGACCCCTCTATGGTAAGAGACTGATGGCCAGGTTTTTTGGTTTGGTTGCGTTTGGACTTTTTAAAATAAACTTAGCCATTTTGTATATTTCTACTTGAGTTGCTCTCATACTCTAACCATCTCTTCGCGTCTCAGTTAAAGTTGTGATTCATTTTCACAAATGACAAGATCAAATGAATACAATATGAAAGAGTTGGCAACGTATAGAGTTGGCTGCGCTTTTTTATGTTAGGTGATTTTATAGTCCCCCTGATCTTGCTTGAAGCTCTTATGGAGAGTTTACCATTGTATGCAATTTCTGAAGTCTGCAATTTCTGCATTATGGTTATACTCTTTGCGGCTCATTTTAATAGCGTGTTTGAATTAAAAGTTTAAGATCGACTTTTATGGTTGATCAAGTTCTAAGACCCATTTTAACCAAGGTAGACGATAGGAGAAGCATTGCAGAGGCCGAGTTGAGAGCGTTGTCAATAGGACTATGGAAAGGATTGTTGATAAGGAGAGTGATTAGGCAAATATATTTCTTTGCCAATCAAGATATATTGTGATTATATTTCGGCTATCAATATGGTAGAGAATCAAATTAACATGACAAATCTATGCATGTGAAGCTAGATAGACATTTCAAAAAAGAGAAAATTGAAGACGGACATTATTTAGCTCAATCATGTAACATCAAAGGATCAGACTATTGACATTTTTACTAAACCCGTTTCTGTAAAAATATTCGACGATCTTGTAGTCAAGCTTGGTTGTATAAACACATACGCCAAGCTTAAGCGGGAGTGTTGGAATATGGTGCTAAGAGATAAAGTGCTGAAATGAGGAGAACATGTCGAGCCGAGCACAATTAGACACGCTGAACAGAGCATACTTATACACGGTACATAACCAGCACAAAACAGAAGTACAGAGTAGAACATACAAACACTGTACATAATCAAATGCTGAGTAGAAATGTAAAGCAGAACTCACACACTTAAACAGCACATAGAATATAGTCGTTAACTGTCATGTTACTGTCAGTTTTGTCAACATCATACTAATTGTGACATATTTTAGCCGTTTAAGGTCTTGTAAACAACTCTTATACAAAGAAAAACATCGGTACATTCAAAACCATCTTGTTGATTAATAAAATCTTCAAGTGTCTTTAATAATACCCACACCAACCCCAAGAACAACCAGTAACAATGAACAAGAATCCCTAAAAGTCAATGAACAAACCATTACTCCATCAAAACCATTTGACCTCACATAGAAACCACAAAGAACACCAACCCAACGAAGCCATAAATTGACCAACCCAACCAGATGGACACCGACATAGCAGACATGCAGAGAAATCTTTACGGATGAGATCTGAGGAGGTCTCATATGAGGCAAAATATGAGGCCTCCAATCACGCGACGTCACGTGTACAAAAGAGTCTTTTTTTAAAAAGGAAAAAAAGTAAACATCGGGCACTTTTGTACACGTGGCGTCGCGCGATTGGAGACCTCATATTTTGCCTCATATGAGGCCTCCTCAGATCTCATCCGAAATCTTGAGAACCAGCACACAATTTAGATGAAGATTCTAGCATGGAATTGCAGGGGTCCAAGTAGGGGTGGTAATTTCAGACACGACGCGAAAACACGACGCGAACTTGACACGATTTTCACAGGTATGGGTATGACCTTGGCGGGTTTCGTGTATAAATCGGGTAAGACCTGAAAGATACCCGCTAAAGACGGGTCGTGTCCGGGTATACCCGTGGGTTACCCGTTTATACCCGAAATACCTGAAAATTTAAAATATATTTTAAATAAAAATTTATAATTAATAAAGTAAAAAAATAAATTTCCCAAAAAAATACTAACCTAATCGGTAATCCCTTCCCCAGTTTCCCCCCTCCGTCATTCCCAAAATCCCAATCCCCATTCCCAAATCCAAATCCTATTTTCCTCTTCTCCAATCTTTTGCCCCGCCTCCCGCAGCCACCAGCCAGCCCCCTCTCTATCTCTCTTCTTTTCCAATCTTTGTAATTCCGCCGCTAGATCTACAGTTCAGGTGATTATTTTGACTTCTTCTTCTTCACAAGCAGATGTCTACTTGTTATCTTTTCTATTTTCATAAAATTTCTGATGATTATTTAGCAATGGTGATTTCTTTTCAAAAAGAAACGGATTCAGTTCAAATCCACATTCAGCTACACGGCTACAGACATCCACTCATGACATCATGAGTTTACATATTGCAAAAGATGATGGTGAAGAAGCTGAAGGTTCATGCTCAAATAAGTAAGCTACAGTTGCAATGGTGAAGATTCATGCTCAAATAGTTTGTCAACCCCCCTCTCTTTTGTACGTGACTAGAAAGATGTGATTTAATTTCATGATCTATGACATTTTTAATCTTTAACCTTTGGTTTTGTACTTATTGTTTTTTCATACATTGTAACAGTAGTCGTTTAAGTTCTTGAAACCTGAAAATATCTGAAAAATACATGAAATGACCCGTACACGACTTGAAATATTTGTACTTGTCAAGTTCGTGGGTATACACGATACACGACACGAAACCTGGCATGTACGGGTTTGGGTATCTACATCCATACATGCGAAGCAAATGGGTAAGGTATGAATACGAAACCCGAAAAACACGAAACACGAAACACGATATACGACCTGTTTGACACGGTGCATATCCTCTGATTTCTTTAGAAACCTAAAACAGGTAATTTCGACTGATAGGCCACCAGTTTTGCGTTTGGTAGAAACAAAGGTGTCAGACAATAAAGCGCAGCGCATACTTAAGCGTTTTCACTTCACAGAGCTTGTCGCGGTGGAAACGTAAGGGTATGCATGGGGAATTTGGTGTTTTTGGGATGAAACACAGATAAAGTTGAAGCTAATTAACTATGAAGAGCAGTTTATGAACATTGCAGTGATGACTGTAGACAAAGTGAGTTGGGTGCCAACTTTTATCAACGCATCACCAAAAAAGGGGAAAAAAAAAGAAGCTTATGTGGGCATACTTTGAATGACTTGGAGAAGCAATGCAAATACCGTCACCACAAAAAGAATTTCACTTACCGACGAAAAATTCACCGACGAACCACGGTTCGTCGGTGTTGCGTCGGTACTTTGCGACGCATTTGCGATACACTCATTTTCGTCGTTAATTGCGACGAAAATACGATGAAAAGCATTGTCGCTAACAAAAAAGTAGTCTTGCGTTTCAATTTCGTCGGTGTTCTGTCGGTGGTTCGTCGCTATTCTGTGTGTTTTATTCGTCGCTATGTAGTTTGTAGCGTTACGTCGCTATATCGTCGCTATTGTATCCCTAAAATTCCAGAACACGGATAAAATAAATTCGTCGGTGAGTAGGTTCTTGGCGTTGTGTATCGTCGTCGTTTTTTTGTCGATGAAACCCGCGTGTCGCAAATGTTTTGTTTTACTTTTCGTTCGTATTCTGATTTGTCGTTGTGTCGTCGCAGATTCGTCGAGGATTAAACACGTGTATTAATTAAGGAAAAAGAAAGCGGTGATTGGAAAATTTTTTTATTAATTTAATAATAAAAATTTACATTATGAAACAAAAAATTAAAAAAAGAAATCTAAAAGAGAGGCGGAGAGGGGTCGTTCACTCTTCGTCATCGGAAGAAAGAGTGGCCGCCACATTCTCTGCGAACTCTGTGAGGAGGCGCTTCAGCTTGTAATATCTGAATTTCAACTTCCGCAGCCTTCTAGTCATGCTGTGCAGTTGCCTCGACTGCTGCTGCATGTTTGCTATCAGCATACGGTAGTCGATATCCTGTTCCGGCATTTGTTCTTGAGCATCCTCTCGCGGTAGTGGGCCATACACAGATATGGAACCCTCCCGCTCAACCGATAGTGGTTGGGGAGGAGGCCATTGTGGCGGGGCACTGTTTGCCCCTCCACCACGCCTTGGGGTTCTTCTAAAACGACGCGGCATATTTTGATGTTTTATAACTTTGTATGTGTATATATGTGCGGATGTTTGGGGTATAAATAGGTAAATTTAGCGACGATATAGCGACGAACTTGCGACGAATTTTTCGACCGTTAACCAAGATGGGAATATGTGCGGGTGTGACGCTTCGTGCAAATTAGCGACGAATTAGCGACGTAATGTGTGCGGGCGTGACGGTTCATTTGAATTAGCGACGCATTAGCGACGAATTAGCGACGTAAACACGTTGTAACCGTTGGGAACTGAACGGACACTGCGGAATAGCGACGCATTAGCGACGCCGTAGCGACGAAACGCGTCGAATGGACGTCGTGCGTCGCTAGTTTGTCGGTAAAGCGTCGCTAAATTCGTTCCGGGATTTGTGTTTCTTGGGCGTCGCTGAGCGTCGCTAAGTCGTCGGTATTTGTGTTTGTTTGTTTCCGGGATTTGTGTTTCTTGGTCGTCGCTGAGCGTCGCTAAGTCGTCGGTATTTGTGTTTGTTTGTTTCCGGGATTTGTGTTTCTTGGTCGTCGCTGAGCGTCGCTATATCGTCGCTAAGACGTCGGTAATATTGCAGCCTGAGAACCATAAAACCATCTTTCTTCTTCTTCTTCTTCTCTTCTCCCATTCTTCTCTCATTTCAAACACATAAATCATCACTTTTGAACGAAAATATAGAAGGAAGAAATCTTATTGTGTGGAATTTTGATGTTTTCCACCACCGAGAAAAGATAGCTGCTGTTATTTTGAAGGTATAGCGAGAAAATGGATCCGAGGAGGATCGATAGAAAGTGGATGTACGAGAGAGTAAACAACGGGGAGTGGAGTTTTAGATTTGTTAAAGGTCTCGAAGAATTTATGGATTTTGCGACGAGTAATGAAAGTGGAACGCAGATTAGATGTCCGTGTAAGAAATGCAAGAACCGTAAATATATGCATCCGGCTGACGTGAGAGTTCACTTATTGAAACAAGGTTTCGTGCACAATTACCATACATGGTACTGCCACGGCGAATATGAGGGGGCGTCTACATCTGCAACTGTACACGTCGAAGGGGGACCCGGTCAGGTTGATGCCGAAGAAATAGGCGAGGGATCTCACAACCCATACATGCAGATGGTGCAAGACGCAGCCGCCGGCGCATTTACGGGAGAGCGGGATGAACAGCCGCGTGTATTCGTGGAGGAAGATCCGAACCCTCAGGCGAGACAGTTTTTTGAGATGCTGAACGCCGCCAACACGCCGCTGTATCCCGGTTGCGGTAGTCACACACAGATGTCCATGATCGGTCGGATGGCGAGCATGAAGACGGAGCACCGCATGACAGAGAGATTGTACGATGGGATGTGTCAGCTGATGAGGGAATCTCTTCCCGAAGGGAACACAATGGTCGACAGTTTTTATTCGACGAAGAAACAGCTGCAGGCGTTGGGACTGCCGGTTCAGAAGATCGATTGTTGTTCAGAGGGGTGCATCATATACTGGGGCATCAACGAGGATAAAGACAAGTGCAGGGTCTGTGAGACACGCAGGTGGAGAACGAACAAAAGAAACCGGAACGTGCCAAGAAAGCAATTCTACTATTTACCTCTCGTCCCTAGACTGCAGAGGCTCTACGCATCCGGTGCCACAGCTAGCCAGATGAGGTGGCACGCGGAGCACTACACGAAAGACGGTAAGATGTGCCATCCATCTGACGGCGAAGCTTGGAGGACGTTCGATGCGACACATCCGGGTTTTTCGTCGGAGACAAGGAACGTTAGGTTGGGGTTATGCACCGACGGGTTCAACCCGTTCGGACAGTCGGGAGAGCAGTATTCGTCGTGGCCTGTAATCGTGACGCCGTACAATCTACCACCTTGGATGTGCATGAAGAAGCCGTACATGTTCTTGACTGTGATCGCACCGGGGCCTAGGAATCCGAAACAGAAAATCGACCTATACCTGCAGCCATTGATACATGAGCTGAAGTGGTTGTGGGAGTTTGGCGTGGAGACGTTCGATGTATCGACCAAACAAAACTTCCAGCTACGTGCTGCGCTGATGTGGACCATCAGCGACTTCCCGGCTTATTCTATGTTGTCGGGGTGGAGCACAGCGGGGAAATACGTTTGCCCTTGCTGCATGAAGCAAGCGAAGACGATGTCCTTGAAATATGGACGTAAGATTTGCTGGTTCGACAGCCATTATTATGTTCTGCGCAACTGCCGTCAAGTCGACCGTTTCCAGAGGTATAAACGATATCCAATTTTAATTTGTAAATACCTTGCGCTACTCTATCCATTATATTACAAAGATATACAGGGTACTCATTCGTAATTTGTTTCAGCTTGTTCGTTGATTTATTGCAACACCGTTCACCGGGTATATCGAGCGATGCAATAAACAATGAGTTAGATGCCAAGTTTGCTGATTGGTTCAGGTGGCATGTAAGTTTACATATTTGCCGGTTACGTGTACGTCATGTGATACGCATTTATTGCCCCGCTGATGTATACTTACTTGTCGTTTTACAGGCGAGCAAAGGTCATCTGGCTGACGATGAGTATGGTTACATTCTGACACCAGTAGCCGAGGGTCCATTGAACAGAGTCACGCGCCACGATATGTGTTTTGTCAACGGTTATAGATTCCACACAGTCTTCCATGCCAGCCGAAAATCGTCGGAGAACAGCGGAGTGTATGTCAAGCGGTATGACAATAGCCCGGATGAGGATGACTTCTACGGCTACCTTACTGACATCATTGAGCTCGAATATCCCGCATTGCCTATAAAGCGGGTGGTGCTATTCAAATGCGAATGGTACGATCCAACTCGGGAAGGTTATCGCGCTGGCACAAAGTTCACGACCGATATAAGTTGGTAGACATACACCAAGGGCGACGGTACAGAAAGTACGATCCATTCGTTTTGGCTAGTCAAGCGTCCCAGGTGTACTATCTATCGTATCCAACAACGAGGATGAATGCGAGCTCAAAAGACTGGCGAGCCGTGTGCAAAATGAAATCGAGCAAGTTTGATGTCAGTATAAAGCCAGGTTCAGATGGCACGGATGCCGCATTTCAAGAAGAAAACCCGCCCGTTCTGGATACGACACATGTTGAACTGTACAACCTCCCTCTAAATGACCCCAACGACGGTTTCATCGAAATTCATCTCAACATACAACCGCCTGACAATATTGAAGATGTAGGCGAAGACGAATACGAGGATGAAGAGGACGACGAGCATGTAGATGAAGATGAAAATGAAGATGAAAATGAGGATGAAAATGAAGATGCGTATGAGGATGCGGATGACAATGAAGATTGAGGTTAGTCAAAATTTTTTATGTACCTCATTAGGCGAAAGTGTGTATGTGTTGATATACTTATACACATGTATATACATAATGTGTGTCTGTAAGTACTTTATATTTTGTATTATTTTTTTTTCAATACTGATGGCACCGACGAGTTACCGACGAAACGTGTCGTCGCAAATTTGAAATAACGACGACACATGAAATAGCGACGACAAAGTAATAGCGACGAACTTCCGTCGCTATGTCGTCGCAAAATTTCGAAGTAAAAGCTGAAAACCCCCTTCTTCTTCCCCATTTCTTCCCCGCAATTTCTTCCCACCCCCCCACGGCGAAATCCCCTCGCAGGACCCCCGGCGAAATCCCCTCTCCTCCCCCGGCGAAATCCCATTTCTTCTCCGGTGATCTTCCTTCTCCGATTAGTTTTTCTTCCTATTTCGTTTTTAATGATTTTAATTAGTTATATTTCGTTTTATACATATCCACACTACACACGCACACTACATATATATACATTATATATATATAAACACGCACATATACACACACTCGGTGTATTTTATAAAATATATATATAGATACATACATATATATGTATAAGTGTATAGATCTACATATGTATATACGGATCTACAGATATATATGGGTATATATGTATGTATGTATAGATGTGTAGATGCATATATATAAACACATGGTTTTGTATAAAAGTGTGTGTATATATATATACGGTTTTTGATATATACATATATACGGTTTTATACATGTATATATATATATATATTTCACTGTTTTTAGGTATATATACATAAATATATATATATATATATACGGTTTTACATTTATATATATATATCTCACTGTTTTTTTATAAATATATATATAGATAGATATATATATATATACGGTTTCACATATGTATATATATAGTTCACTGTTTTTTTAAGTATATATATATACATATATATATATATACGGCAGTTATATATATATGTATATACAAAATATATATTTCGGTGTATATATGTATTATATATATATATATATTCAGTGTATATATGTATTATATATATATATGTATTATATATATATATATATTTCGGTGTATATGTATTATATATATATATATATATATATATATATATATATATTCGACCATTAAGTAATTTTTGGCTTAATTGACTTTAATTTTATGAATAGTATGTTTCAATAGTTAAGATATAATATGTGATGAAATATGACTAAATTTGAATGTATATAATATATTATAAGACAAATATGTATAAATGTATATATAAATGATTTATTTATTTTTTGCCCTTAGGCCTTTTATGAAAAAATAACCTTATTATGTAGTACACATGTATATATGTATAATATATATGTTAAGATATGAAAATGAATAAGTTTTGGATATTACATACCATTTTGCCTTGCATGTACCGAAAAAGGGCTGTTGGTGACTAGGGTGTGTATGCACCAAAGGTGTGTATGCACCAAAATTGTTGTTAAGGTTGAATTAGTAGAAATGTGGTGTGCTTGGCCAATGAATGATGCATGTACAAACTGTTTTGTAAGAGGTTTGCATATGATTTTCGGTATGATACTAGTTCAAGGTGTTTACTAAGCTCGAGAGTTGGATTTGTATTTGTCTTTGGAGAGGCCATTAAGGCCGAAAAACCTCCGATAAACGAATAGGTCATGCCGAAATTTTCAAAATTATTAATATCTTGCATTAAATGTATGTAAACACTTGTCATTTTTTGGACATCTTATTTGTCTGGCCAACCAACCCTAAACTCGTTGAATGTGCCTTTTAAATTTTTCACCCTTGCAGATCTGATGGCTAGTGAGGGTTTACCGACTCGATCCACCTACCCACCATCTACACATGACATCTCAGGAGAGTTTAATATGTTCCTCTCTCAGCATGAGCAGCTTGGGTCGGTTTCGACCGCAGCTCTTGCTGCGGACGCAGACCTTTTAGGGTCTGCCGAGAGGTCCGCACCCCCCGATCTACGCCGCCACCCACACCCACCGGTTCAGCACCTCATCCGGCGTCTGATGCGGCATCGGACGATGGTGTCATACCAGGGCGTCGTGCCCTCCCTTGGTCACATGATACCCATACGTAAGTAATGATTTATTTTTTTAACACGTTTTCAAATATATTTCACGCGTTATTTTTTCCTAACAACTTCACCTCTTTCAGGTTTGCACCGGACTCGGGCCAGATTTCCGGTTGCATCACTCGGTCCTTCCACCTGAGGCAGGACCCAGCTGGATATGCCTGGTCCCGTGTCACCCCGCAGACACGTAGGTTCTACTGGGATGAGTTTCAGGTATTCAAATTTGATGAATTTCACTTTTTGATACGTAATCGATCATTACTTTTCTAACCACGTTTTTACTTTTCCTCCATATAATAATTGCAGAAGGCGTACAGCTGGCCAGCTGACATCGCCCACGACGTGGAGCAGGCCTGGCGGCAGAGGGCCGCCAAACGCTACAGGGACTTCGTCAACTCGCACAAGACCAAGTGGGAGTGTGACCCCAATTCTGCCAGGCCTGCCTACGTATCCGAGGCCACCTGGGCGGGGTGGATAGAAGGGTGGATGGACCCTGCTACCCAAGCCCGCAGCGCCCGGAACGCGGCGAACCGGCGCAGCGGCAATGTACAGGGCCCAGCACCTGCCACACACTCAGGTGGTTCGGTTTCCCACGCCACCACGATGCGTTCTATGGTAAGTATTTTAATATTGGATTATTTAGATTCATTGATTTCATTGGATTATTTAGATTCATTGGCTTAAGTGGATTATTTACATTCATTGACTTAAGTGGATTATTTATATTCATTGATTTCTTATGTTGCGCTGTTGTTTTTTTGGTATTCGTATATGGTTAATTTAAGTAGTATATGTGTTCATTTGCCTTTTTCTTTTTATTTTTGCTTTGACTTGGGATAGGCCTTTAAGGCTGGGATACCTCCGATAAACGAATAGGTCATGCCGAAATTTTTAAAATTCTGGATTTCACTAACATATTTTATTTCATTCTTTCAGCAGGAGGAGACGGGGGAGTGGCCAGCCTCCTACGATCTCTTCTACAAGACGCATCAGAAGAAAGCCTCCGACGGGACGGAGGACTGGATCACGGCGAAGGCCCGCGACATCAGTGTAAGTAGACTACAATATCATTTGTTTTTTCCTTAGTTTGTTTTATTGCTAAACCCTAAACCCTAACAATTCTTATTCTCATTTCAGGACGAGTACAACAGATTACTCGCACATAGGGGAGAAGAGGCCGACAAGAACCGCGCTTATTGGGATGCGGTTCGGACCGTCGGCCCTCAGAATAAGAAGAAGAGGGAGGTGTACGGGGTTGGATCAGCAGCGCCGCGATTCTTTCCCGAAGTTCTGCATCCAGGTGCTTCCTCTGAGGCCAGCACCTCTGCGCCTTCTACGGCCCCAGAGAATCTTTCGCGCCTGGAATCAGAGCATGCGGCGCTGCAGCATAAGGTGGAGACCATCAGGGCGCAGCATGAGGAGAGTGTACAGGCACTGTGGTCGCAGCTGACTCAGACCCAGCAGGAGCTGTAGCAGTCGCTTCAGCAGGCGCTCAGCAGGCGGTTGAGCATGCGCAGCAGCAGACGAACCAGCAAATCTCGCAGCTATCGCATCTCATCATCTCTATCATTTCCAGCTCCTCGCAGCCTCAGCCTCCCCCTCCTGATGGTCACTCTTCTCCGCATGATCCCCCTCCATCTTCCTCTGCATAGTATTTCATTTTTTGATTTTTCGTACAGTCTATTTCATTTATTGTATTGACATATTCTTTGTACTTTTATATTTTATATGACATTTATACGGATTCTATTTCGTTTGTGTTGTTTAATTATACGAACTTCAATACGCAAGTACTGTATTTCTGTATAATATTCGTACAAATGATTTAATATACAAAATAAAATATATTATAAAAATTAAATAATAATAAAAACTATTTAATCAATAATATATTGTATTATTTATAAATGAAAAATATTTAATATTTAATATTAAATTAATATTAATTATTAAATTAAAAAATAGCGACGAACCTGCGACGAAACCGAAATGTCGCAGACCGGAAATAAAAAAATCAAAAATTTAAAAATAGCGACGAAAAAATATACCGAAGAAACTTTGCGGCGAAATAAAATGTCGCAGAACGGAAATAAAAAAAAATAAAAAATTATAAAATAGCGACGAAAAAATACACCGACGAAAAAACGACGGCAATAACAGGTCGCAGACCTGACAGATTTTCGTCGCAACTGTGCGACGAAACACCGACGAAATTTTTCCGTCCCAATATAGCGACGCTTCACCGACGAAATTCACTTTGCGACAAGCCGTATTACGACCTACTGTTTTCGTCGCTATTTCGTCGCTATATGCCTGTAGCGACGAAATAGCGACGATTTTTGTCTGTTGCTATATGTCTTTTTTTGTGGTGCGTGGTGTATTATTGGGACTGCAACCAGATCTTAGCCCATCATGACAAAGTAGGAGGCAGAAGAGTGATATCAAGAGACACGGACGAATTGTGGAGAATAATAAACAAGTGTGAGCTTATGGACTTTGGGTACACGGGGCCTGAGTTCACATGGACGAATTTAAGAGATGGACAAGCAAATAATATTCAAGAACGCATTGATAGAACTTGGGTTGAATGGGGCGTGGCAATTGAAGTTCCCCAACTCCCTAGTGCACCACCTACCTAGAACACACTCAGATCACTACCTTGTACGTTTGGCAATTGGGGAAAGTAATGTGCAAAAAACAGCAAGGCTACTTAAATTCCAAATGACGTGGTTAGGACACCAGAATTTCAGAGAGTTTGTACACAAGGTTCGAAGGAATACGGGGCCGAGATTGACAAATCAATAGGGGACTTCATGGAGAATGGTGAAGACGTGGATCTAGCTCTTTGGCCGCATATTCTGGAGAAAGAATAGGTGTGTAGCTAGATTGAAAAGGCATACAAGGGTCACTTTCGTACAGGAATTCGAACTTCCTTCAAGAACTAGAGAGGCAACTGATGCAAGAATACAATGAGATGCTTAGGCAAGAAGAGGTCTTTTGGTTTCAAAGTACTAAATTACAGTGGATGTCCAACGGGATCGAAATACAAGGTACTTCCACATCATAGCCATCAACCGAAGCCGGAGGAATAGATTCTCCAGACTTAAGGATAGACAAGTACGACTACAACAACATTACCATGTTACCTTAAATGCTCAACGGGGTAAAAGGAGGTTAAATGTATGCAACTTTACCCATGTGTTGTAAACAGACAGATATTATTAAGGACGGACAAGGACAGTGGACTGAAAATATGGAAGAGTTAAGGAGCATGGTCCGAGATTTCTATATCTACTTGTATACCAAAGAACCATTCGCAGAGCTGCGAGATGAAGAAAATTTCCCAACAATAAGTGACGTGGAAAGCACAACTTGAACTATGAGGTAAGTGGAGCAGAAGGGGAACAAGCAGTGTTCTGTGTTGGAAAAGTACGTCAAAGTACTTTAAAATGTGTTCCAAATTTATATAAAAACATGTATGATGTGTTGTTTGGGAGATTGAAAGATGATTTGAACACTTTAAACTTGTAAGAAATCATTTGGATCAATCCGTGTGTAAGTTGGATCGAACCAAGTGAATGTTGAAATGAAGTTGAGTGTGCTGTTGGACATAGATCGATCGATGCGACATAGATCGATCGATGTGGTGTGGATGCAAAGCTAGAAACTCTCTATCCAACATAGATCGATCACATCAATCGGTCGATGTAACATAGATCGATACATCGATCAATCGATGTTGGCAGGATGCAAAGTTGGAAGTCTCTGTCCAATATCGATCGATGATCGATCAATGTGCCAAAAGTCAGAACTTTTCACTTTGAATTGCATCTTTTGATCCAAAAATCATCTCTCTTCATACATGAACGTTATGCAACTGACTTGGAGGTTAATTAGACTGCCGAAACCTTTTTTCAAAGTAGTTTTTTACACAACCCAATGCCTATAAATAAAACGCCTTGTTATCTTAAGGAATATACAACATCTTTGCCAAAATCTGAAAATTTCAGCAAGTTTGCTTCCTCCAACTTTCTCTATTCTACCTCTACTATCAAACACTTCTCTTTGCAAGTTCAATCCCTTTCTCGTAGAGCAAACGAACAAGGGAAACAGTTAAATCCTGGAAAGCATTCGTTTGAAGTTCACCTTGCTCAAACGATGGAGACGAAATTGCTTTTAAGGACAATGATTTCCATCACGTCTCGGCATTTTTGTTGTAATTGATCTCGTTTGGTTGTCTCATACCTTACTTTTATCTAACAATCTTAAAAGCAATTTTCGGCTATGGCAACCAAACAATCTGTCGTTCCTGATATGTTCAAATTAGAACCTTTTGATGGAAAGTTTTTCAAGAGGTGGTCTGCAAAGGTTCTTTTCTTCCTTGAGATGTTGTCTGTCTCCTACGTTCTGACAAAGGAGAGACCTACTGAAGGCGGAGAAGCACTCAAGTACGACACAGATAATGTCACATGTAGAGGACATATTCTTCATGTCCTCTCAAACTCGCTGTTTGATATTTATGTCAAATTTCAATCAGCAAGAGAAATCTGGAAAGCACTTCAGAACAAATATGGTTCTAAAGATACTGGTGAAAGAAAGTATGTGGTCAGTGAGTTTCTCAAATTTCAGATGATTGACCACATATCTATCAATTGTCAGATTCATCAGTTTCAACAACTGGTAGATAACATTGAGCATGATGGTATTACGATTGATGAAACCTTCCAAGCTGCTGCTCTAATTGAAAAGCTTCCTTCTTCTTGGAACAAATACAAGAAGAGAGGAAAGCATGATGACACTAAGCTCTCTATGGATAGTGTAATCAAACATATCCGTATAGAGGAAAACGCCAGGCTTGAAGATGCAAGTGGTGATGAAGGTGAAACAAAGGCCAACATCATCGAACATGGCACCAAGAGACCAAGAGTTCAATCCAACAAGCACAAAGGTAAAGCGAAAATGCATGGACAATACAAAGCAAAACCAAAGGGCGTTTATTGGGTATGTGGAAAGCAAGGTCACAAGGCGTTTTTCTGCAACAAACGGAAAGGACAATCAAGCAACCAGACCAACCTTGTTGAAGGAGACGCAAACAAAGCCTTCATGGAGGACGAAACAATTGATGCTGTCGTTGTCGATGAGGTATACCTTGTCGGAGGTGCAACAGAATAGGTGGTAGACACTGGAGCTACCAAACATATTGCAACCAGCAGAGATCTATTTCTTGATTATCAAGAGATAGACAATGGAGACCAAGTCTTTGTAGGGGATGCACGAGGAACCCGAGTGATCGGGAAGGAAAAAGTGCTCCTCAAGTTGACCTCTGGGAAAAAGCTGGAGTTAAGCAATGTGCTACATGTTCCTACTATTCGGAGGAATTTGATTTCTGGAGCACTTCTGAACAAGGCTAATATTAAGCTTGTTTTTGATTCTGATAAACTTGTGTTATCTAGGAGTTGGGAGTTTATTGGGAAGGATTTTTGTTCCGGCAGTCTCTTTGTACTTGATGCTATTTGTTTGAATAATAAGAATGCATCTAGTTCAGTGTACATCGTTGATTCTCTTGATTTGTGGCATGCTAGATTAGGACATGTCAATGCAGATGCCATTAGAAGGTTAAAGAACACAAATCTAATTGATGTGAATAATGACAACAAGTTTAATAAATGTCGTTATTGTATAAGAGGGAAACATCATAACAAACCCTTTGAATCGATCAAAAGAGCAACGAAAAAAATTGGAGTTAATTCATAGTGATCTAGGAGATATTAAGAACATTATGAGTAAAGGTGGTAAACGGTATTACATTACCTTTATAGATGATTTTCCTAGTTTTGCTAAGGTTTATTTACTTAGTAAAAAGGATGACTGAGAATATGTTTATCAAATACAAGAATAAAGTTGAGAATCAATTAGATAAAAGCATTACAAAAGTAAGGTCGGATGAGGAGGTGAGTATAGTACTTTGTCTTTACAAAAATTTTGTGAAGATAATGGGATTATACATGAATTTACACCTCCGTATACTCCTCAATCTAATGGTATTGCTGAAAGAAAAAAATAAGACACTTAAGGATATGATGAATACAATGCTCTTGAGCTATGGATTGCCAAATAATATGTGGGGTGAGGCTATACTTTCAGCTTGTCACATTCTTACCAGAATGCCACATAAGAAAACTAGTTTAACTCCTTATGAACTTTGGAAAGGTTATGCACCCAACTTGAATTATTTGAAAGTGTGGGGGTGTTTAGCCAAAGTGGGGATTCCTGAATTCAAAAGGAGTAAAATTGGTTCTAAAACAAAAGACTGTGTGTTTGTTGGTTATGCTCTGAATAGTGCAGCATATAGGTTTATGACTTAAAACAATGGTACGATTATTGAGTCTAAGGATGCTGAATTTTTTGAACTTGAATTTCCAATGAAACAAGAGAAAGTAAGTAATACTAGTTTTGAACTTGGTGAATCTAGTATGAAAACTAGTGATGAAGTTGTTTCTTTGCCTAGAAGAAGCAAAAGACAAAGGATTGAAATTTTTTTTGGAGACAACTTCACCACTGCCTTTATTTTAGAAGAAGATCCTAAGACTTATAAAGAGGCTATGAAGTCCATAGATGTTAAGTTTTGGAAAGAAGCTATAAACAGTGAACTTGAGTCTATTCTTAGTAATAATACTTGAGAACTAGTAGAATTGCCTAGGGGTTGTAAACCTATTAGTTGTAAATGAGTCTTTAGAAAGAAACTAAAGGCTGATGGTACAATTGATAAGTTTAAGGCAAGACTAGTTGCTAAGGGATTTAGTCAACAAGAGGGAATATATTATTTTGATACGTATTCACGGGTAGCGAGGATAACTTCTATTAGAGTGTTAGTATTTTTAGCTTATATTAACAAGTTAGTGATACACCAGATGTATGTAAAAATGGCGTTCTTAAATGGTGATTTAGATGAAGAGATTTATATATGCATCAACCAGAAGGTATGATTGTTCAAGGACAAGAACACAAAGTGTGTAGACTTAAGAAGTCCTTATACGGTCTTAAACAAGCTCCAAAACAATGGCATGAAAAATTTGATAATGCCATGATTTCCAATGGTTACATAGTGAATGAAAGTGATCGTGTATTTATAGTAAAGTTGAGGACTTTGGTTGTGTAATTGTTTGTTTATATGTTGATAATATGTTGATTTTTGGCAATAACATGAATGTTGTGAATAGTACTAAATCGTTCTTATCCTCCATCTTTGACATGAAAGATATGGATAAGGCTGATTTGATACTTGGTTTGAAGTTAGTCGAGAATTGTGCGGGTTATGCGCTTTCACAATGTTATTATGTCGAAAAAATGTTGAAATGGTTTAATTTCTTCGACGTAAAACCTGTAAGTACTCCTTATGATCATGTAGTTCACTTGAAGAAAAATAGGAATAATAGTATTTCACAAGTTGAATATGCTAGAATAATTGAAAGTGTGATGTATCTAATGAATTGCACAAGACCTGACATAGCCTATGCAGTAAATAGACTAGCCAGATATACTCATAATCCAAGTAACGAACATTGGTCTGCTTTAGAAAGATTAATGAGATATATTAAAGGAACGATGGATTTGTGTCTTGTGTTTAATGGACTCCCAGATGTGTTGGAAGGTTTTTGTGATGCAAATTAGGTGTCTGATAACGATGAAAAAAATTCAACTAATGGCTATGTATTCACTTTGGGTGGTGGAGCCATTTCTTAGAAGTCTTCTAAACAAACGTGTATAGCAAAATATACGATGGAGTCTGAGTTTATTGTTTTAGACTTGCTGCAACAGAAGCTGAATGGTTAAGAAACTTGTTGGTTGATATTCCTCTGTGGTATAACCTATGCCTTCTGTTTCTATACGTTGTGACTCGCAGGTAGTGATCGCTCAAGCGAAGAATAAGATCTACAACAGAAAGAGCCGACATATCAGATTGAGACACAATATTGTGCGGGATCTAATTAGTTCTGAGGTGATTAATTTGGAGTATATAAGAACTGAGTTGAATCTGGCAGACCCTTTAACTAAAGACTAAATAAGAAGTTAGTTCAATAAGCATCAAGGGGAATGAGACTGATTCCATTGTTGTGAACTTTGTATAACGGCAACTCAACCCACTATTAGTAGAGATCCTACAAACGGGGTTCAACGTGGTAAAAAAAGTCATATAAAGGTTCTACAAGTACTATCATACTTGTCTCTTCCTATGATGCTGTTGAAGATAATACTCGCTACAAGTAAATGAGGGTGAGATTTATTCGAATCTCTTAATGAAATTTATAGCCATGTTGTATGATGGTGTGAGCAGTGCACACTTGATGAATTTCACCTATATAAGCGTGGAGGTGGTGCCGCTTCCTATGAGAATTTGGAACAACTCAGTAGAACGCTTATGAAAACTTGGGATTGGGCGCATGACCGATATCGCACCACACCGCGAACTTGCCTGAAGCTAGTCAATGACATGTCTGATGTAGTTTATATAAACAATAGAAGATAAGATTCAAGACGTCAATGTCATCTTATTTCCGTTTATGTACTTCTTGTACTAAGTGGCAATTCAAGACGTAAGTCATTGTCCATTATGTGTCATTGTCTTCGTTTGATAGTAGAGAGGTTAGTTTATTAACGTTTCGGAATGTTTGTACATAAGTTTGGATCATGTAGGGGATTGTTGGAAAAGTACGTCAAAATACTTTAAAATGTGTTCCAAACTTATATAAAAACATGTATGATGTTGTTTGGGAGATTAAAAGATGATTCGAACACTTTAAACTTGTAAGAAATCATTTGGATCGATCCGTGTGTAAGTTGGATCGAACCAAGTGAAAGCTAAAATGAAGTTGAGTGTGCTATTGGACATAGATCCATGACATCGATCGATCAATGTGACATCGATCGATAACATCGATTGATCGATGTGGTGTGGATGCAAAGCTGCAAACTCTCTGTACATCATAGATCGATACATCGATCGATCTATGTTGACAGGATGCAAATTTGGAAGTTTTTGTCCAACGTCGATCGATGACATCGATCGATCGATGTGCCAAAAGTCAGAACTTTTCACTTTGAATTGCATCTTTTGATTCAAGAATCATCTCCCTTCATACATGAACGTTATGCAACTGACTTAGAGGTTAATTAGACTGCTGAAACCTGTTTTCAAAGTAGTTTTTACACAACCCAATGCCTATATCAACTTTGAAAGGTTATACGATCTTCTAAAATTAGTTAAATCTTCCAAAAATGATTATTTTGTTAGGACGGAGAAGATACGAAAACTTAAAAATTACTTGCTATAGGGATTGAGAAAAACTTTGTAATGATTGTACCATGTCAATATGATTGCATGGTATAATATACTACTGATAAGCACATGTAAGTTGACAATGCAAATTCGATTTCAAAACTTAAAAGAAGTTTGTAATAAATTATTAACATTGTCACATTGAAACTTATATGATGCATCCACTAGTAACAGATTCATCAGAATGGCACAAATATGAACCGTTGCTTTGACTTTCTCATGGTGATTGCAGGATTTTCAAACTGCCAATGTAGAATTGCAAATGTCTTTTCAAGTTCTAACTATAACAACAAAGGCTATATCTACCTTCAAAGCAAGCTATCAAGACACACTCCCAACTCCAAAATGCAATTCATCGAACACAATTCAAACTCTATCTACTCTACAAAATAAGTTACTCCTTCCAAATTTTCTTCAAAACCTTAGCCACAACATGAAAATAGAGCTATTTTCTAACTGATTTGGTATGGATTGTCAGCAAGAAATTGCCTATATCATTCCTTCGGATGAGATCTGAGGAGGAAGAATATGAGGTAGAATATGAGGCCTCCAATCACGCGACGCCACGTGTACAAAAGAACTTTTTTAAAAAAAGAAAAAAAGTAAACAGCAGGCCCTTTTGTACACGTGGCGTCGCGTGATTGGAGGCCTCATATTCTACCTCATATTCTTCCTCCTCAGATCTCATCCGTCATTCCTTATACAATATAGCAAACGGGTCTAAGTCAAATCATTCAAAAGAAAGCAGCTGAAGAAGATTCAAGTTGCTTTCTAGAATTAAAACTCATCTCATACATTAAACAGTTTCCCCAATAAGACAAGCTGCAAAGTTGCCTGCTTACTTACCGGACCAGATGCTCAGAGAAGTCGCTGGACATTATTCTCTGGCCTTTTTTCCCCACAAAATGGTTTACTTGGTTGCCAACAGCATTTGGACCCGGATAAGCAACACAGGAAGCTGTTTCTTGCACTAACTGTTAACACTTATACAAATAAATGAGAATCCAAGGCGCAATCTCCTGCCTGAGAAGGATAAGGAGGGCAGTATTCTTCAACTACAAAGGACTTTTTTGTCATTTGGAGCGATGTCTAGAACAGCATCAAGTGTCATGCATCACTTCTACTGAGCCATTTCTTTCTCTTTCTCCATGAGTTGGATAAATTCTCCAAAAACTGTGCCAGAATAATCATATAACAAGATGATAAGAGTAAACATTCAACCTGCAAGTTTTCCAAGCCTAGGCAAGGGATATAAAGAGACTGTTGAGATTGTGAAGACACGTATAAAATGTACTCGTGTTGAGCACTCTTTTTTCAGCAAGTGATAATTTGCCCACAGTGGAGGCAGTATAGCAGGATACACTTCAATCACTTGAGAAGAGATGCACCAATATGTACACACAAAATATAACACACAAATACAACCTTGGGGGTTAAATTTTAAGTTTTCAGGTGTCAGAGTAAGACATGTGTTGCTAATATTAAGAGACAAGCCAGTTCCACTGGAGTTAGATAATGACATTGCACTCTCCGGGTCATCGGTCGCTATTTATGAAAGTCTTATTGTGGGTACGGGACAAACTATTTCACTGAGT
>AP025052.1:26633421-26663205 GCA_036186865.1 Eustoma russellianum | reverse complement strand
ATCTCATCCGTCATTCCTTATACAATATAGCAAACGGGTCTAAGTCAAATCATTCAAAAAAGAAAGCAGCTGAAGAAGATTCAAGTTGCTTTCTAGAATTAAAACTCATCTCATACATTAAACAGTTTCCCCAATAAGACAAGCTGCAAAGTTGCCTGCTTACTTACCGGACCAGATGCTCAGAGAAGTCGCTGGACATTATTCTCTGGCCTTTTTTCCCCACAAAATGGTTTACTTGGTTGCCAACAGCATTTGGACCCGGATAAGCAACACAGGAAGCTGTTTCTTGCACTAACTGTTAACACTTATACAAATAAATGAGAATCCAAGGCGCAATCTCCTGCCTGAGAAGGATAAGGAGGGCAGTATTCTTCAACTACAAAGGACTTTTTTGTCATTTGGAGCGATGTCTAGAACAGCATCAAGTGTCATGCATCACTTCTACTGAGCCATTTCTTTCTCTTTCTCCATGAGTTGGATAAATTCTCCAAAAACTGTGCCAGAATAATCATATAACAAGATGATAAGAGTAAACATTCAACCTGCAAGTTTTCCAAGCCTAGGCAAGGGATATAAAGAGACTGTTGAGATTGTGAAGACACGTATAAAATGTACTCGTGTTGAGCACTCTTTTTTCAGCAAGTGATAATTTGCCCACAGTGGAGGCAGTATAGCAGGATACACTTCAATCACTTGAGAAGAGATGCACCAATATGTACACACAAAATATAACACACAAATACAACCTTGGGGGTTAAATTTTAAGTTTTCAGGTGTCAGAGTAAGACATGTGTTGCTAATATTAAGAGACAAGCCAGTTCCACTGGAGTTAGATAATGACATTGCACTCTCCGGGTCATCGGTCGCTATTTATGAAAGTCTTATTGTGGGTACGGGACAAACTATTTCACTGAGTCGAAAAGAACATTTAGAGCTTACCGATGAGCTACCAACTGAACAGAAGACATACCTGGATCTGAATCATGAGGTCCAGGAGATGCCTCAGGATGGTACTGAAGTGACATGAGCTTTAGTTGAGAAAAGGCAAGACCAGCACAGCTACCATCATTGAGATTGATATGAGTCACTTCTGCACCACTAGGGAGTGATTCAGGATCAACAGCATAATTATGATTCTGCATACAAGAATAGGAGTCAGAAACATGGAGTCCTGGATACAAATACGAAATAGTAAGAGGACATGGAAGATGATGCACATGATATCTCAAAGTTAAGCTAAGCGCCTTTATGCATAGCAATTGAATCATGTCGGGTATTCAAAAGCTTCTGACAGATAATAAATAAAGAAAACCTGAGCACTGATCTCCACACATCCATTCCGAAGATTGCGAACTGGATGATTCCCTCCGTGATGACCAAATTTCATTTTAAAAGTTTTGCCACCCAACGCTTGGCCAAGCAACTGATGACCCATACAAATTCCAAAAACAGGAACTTTACCAACAAGTTCTTTTACAGTTTCAACCGCGTAAGGAACAGCTGACGGATCTCCAGGACCATTACTCAAAAGAATGCCATCTGGTTCCATTTTTAAAGTCTCAGATGCAGGCCACTTTGCAGGAACCACTGTGATCTTACATCCATATGAAGCAAGGCGCCTGAGTATGTTATGCTTGATGCCAAAATCATAGGCCACAACCTTCACCAAGATTAAGGAAACATCAGTTAGTTGCAACGACAATGATATCTTACTAACTCATCGTAAGATACTTACATGAAGTCTTTCTTTGCTTCTCCCATTCAAGTTGAAATCCCAATCTGAACCAGTTCTATCAAACCATTCATACGGAGCATGACAGGAAACTCCACTTATCAGATCCACACCTGCAAATTCGCGAAAGAAACAATATGACCCTTCTTGAAACAATTGATCCGAGGTAAGACACAATAATCTGTGCCACTCACCAACAATATCCCATGTACGAGACATCTCCAGGAGTTCACTGTCTGATTTAGACTCTTCAGTGCTCAAAACACCAGTAAGGCTTCCATCTTGTCTCAATCTACGAGTTATTGCACGAGTATCAACATCATCTATCCACCAGAAAATGGGGTTGGAAATGAATATCCAGGATGCCCCAGCAATACAAAAAAAAGCTGCACTAGGTAGTAACTCACATATGCCCATGATGTTCTGTGAGGCCAGATAGTCACCTAAAATCTGTGTGCATCGCCAATTTGAGGTACTGGAGAAGATTCAGCAGCATGTAAAAAAAAAATAGATACTCCATGAATTAAAAAAAAAAAGAAGAAGAAGAAGAAAAATTACTAGCTCTGTACAATAAAAACCTGATACTCAAACTTCTAATGACTAGCCCGGCTAGAAAGCATTGGATTGATTCTTCATCCTCTGTGGAGAAGAAACTTCCAATGTCAGGACATACTCTCTAAATATAACAACAAGAGACAACAGATAAGCTCACCAAAATTTATGCCAGTGTTGCCAATATGGGGATTTGTCATTAACACAAGCTGCCCAGCATAACTAGGGTCAGTGAGGATCTCCTGGTATCTGCAAGATCAAAATGATTAAGATTCCCAGGAAGATATATTTCAGATATAATAATAAAACTACTTTTTCTCACAACCTTCTAGATTGAGCAATGATGACAATACCAACAATGGAACAAATGAAATAGAAACCTCATCAGTAGTCTAAAGTTAATGAGTGCAGGCACAAACTGCAGGTAACGAGAACAGAAACAGAAAGACTCAAGAATAATAGTCAAAAGGTGCCAACAATTATACAATTCAGCTATGAGGTTTCCTTCAGCAGCCATTTAATCAAAAGCTTAACCGGATGAATCGCGTTACACCTTACCAAACTATATCAGACCCTAAAATTTAAACTGATTTTTCTCAATCAGTAGCACTCAATTCAACGAACAGGTTGATTAAACAGGACCTACTACATCATCTTAAATACAATCTCTAGGGTATACTAGGACCTAAAAAGATATGTGCCTTAAATCTTTTAAGACCCTTAACCTGTACATCAATTACTCAATCAGTATTTGTTTCTTCTGTTCTTAAAAATATTACCTAAAATTGAAAAGAGAAAATAGAAAAAACTACTTTTTGTATGTGTTTTGATGAATCAGTCTCGACTCTTGAGACTCATCTATATCACCTTGAAATTTGAAATATTTCCATCAAAATGAGAACAGAAGCTACAGACTGTATGTCAAACTGCTATAACTACGATAAATTTATTGAAAGGCGGCACTAAGGGTAGCACAGCGCATGGAAGCATCCCGCATGTACAAAGCCCAGGAAAAGGTCAGGGCAAAGCAGGCCTAAGGCATGCAGTCATATACTTTATCTTTTGTCTAAGGGCCTGCTCGCACTGAATAATAGACAAGTTTCACAAAGCATAGAGAGCAAGTTTTCAAGGACTATATGTGATCCTTCATGTAAAATGAAATAGTTCCGCAAACCAAGACCACAATCAGAAAGGAGCCAAGGAAATATCCCTGGTCAGATGTATAATCTGAACTTTGGGGACACCACTCTTAACCGAAGCATCTTCTTTGGAATATTCCATTTATAGCTATAATTTAGGATTGGATAGGATTGGATATTATCTTCTCATTAATTGTAATTATTTGTAATTATCTCTCATTTATTTTGATGATTATCCTTTCCTTAATACTCAATTGTAATATCCCTATTTAAAGGGCATTATACATCAATGGAAATCAATCAAGAAGTTCAAAAGCCTTGATCTACTTTTATGGTATCAGAGCCACGGTTCTGACATTTTCTCTCCTTTCCGTGCCCACCCCTCCCGCCGGTCACCATGACCAAACCCGAAGAAACCACCCCATCCTCTTCCGGCACCAAGCCGTCCACCACCCTTCATCCTGCTTATTCCGTTGCTAACATTCAGTCCAAAATCAGAGTTCTTGATGGCACCACAGTCACCTACTCATCGTGGGTCAAACTCTTTAAATTTCACGCCATTGCTTATCGTGTTATTGATCACATTAATGCCTCACCGCCCCCCGAGCCGACTGATCCCTCCTTCGGCACCTGGAAAGAAATCGATGCCCTGGTCTCCCAATGGATTTAGTCAACTGTTTCCGATGACTTACTCACTCGCATCCTTGACACCGATGCACGGCTCGGACCACTTGGCTCAAACTTGAACGCATCTTCCTTAGCAACAAGCAGGCCAAAGCCGTTGCCCTTGAAACCAAATTCGTCAATCTCACCCTTGCGGCCTGCAGTTCCGTAGACGACTACTGCAAACAACTCAAAGATCTAGCAAACCAATTGACTGATGTTGACCAGCCCGTCTCCGAGTACCGGCTCGTCTTGCAATTAGTTCGCGGCCTCTCCGCTGAATTTGATACTACCGCGGCATTGATCAACTCTCAGAACGCCAACTGGGATCTTGCCCATTCGATGTTGAATGATGAAGTAATCCGCCAAGCCGCTCGCCAACAACCCCCCTCCGCTATTCTTGCAGCCCCGGCGGCCCCAACCAACAACACACCATCTCCACCCCAGTCCACTACACACCAACCCCACTCGGACCCCAACCATCCGGGCTCCTTTCCGTACCAACAACGCAGTCGTGGCCGCGGACGCAGCAACCATCGCAGACGGGGACGGGGCTGCGTCTACCGAGGACACTCTCCGGGCACCCCATGGCCTTTTACACCTCCCGCAAACTCCTCGTACCCGCCATGGGCCTGGTGGAACACACCACCCTGCCCATTCCCAACTCAACCCACATGGCGTCCTCCACCGCATCCACCCAGCCCTCCATCCGCCAACTATGCTGGCTACTTCGATCCGCCATCATACGCACCCCCCACCAGCCGGCTATGATGCACTGAGCCCCTCCGATCTCAGCCAAGCGGTCCACACCATGCAACTTCAATATCCCGAACCCAATCTTCCCCTCATGGACACCGGGGCCGAACGCCATGTGACGGACAATCGAAGTATGATCCAACACTTTGACTCATTACCTGTTAACACTAAACTGCTAGTCGGCAACGGCCAGTGTTTACCAATTGAGGGCTCAGGTACTGGTTTTCTTCCCCTACTAAACCGCACATATGTCCTCCCCAACATTCTTTACAGCCCGCAAGTCATTAAAAACTTATTGTCTGTTCGTCGTTTCACTCGTGATAATAATGTTTCCGTTGAATTTGACCCATTTGGTTTTTCCTTGAAGGATCTCAAAACTGGCCGTCTCCTCTCCCGCCACAATAGCACGGGCGATCTATATCCAGTCACTCCACCTACACTTCCGCCGCAAGCTTGCTCCATCACATCTTCTCATTTACCATGGCATGACCGCCTCGGCCACCCCGGCTCATATGTTTTCGATATTTTATCTAGACATTTTGGTTTTTCAAGCAATAAGAACAAGTCGTCCCACTTTTGCAATTCTTTTCATTTATCAAATAATAAACGTTTGCCATTTTATGAGTCTCAATCATTTACTTTCTCTCCTTTTGATATCATACATTGCGACTTATGGACATCTCCTATTCCTAGCAAAAATGGCTACAAATACTACATGGTCTTAATCGACAATTTCTCACATTTCGTATGGGCTTACCCTCTAAAATTCAAGTCTGAGGCCTTCACCACCTTTACAAAATTCCACAAACTCATTGCCACAAAATTGATATATCAAAACATTTTAGTGCGACTTAGGTGGCGAATTTGATAACCATGCCTTCAAAACTTTCGCCCAACAGAATGGCCTATTGTTCCGTTTTTCATGCCCTCAAACGTCACCCCAAAATGGCCGCGCCGAACGCATGATCCGCCGGCTCAATGACATCATCCGAACACTCCTCATACATGCCCAATTACCGCCCACGTTCTGGGTAGAGGCACTTCACACGGCCACATATCTTCACAACATCCTCCCCACCAAATGCCTTAACTTCTACACACCCACGTTTGCCTTGTATCTCCGCCACCCTACCTATGACCATCTCCGAGTTTTCGGTTGTGCATGCTACCCAAACACATCCGCTACCACACCCCACAAACTCCATCCCTGCGCCATTCGCTGCATCTTCCTCGGCTATCCCTCCGACTTTCGGGGATACCGTTGCTTCGACCCCACCACCGGCAAAGTCCACATCTCCCGTCATGTCACCTTCGACAAAAGCACCTTCCCCTACACCATACCCACTCCCCCATCCAAATACCATTTTCTCGACGATACTATACCGCCAATTTTCCAATTTACCCCACCCACATCACCAATCTCTACCGCACCTCCGCCTCAGCCCCTCATCACCCTTTTCCCCCTCACTTACACTCGCCGCCCACGGCCACTCCCCCAGCCCGCCATAACCACGGGCCCAACCGCACCATCCAACACCCATCCCATGACCACCCGCTCAAAATCCCACCATGTTCTTCACATCACCAACATACCCCCTATTCCCGGTTCATATGCTAAAGCCTTTGCCGACCCTCATTGGTTTAATGCTATGCAGGCAGAGTTTAGTGCTTTACAGGATAATGATACATGGAAACTAGTGCCCCGCCCTCATGACCGCCCGATTATTCGTTGTATGTGGCTTTTCCGGCACAAGTTTAACTCTGACGGCTCCTTAGCAAGGTACAAAGCCCGCTTGGTCGTTAATGGGAAATCCCAAACGGTTGGCATTGATTGTGAGATACATTAAGTCCGGTGGTGAAACCGGCCACCATCCGGACCGTGCTTTCTATCGCAGTTTCTCGTTCTTGGCCCATTCATCAACTCGACGTCAAGAACGCTTTCTTACATGGCAATTTAAATGAAACTGTTTTCATGCATCAACCTGCGGGCTTTGTGGACCGACGTTGTCCTACATTTGTTTGCAGGTTGAAAAAGTCCCTGTACGGCCTCAAGCAGGCTCCACGGGCTTGGTACAACCGTTTTTCTACCCACATATTGTCACATGGTTTCCGCAGCAGTGTGTGTGACACTTTACTATTTATCTTCTCCCGCGGCCCTCAGATTGCTTATCTACTGCTTTATGTTGATGATATCATACTTACCGCTTCTTCTGATGAGCTATTACAGGACATTATTAGCATACTCTCACGAGAGTTCGCCATGACCGACCTCAGTCCTTTACATCATTTTTTGGGTATCAAAGTCACAAGAACATCTACAGGGCTATTCTTGGATCAGTCTCAGTACACTAAAGACATTATCTCCCGTGCCTCTATGTCTTTATGCAAACCATGCGCAACCCCCGTTGATCTCTCTGCTAAGCTCAGTGCGTCTGATGGTCCTCTATATCATGATCCCACGTTATATCGCAGTCTTGCTGGAGCTCTACAGTACCTTACATTTACTCGACCGGACATATCTTATGCTGTGCAACAAATCTGACTCTTCATGCATGAGCCTCGGGATCCTCACTTTGCTTTCTTAAAACGCATTATACGCTACTTACAGTGCACAATTGATTATGGCATTCGTCTCCGCAAGACCACTACACATTCCTTAGTCGCATACTCCGACTCCGACTGGGGCGGTTGCCCGGACTCCCGCCGCTCCACCAGCGGCTACTGTGTTTTCCTTGGCGACAATCTCATTTCTTGGTCCTCTAAAAGACAACCTACGATGTCCCGCTCTAGTGCAGAAGCCGAATACAGGGGGGTTGCCAACGCCGTCGCCGAAACTACTTGGCTTCGCAATTTACTTCTTGAACTTCATATTCCACTCCGGCAGGCTTCGGTAGTCTATTGTGATAACATTTCCGCCGTCTACATGTCCGACAATCCGGTCCAGCATCAACGCACCAAACACATCGAGATTGACATACACTTTGTTCGAGAGAAAGTTAGGGTCGGCCATGTTCGGGTTCTACACGTTCCAGCTGCATATCAGTACGCGGACATCTTCACCAAAGGACTGCCTCGCCACTTATTTCACTCTTTTCGGTCCAGCTTGAGCGTTGGTCCACCACCCGCTCAAACTGCGGGGAGGTCTTAACCGAAGCATCTTCTTTGGAATATTCCATTTATAGCTATAATTTAGGATTGAATAGGATTGAATATTATCTTCTCATTAATTGTAATTGTTTGTAATTATCTCTCATTTATTTTGATGATTATCCTTTCCTAAATACTCAATTGTAATATCCCTATTTAAAGGGCATTATACATCAATGGAAATCAATCAAGAAGTTCAAAAGCCTTGATCCACTTTTAACCACAAGGTACCACCTTCTTATTTTACAAATTGGACAATAAAAAAAAGTCTCAAACATCAAAAGGTCTTCTTTCACCAAGAAAACCGCAATGTAAATCTAAAACATGAACAGTTAAGAAATTTTTACAATAACGCGCTAGCGATGTGAAGATAATTTGGAAAACACACACACACACACTAGACTTGGAACATCAAACAAATAAAGAAAAAGACGCAGAGATGCAGCAAAGCTACACATAATTGTGTGGGAGAAATAAACTTGGGGAAACAAATAATTTCACGCATTGGATTGATTCTTGAAGAATAACATACACAAAAGGAAAGAAGGACAGGATCAATAGATAAACTTTACCCTGTTAAGGAAGTATTGAATACCACTTCACCCACTTGAGTTCCAGAAGCACCAAATGACTTGGCCCTCCAAATTGAACCATCCTCAAGCACTAATCTAGCATCTGCTAGCTTCCAAGGCCTTTCAACAACACCTTTTTTGTCATCCGGATCCAAATTAGAACTTTAACACGATAATTAAAAAATGCAGCTGCTAATAAACAATTATTAAAGCAAACAAACAAAAAAAAAGGCGGAAAAAGATGCGACCGGGTCTTAGCTCATTTAAATTCCAAAATAAAAAAGAAAAATGATAACAGAAGAAAACATGAAACACCATTTAGTCGAGCTGGACAAGTCAACAATAGAATTGAACATAAAGCTCCAAACTTTCACAATAAACATAACCAAAGAAACCCTACCTACACTTGAAGCCACCACAAAAACAATCAACAGCCCACGAGAAATTTTCAGCAAAAGAAGAGTCCTTACCGACAGAAGAGCTGTCACAAGACACATAAGAACATTTGACGGCGAAAACACTAAAATTTTGAGGACTTGTTGATGATGAAAGCCAAGACGTCGCTCCAATGGCCGTAATCATAAGCGACATGTTTCGGCAGCTAATACAGCGTGTATTATGGCAATTATAACAGCAGCTGTTTAAATTAGATGGTTGTTGCTGCCGGAGGTTGTAGGGGTTTAGGGGGCGGAGAAATGAGGTTGATGGAGGAGATTTTTCATGCTGTTCTGAAAAAAGAAATATTATGTGTGTGTATATATATATAATATATATATATGACGATTTCTATTATTATACAGGTGAATTAGAGAGGAAAACCATATTATATCAAGAATCGTTATGTGAAAAAAGAGAATGAAACGAGCTAATGATTGTCAACTTTCAATCATATATGATATGCGGCATTAAAGCATTGCCCGTTTAAATGTACCGTAACTTGTGGTCTATGTTTAGGCAGCCATTATATAAACCATGTTTCAGCTATCTTGCGAAATTTCACGAGCAAAACTATAAGCCCATGAGTCAAGAAAATTCCCAGTGTGACCCTGATGACCAAGAAACTAGCCCTGGTTCTTGCCGCCAGAGTAACAGAAATATCTCTCTTGATTACATTGTTGAAAGCATGAGAAAGTAGGATCAATGTTCTTGGCATCTAATCACTGAATACTTGATTTCGAGAGATCGAGATCAGAGAGAGAGATCGAGAGAGAGAGTTTAAATTAGATTCCATTCTTACTTCTTCCTGCCAAACTAACATAAATATCTCGGGGGGAGGTTATGAGTAACCAATGACCTGTAAGTTTCGAAGGAAATTATAAAGCATGTAACAGCATTACCTTTCCTATATATACATATATATAAATATATAAGACGATTTCTATTATTATACAACCTCACTTATAGCGGAGAAAAACCATATTACATCAAGGATCGTCATATGAAAAAAGAGAATGAAGCGAGCTAATGATTGTCAACCTCCAATCATATATGATATGCGGCATTAAAACCTTTCTAAGTAAAACCATCCTTGCGGATAAAACCTTGGCGAAGGAAAAAACATACATATTTATAGAATTGGATCGTTGAGCAATTACAAATGATATGAATAAATATAACAAATAAAGAAAATGGGCGCTGTCGTCTCAAGCAGATGGTGTCTCAAACGGTTTCCACGGAAGATACAGCATGGGATCGATGTTGAGTGAGTCGCTGCGATTCTGCCAAACATTGGTAGCCGTCGCACCTTGATGAAGCCGGATCTTCACCAAGGGTCTAGATGACCTCAAAATAGCTCCGTCAGTTAACGTGAAGAGTTGTTAACTGGAATTGAAACGGTTGTAGCTGGAATAGCGCCAAATATTCTGCACAAAGAAGCACAGGTTAGAGGTCCCGGGGGGTTGGCCCCAGGAAAAACCCTCCGACGCTCAAGTCAGTTTGGATCATATCTCACTGAGATTATAATGTAAAAAGGTGAGTTAGGAGTTTCTCACAGTATTTGACGAGGAGCAGAGTGTATGAATATGCTTTAGAGTATGGATGTTTGAAATCCGGGTTGGCTCCCCCTTTTTTGTTTTGGTTGCCTTGCTTTTATAGATTTTTCCCGCCTTTGGCTTCTGATAATAGATAATTGGATAAGATGTTTTCTTGGGGCAGAAAGCCTAGGACGCTGTAGGTCTACTGATGTGATCAATAGTCTGACTGATGTGATCAATAGGCCGGCGTAGTTGATGTAACCAGTAGGCCGGCTGTGGAGACCTTGGCGTGTTCAGGAAGAATACCCAGCTGTAGTCACGATGTTTGAATTACATCTCTGTCTGAGGGTCCCACGAAGTATTATCGCACTTGGTTCATTTGCTGTGGTACACAGCTGAACCTTGCCGAAGTGCATGACTTGGCTTTATCCTGCTGTAGTGATCTGAAGTGCGGCATTTGAACATAAACTGAAGTTAGTGCCGAGGTGCAAACCTTATATTCTTTGATGTTATAAAGGCGTCATGTTGCCCCGCTGAGGTGTTGCCAGGGCTGTACAGCCATGCTTGGGGTACTGAACCACTGAACTGTGGTACTTATTGAACTGCAGTACTTTGAGTGCTGAGCTACTGAAGTTGAACCGTAGACTGTTGCTGACTAACAGACGATTAATTATGGTTTATCATTTGTCTCCAGATTTTGTGTGGCTGAGCTGAGCTGCGAAGGCAGACAAATCTTGTTCTTGTGACGTGGCAAACCTTCATTAATCATGCGGTTATCCTTTTACTTGTGCAGTAGCTCCCGCCTTCAATGTAAGTGATAATTCCGATGCCTTATTATTGCTTTTTCGGCGGTTTCATTCCCCGAGGGAGGGAAATACGTGAACCTCCGCCTTTTCGAATTTCAAATTTCAAACGAAAAGGAGCACCTTTTCGTCTTCCCCTGCTAATAAATAGAGACGTTTTCTCTCCCTCATTCTGCATTCTCCATTTATCTTCCCCGTCTTTGATGCATGTCTTCGTTTTCCATAGTGTTCTTCCTTTCAATCCAGCCCTTCATTTTTATGTAATCATTTCCAAAACATGTATACTTCCTCTTACCCAGAGAATCTGGAGGGTGACCGTGAGGTTCAGTCCTTTTGCGAAGAATTTGATTCTAATGGGGATGATATTCCTTCAAGGAGGTTGCACCTTTCTAACAAACCTTTTTTGGTTACTGTCATATCCTCCGCTTTAGCGCCCTTGTCATTTCTTTATAGGGATTCTCCTTTAACACGTCCCTTTGCAGCAAAGGATTTACTTTGCTGCACTTCAAACATGGATAGGACAAATAAATCAGTCCTCTTTTCACTTTCTGCAAAACAAGCATCCCCCTCTATGGTTACATGGCAGAGCAAAACTTTGCTACGGATGTTAGGTTTCAAAGAATCACCCTCCGAAGGAGGGTTGAAATCATTTTCCAAGTTTATATCTGTTGGAGTCCTTGCCTGGGCTTTATTTCACTGCTACCATGTCTTGAAGATGGATTGCGAAGAATGTAATCGCAATTGTTTCTTGCTTCACTAGAAGAAGAGGGATTTGCGCGATTGATGCCTGCCAAGAAGTCTATCCAGATCTGGATAAGGAACATTCTGAGCTTGCTGAACTTCATAATCCTAAGACTGAAGCTGTATTTGGAAACCAGATTGCTTAGTTCCAGAGCGGAGTTGATCTCAGAGAGGAGGAAGAGATTTACACAGTAGAATAGGATTTTTCCTGTAGACAGTTGTAGTTGTAATAGATTTTGTACTTAATGAAAATCTATTTTCCCCAACTTTTGCTCTTCGGCTTGTGAAGTTTTATTTGCTCTTTTTCCATAGATGGCAAGTGTTTGTCTTCAGCACTGCGAAATTCTATCTTTTGCTCTATGCAGATGCTTGTTTTCAACTTGCTCTATGTTGATAGTTTGCAAGTATTCGTCTTCAGCTTCACTTGCTCTATTTTAATAAGTATTCATCTTCAGCTTTACTTGCTCTATTTTAATAGTTTGCAAGTATTCGTCTTCAGCAGGTACTGCAATGTTCTATCTCTTATTTGCTTTATGCAAATACTTGTCTTCAACTTGCTCTATGATAATAGTTTATAAGTATTCGTCTTCAGCTTCACTTGCTCTATTTTAATAGTTTGCAAGTATTCGTCTTCAGCAGGTACTGTGAAGTTCTATCTCTTATTTGCTTTATGCAAATACTTGTCTTCAACTTGCTCTATGATAATAGTTTGCAAGTATTTATCTTCAGCTCTGCCAAAAGGGTATCTTTTGTATACTGATTCTTTACCAAAGTACTAAGCTTCAGCGTTTGCACTTGGCTCTTCAGCTTTGCTGTGCCTTAATGAATCTTGAGAAGCGGGAAAGTCTTTATCCCCTTTTTGTCAACTCTCTCAGTTTTGCTGAGCTGGAATATTTGGCAAACTTGTCTTATTGTTGAGACTTGCTGAACCTCTTAATTCTGCTTAGATGAAAATATAGGGAACTTATCTCGCTGTTGAGACCCGCTCAACCTCCTAGACTTGCTGAGGTGAAGATATAGGGAACTTATCCCGTTGTTGAGTCCTGCTCAACCTCTCAGACCTGCTGAGGTGAAGATAATGCTGAGACCTGCTCAACCTCTCAGACCTGGTGAGGTGAAGATAATGTTGAGACCTGCTCAACCTCCCAGACCTACTGGGGTAAGAATATCGGAAAACCTGTCCCATTCTGCTGAGACCTGCTCAGCCTCCCAGACCTGCTGGGGTAAAGATAATGTTGAGACCTACTCAACCTCCCAGACCTGCTGAGGTAAGAATATCGGGAAACCTGTCCCATCCTGCTGAGACCTGCTCAGCCTCCCAGACCTGCTGGGGTAAAGATAATGTTGAGACCTGCTCAACCTCCCAGACATGCTGAGGTAAGAATATCGGGAAACCTGTCCCATCCTTCTGAGACCTGCTCAGCCTTCCAGACCTGCTAGGGTAAAGATAATGTTGAGACCTGCTCAAGCTCCCAGACCTGCTGGGGTAAGAATATCGGGAAACCGAGCTGAGACCTGCTCAACCTCCCAGACCTGCTGGGGTAAAGATAATGTTGAGACCTGCTCAACCTCCCAGACCTGCTAGGGTAAGAATATCGGGAAACCTGCCCCATCCTGCTGAGACCTGCTGTGGTAAAGATAATGTTGAGACCTGCTCAACCTCCCAGACCTGCTGAGGTAAGAATATCGGGAAGCCTGTCCCATCCTGCTGAGACCTGCTCAGCCTCCCAGACCTGCTGGGGTACAGATAATGTTGAAACCTGCTCAACCTCCCAGACCTGCTGGGGTAAGAATATCGGGAAACCTGTCCCATCCTGCTGAGACCTGCTCAGCCTCCCAGAACTGCTGGGGTAAAGATAATGTTGAGACCTGCTCAACCTCCCAGACCAGCTGGGGTAAGAATATCGGGAAACCTGTCCCATCATGCTGAGACCTGCTCAGCCTCCCAGACCTGCTGGGGTAAAGATAATGTTGAGACCTGCTCAACCTCCCAGACCTGCTGGGGTAAGAATATCGGGAAACCTGTCACATCCTACTGAGACCTGCTCAGCCTCCCAGACCTGCTGGGGTATGCCCCCACTTTCGTTGTGGGTGATAGATAGGCATAAATTATTGATCCATGCACCATATGGTGACTTAACTTTCCTGGCTGAATGCCAAATAAGAATGTCCAGTTGAATACAAGAAACTGATCTCCTGATAACATAAGGCTGGGCCAGAAGATACCGGATGAGCACAAGAAGAGATAAACCATGATTCGATTGAATCAGGGACCGTTGCCGTTATATTAGCCTTATGTGTTCAGGAACCCGTAACCCCCTTTCATCAGGATCTGAATCCTCATCACTTAGGAAACCTTGATGAGACCCAGGTTTACAGCTCTCATCTGGAGGGGGTTTACCAAAGTCTAGCCTGTTGTGGAGCCTAGATCTCTGATTATAAAAACGTTGCAGGTGTCCCAACTCGATAAGACGCTCAATCTCTTGCCCGAGCTGCCACAATCTTCTGTATCATGCCCTATATCATGATGATAAAGGCAGTACAGTTGGTGGTTTCTTTTGTGAACTGGTCCAGCCAGGGGCTGAGGTTCTTTTCCCAGAGATTTTTTCCTCATGTAGGAAAGGATATGGGCTTTTGAAGCCAGCAGAGAGTTCCTTTCCTTTCCTCGGCCTCCTAACCGAATCCTGACAGGGCACCTTTCTTGCAACGGTGTTTTGCCTTTATCGTCAGCTTTCCTGCCATGTTTGAAAGGCAGGAAAACTTTTTGATTGCATCTCAAGCTCTGGTGGCTAGGCTTTTGTTCTGGTCGTCTCTCCTTGGCCATAAACTCAGCCTGACGCCTGGGACAGTAACCAGACCGAGTAGGAGAATACTCCATGTGATCCAGTGGGCGAGAGTTATTGGAACGGGACCCACTGGACTTTGCTGCAGATGCCTTCCCTTTCATCTCCCTCACTACAGCTTGGAAGACCTCTTGGTTTTGAGCCACATAGCGAATGACTCGTATGTGCTCTTCATATGTGAAGGCAATGGGAGTTGAGGATTCTCCTGGCTTTGTAGAGCATTGATCAGTTTGTTACTGAGAAGATCTTTGGCTCCTCCTGGAGGTCACAGGTTGCTTGGACCCTTGACTATCTTTCTTACTCATCTTTCTCTCAATAGCTTCCAAGGACAGTTAGAAAAGCTCTGAGTAATTGTTAGAGAAGTCTTGAGTAACTGTTTTCTGGGTTAAGGGACTAAGGGGCCCTCCTTCTAGCGCCAAATGATGAAGCCGGATCTTCACCAAGGGTCTAGATGACCTCAAAATAGTTCCGTCAGTTAATGTGAAGAGTTGTTAACTGGAATTGAAACGGTTGTAGCTGGAATAGCCCAAATATCCTGCACAAAGAAGCACAGGTTAGAGGTCCCGGGGGGTTGGCCCCGGGAAAAACCCTCCAACGCTCAAGTCAGTTTGAGCCATATCTCACTGAGATTATAATGTAAAAGGGTGAGTTAGGAATTTCTCACAGTATTTGCCGAGGAGCAGAGTGTATGAATATGCTTTAGATTATGGATGTTTGAAATCCGGGTTGGCTCCCCCTTCTTTGTTTTGGTTGCCTTGCTTTTATAGATTTTTCCCGCCTTTGGCTTCTGATAATAGATAATTGGATAAGATGTTTACTTGGGGCAGAAAGCCTAGGACGCTATAGGTCTGCTGATGTGATCAATAGTCTGACTGATGTGATCAATAGGCCGGCGTGGTTGATGTAACCAGTAGGCCGGCTGTGGAGACCTTGGCGTGTTCAGGAAGAATACCCAGCTGTAGTCACGATGTTTGAATTACATCTCTGTCTGAGGGTCCCACGAAGTATTATCGCACTTGGTTCATTTGCTGTGGTACACAGCTGAACCTTGCCGAAGTGCATGACTTGCTGTGGTACACAGCTGAACCTTGCCGAAGTGCATGACTTGGCTTTATCCTGCTGTAGTGATCTGAAATGCGGCATTTGAACATAAACTGAAGTTAGTGCCGAGGTGCAAACCTTATATTCTTTGATGTTATAAAGGCGTCATGTTGCCCCGCTGAGGTGTCGCCGAGGCTGCACATCCATGCTTGGGGTACTGAACCACTGAACTGTGGTACTTACTGAACTGCAATACTTTGAGTGCTGAGCTACTGAAGTTGAACCGTAGACTGTTGCTGACTAACAGACGATTAATTATGGTTTATCACACCTCATGCAAATCAAAAGGGAAGTCATATGATGACAAAATAGCTGCAGCATTTGGTAAAGAAAGAAGGAGGATATATCACATACCCATGTCGCCTTGATCAAAAGTGAACCAAGGCGACACTCTTATTGCGAGCCTCCTCCCAAGTATAAGAAATCCAATCACAGTATTTGTCACCAGTCCAACAGGTTGACTATATCTCAAAACCTCATGCGATGCACCATCGAAGCCACAAAATTGCACATGAAGCATATAGGCCAACAACAGAGGTAATCCAAACCAAGCAAAAGTATGTAAATGAAACATTAATCTCAACAAAAAAGGAAGTATAATAAGGCACCAATGCAAAGTTAGAAGGCGCACCAACGTTGCCTGTACCTTTTGTTGGCACAGGCAACTGATAGAGCAACTCGCCAACACGATGTGAGACATTTGATTAATATCGCAAGTTAGGCACTTGCACATCCATAAGAACTGCTCCGCACCTCACAAGGAAGGCCATGCAGTGAATTATACCGACATAATCCTGTAGAGTGGTATCCATGTCGCGCTAATGTGTGAGCTGCAATGTTGGCTTTATGCAGGCAATATTGGATAGTGGCTTGGTTAAGCGACAGGAAAAGAGCTGCCCGATCCAGCTCCCCAGCAAGTATACCCGTAGTCTGCTGTGTGGGTGGCAACAAAGAAAGAAGAGAGTGGCAATCCGTCTCAATGATGAGGCCATCATGCTCTCTTGCATAATAAATCAAAGCTAACGTCATTGCCAACAACTCTGCTCGTAGTGGACTAACTGGAGACATTGCAATGCAAACGGCCGAGATAAATTGCCCATGGTCATTTCGCAAAAAGACTCCACCTACTGCGCTTCGTCTCCCTACTGATGCATTTACGTTTGATTTCATCTTCCCAGATGGAGGAAGCTCCCATCTAATGCTCCTCAGTCTTTTTCCTTTCACTGGGGGTGAAAAGGAAAGAGCTACCAAATAAGGCATATTTTGCACAAATTTCCATCCATTCATCGCAGAACACCACATGTAGACATGTGTTCAGAATTTCTCGAACAATCTCCTATAGACAAAATTTTCCGAGCCAAAACGTACCGCGACATATTCTTTCCAAAGGACCCATGTAACTATCGATGGCACTACCGTATGCAACTGACCTGTCATGGATGTTTTGTTGGAGGTACGCCACCAACGACTTAGGTGACCTTTTATCGTTCTGTTATGAGGCAGTGGGCCTGAGAAAAGCAGCGATATTTTGTTCCATAACGGTCGTATCCTTGAGCACTCCATAAATATGTGATCTTGATTAGCCGAGTTTTGACGACAGAATGCACATTGTGAAGGGAATACTTACTGCCAAAACCGCAAATTATCAACTAGTGGCAAGGATTTCGTCCACAATCTCCATAGAAATATGCGCATCCCAGGATGAGAGTTGTTCCACCGTACATGACGGGATTCAACAAAACTGCTACCAATTGCAGTTATTAGAGTGTATGTCGATTTTAGTGAGAATTGGCCATTAGCATCTGGCACCCAGTGCATTAGACCCTATGTTCTTTCTACCTTTGATTCCATGAAGGCATTTATACTACACAGACGTTTCCATACTGGTGAATCATAAATATGTGAATACACAGAATGTCGACTCCCATACCTTCTCCTGCAGAACTCGGACCACAATGTTTGGGAATGATAATACTTCCACCAAAGTTGACAATCATATGCCTGCTGAACACCCAAAAGATGTCGTATTCCCAATCCCCCCTCCGTCGAACAGCATATAGATTGTCATGAACGCCAATGATGCCTGCCTTTCCAAAGAAATGTTGCCATCTTGCGATTTAAGATATCAATTACGCTCTTTGGTAAACGAGAACTAGCAATAATATGAATAGGCATGGAACTTAGGACATGCCTTATAAGCACCACCTGGCCCGCCATTGACAGCAACTTAGATGACCACGACGTTAGCTTAATTTCAAAATGATTGAACAATGATGTACAATACTGCACTCTATTAATGCCTTTATATAAGATGAGCCAAGATATTTGAGTGGAAGGGGTGCCAATCGCATGCCCAAAATCTGCGAAGCGGCCATATCTGAGACTCCCAATCCAGCCACTAATTGACTTTTGTGGTAATTAACCAGCTGCCCAGATGCATTCTGATAAGACATTAAAAAGGAAAGAAACCTCTCCAAATTGCGATTTGAACCATTTAAAAAATTAACAGATCATCCGCAAAGCCCAAATACGAAACTATTGGCACTTGACCTGCATTGACTCCCTTGAGAGTGCCAACATCCATCAAGGCGTTCAAGCCATGAGAGAACCCTTCCGAAGCAAGAATAAACAATAAGGGCGATAAGGGATCTCCCTGTTTTACACCTCGTCCAACAGCTAAGAATCCAACCGGTTTGCCGTTTATAAGGACCGAACACCGAGTAACATTTAGATTGTTAATTAAGATGCGAACAAGTCTGGAGTCAAAACCTATTTTCCATAGGAGAAGGTCAAGATAGCGCCAACTGACACGGTCAAATGCTTTACCCGTATCTAATTTAACTATAACATGATCACCTCTAGTCTAGCGATCAAGCACATGCACCATTTCTTGAGCCAAAAGTATTTGTTTTGTAATGCCCCTTCCTTTCATAAATCCTGCTTGTTCTGGAGAGATGAGCTTGGGCAACAAGACAGCAAGTCGAGTAGAAAACAACTATGTAACTACTTTAGATATAAAGTTTGTCAAGCAAATGGGTCTATAATCTGCGACTGTCTAGGGGTTTTGTACCTTTGGAATCAAAGTTATAGTGGCCGATGCTATCTGTTTAGGCACCACTATCCCCAAGAAAAATTCTTGAACAGCTTTAAGGACATCGAGATGTATAACATGCCAAAACCGTCAATAGAAAGAACTCGGGTATCCTTCCAGACCTGCCGCACTAGACGGCTAAGATCCGACATAGCCCTTCGTATCTCCTATATGGTCGGCATTGCCTGCAGCATAATATTATCTTCCATCGTTTGTAGAGAGGGAATATACTGAAGGATGGAGTCACATTCATCAATGGGCGTAACAGAAAAGAGAATTGAAAATAATTCACCGCCTCAGCTTCTATATCTGCACTTAACACACATTCCACACCATCCTCACGCAAGATTCTGCAAATAGATTGACGTCTCCTTTTATCCTTCACCGTTTGATGATAGAAGGAGTTGTTAGCATCCCCTTCCTTGAGCCATTTAACATTTGTTTTTTGCTTCCAATAAAGAAAATCACGTGACTGCACAATGCGCAACTATGCAACACTATGATGATACAACTCCCGCGCATTCTTGGAGGGCAAAGAATCATAGTCCCGCTCTCGGCTAGTCACCTCTTCTTCAGCCCGGGAAACTGCGTCAAAGATGTTACCAAAAACCTCCTTATTCCACTTTGTCAAATGATACTGTAAACGTCGAAGTTTGTCATAGAAGCCCCACATACCTCCAACTGTTGAATAGGATTGCCAGTGGTGCTATACCAGTGCATCAAAATCTGGATGAGTGGACCAAACATCAAGATATCTGAAAGCAGCAGGCACACGGGAATGTTCAAAATCGCATGTCAAATAAATTGGAGAGTGATCAGATGTAGCCCTAGCAAGATCTTGATATTGCGTATCTGGGAACAAATCCAAAAAGGAAGAAGAGCACAGATATCGATCTAGACGTCGCCAGACACGGCCTAAGCCGTGCCCATCACATCATATATATGAAGAGCCTTTAAATGATATCGCTTGCAATTCACATGCTGATATACAATCATTAAAATCCTACAAGGAATGCAAAGTTGGCGCAAACCTGCCCCTATGTTCATCCAAGGTCTGAAACGTGTTAAAATCTCCGCCTACCAGCCAAGGAATGTTTAGTGTAGTATTAAACAACTGCAAATCATCCCATAACGGCCCACGTGCTGATATCGAATGCAGACCATATACTGTAGTGAACCAGAAGAATCTCCTGACGCCAGCCAATTCAGTTTTAATGAATAATTTTGATGCCCTGGATGCTCCTCCTCCAAAGACAACAGCGAATTCTTCCAAAAAAAACCAAATATGATCATCACAGGCAGATATAGCTTTTGAAAAATCGTAATTGTAATCTATACGACAGCAACAAGGATGCCCTAACTTTAGGCTCTATAACTGCTAACATATGCAGATGATACGCCTGACTAGCGATGTTATTTGATTCAGCGAGGTACGTATACCTGGTACATTCCATATCAATATATTCATTATGATAAAGCGTCAAAAGAGTTAGAGAGGTGAGTTGCACGTAACCTTGTTATCCTTGGCGATGTAGGCGCTGTATGGTGACTACGGCGTAAGAGCTTCGGTGGCACACGATACTCCTGATCGACGGATGGGTCTGTCTGAATTATCACAAATCGACTAGTATCTAAGAAAGTTGCTTGAAAGATATTAGCCATTGAATCATAAATATCCTGATCCTGCGCATCAAGCTGATTGACATTTAGAGGAATAACCAGTTCACTATCTGAAAGGGAGGATATGTCTGCATGAACCGGTAGGTCATTTAACATACAATCGTCCACTCCTCTTAACCAAGCTATATCCTGCACATTGAAACTGAGTCTACTGCGCAGATATCTGGTGATTGTGGCTGGATTACCTGCAATTTCAATGGCGGTTGAATTTCCTAATTTGGCGATGGCGGCTATAATACATTAGTAGGCGGTGCTTCAGACGAAATCAGAACTGCTGGTAGTGGAGCCGACTTCGGCAGATTTTTCTTTGGCGTCCAACGCTATTTATGGTCCTTGTCCACCTCAGAGCGACGCCTGAGAGGTTGAGTTCGCATAGCCGGCAGGTCTGATATGTTCGGTTTTCCACAATCGGCTAAAACGTGACCCAACCTATAACATCCTATGCAATACGTAGGCAGGTCTTCATATTCAACCTGTTGCACTATTACCCGTGAGGATCCCTGAATGCATACCCGTTGCGGCAGATCTTTCAATACATCAATCTTGATATATATACGGGCGACCGAGGGGCAGATAACGGCTGTTGTAGCCGCATCCAACTTCATGGGTGTTCCGATCATCCTGGCAATTTGAAAAGGTGCATATTTCCAATGAAAATGTATCGGCAGGCCAGGGGAAGATACACAAACCAGGACAATGGGAACTTCTACGGCCTGATCATAATCCGGGGTCCATTTCGTAACACGCATGTGTTTTCCAGAGATTGTCCAACTTTGAAGAGAAAAACATCGTAAGTAATCCTGTTCATGATCAAAATGAAGAAGAACATGTGTTACGTAAAGCAATCCAATCTTAACGGCTCAAGAAAAGCCAATGCGATCAACGACGGATCGTATCGTCACTAGCGGGGGCGGCCATACCAGAAAGTGTCCACCAATGTAAAACGGTATGGGGCAGCCAAGGATTGAATTTCCTCCTCCGAGAATGAAATCATTGGACTGCCCTTGAAATTTTGTATCTATTTCAACGCAATGGGCGTTGAGGTCGACGAGAATAGGGAAGCAAAAGTTTTGGTTGATGCCGAAATAGCAGCCGGCGGCTTAAGGTTTGCTGGCGGTGGCTGAGCCGCCATTGTGGATTCGGATGTTGCTGATGATGGAAGGGTGGCAGAGCAGAAAGTCGGAGATGGTGACAGAAGCGTAGCAGCGGCAAAGGCATCGTATATCAGGGAGAGCATAGCTTGGATTATATATATATATATATAATCTAACTTTATTAGCAAGGTAACCACGCGCATATTAGCAACTCGCCTAAATGTGTTACTTCCTCAAATCATTTCTTCGAAACAGATTGGATTCTTGAAAGGCCATGACATAAGTGAGCATGTCAACATGGCCAATGAGATGGTGCACATACTTGACAGAAAAGTCCGCCATGGCCAGGTAATGATCAAGCTAGATATGGCCAAAGCTTTTGACCGTGTTAACTGGTCGTACCTCGAAGCCATTATGCTAAAGTTTGGGTTTGATTCTCGTCTTCTGCGTATCATACTTAACAACATGCGATTATCCAAGCTCTCCATTTCAGTTAGTGGTACAACACATGGTTTCTTTTCACCATCACGTGGAGTCAAGCAAGGTGATCCTCTGTCACCACTACTATTCATCATATGCTCAGAAGGTTTTACTCGTGGGTTGAACAGATTATTCCACTCTCAGCAACTTAAAGGTTTTGCGTCTGGCAGAGTTGTGCCAGTATCTCATTTAGCCTACGCGGATGATTTGTTAGTTTTTCTCAATGCCTCAACCCTCAACTTGGCACGATTTCAAACCTTCCTTCAAGAGTATCAACGTGCTTTGGGACAACTTGTCAATTTAACGAAAAGCCAGTTTGTATTAAGTTCATATATCACGCATCGGCAGCAAAATAATGTCATCCAAGTGTTGGCAATGCAGCCATCCTCTCTCCCAATCAAATACCTGGGATCCTATCTTTATCGTGGAGTCAACCGCGCTTCTTACTGTGTCTCACTATTGCAACATTTTGACTCCAAACTCACGGGCTGGGCTAGCCGTCTCTTGTCACCTGGCAGTCGTCTTATATTACTTAAATCGGTTTTAACATCTATCCCTCTACATATTTTCGCTGCATCTCGCCTCCCCAAGAGTATCATCCATGAGCTCAACAGGAAAATCTCGCTATTTCTATGGGGCGGACAGCATCAATGGGCCACTCTTGGAAAACTATGCTATCCCGAGACTGAAGGGGGTTGGGGAATCAGAAACTTAATACAAATACAACAAGCTTATGATTGCAAGCTTTGGTGGAATTATCATTCAAGTGACTCACTGTGGGCAAACTATATGCGGGAACGGTATGGTCATAGAACGGATTACTTGGCCCGTATATACGACTCCCCTGGTTGGAAAAGAATATGTTCTACACACACTCTCTGCATGCAACTCACGACAGGCCACCCCTCTCCATTTTGGCGATCAAGCCCAACTGGTCAATTCTCACTCAAATATGCGTATGAAGATGTTAGGCCACATCATGCTCATCTATTCTCTCATAAGTTCATTTGGTGGAAAGGAGTTCAAATAACTATAAGTCTGTTTATCTGGAAACTGCTTCATTCGGCACTACCCATGGAAGACAATGTAAAGGCCTTTTCTTGCGTATGTCCAACAATCTGCCCATTCTGCAAAAATGCCTCAACTTCTATCTCACATGTCTTTCTACTTTGTCCGCGTGTTCAACCTATTTGGTCACAGCTTTCTGTGTTACTTGATGGCCCGATGCCACAAACAGAGAACATACGTCAATACCTTCTTCAATGGTGGCTTCTCTCTTCAGCTACATCCTTAAAAGGTAACTTTAAAGTTGTTGGCCCAATCATGCTTTGCTGGGCAATTTGGAGAGTCTATACAAATCATCTATTTTGTGAATCTGATCTGCCAGTTACACACATCTTACACTTAACTAAACAATCTTGTTTTGAGTGGGCTGCCTCACGATCTGGCACGGCAATAGCACAATGCATACCCTCTTTGATTAGCAATGGTTTCTCTCCTCGTCTTCGACCAAAACGAATAATACCATTGAAGTGGGTATGTCCTCCAACTGGGAAATTAAAATTAAATGTAGATGCTTCGGCTGGCCACTCACATGCTGCGGCAGGTGCAATACTTCGTGATACCAATGGCAAGATGGTAGCAGGCATCTCATTTCGCCTACCCATTGTGTCCCCCCTCAGAGCAGAGCTACAAGCGATTGTTTTTAGCCTATTATATTTTGGCTTGCTACATCGTAACATTATTATTGAGACGGACTGTCAGCAATTAACACAGTTATCGGACAACACAATCACTGCACTTCCGGAATACAACAGGCTTCTACAACTCCTACAGCTCACGGGCAGTACACTACATCATATCCCTAGGGAGATCAATATGGTGGCACATTATCTTTGTCTACATGCTCGATTGCAGCCAATCACTTGTTTGTTCACTTCTGCCTCCCAGTTGCCCCAGTTGGCACGTGCATTTTATCGCACAGATGGCCGCATCCATGCGCTTCGAACGTAATATACACAACTGGATACGAATATTGGTTGCCTGCATCTACTGTATGCAGGCAACGCGGGTATACCATCTATCTCTCATAACATATGTCTGCTGCATTTGTTTCTATCTGTTGCCCGTAGTCTATGGACTACGGGCAACACCGGTACGCTTTGGAAGTAATATTTTGCTGCTGCCATTTAGAATTTGTGCTGTGACTAATGCATCATTATCTTTGTTATGTCGAGGGACATCTATATTGAAGCGGATTATCTCACTATCACTGGCATGCACACCTAGCTGCAACCCCTATTATTGGATCACCAAGACTGCTCTTCTCAAAGGCTACTACAACCACGCATCAAGACGGTTGAGTCCCATCCTCAAGTACATCCTTTCGGTCATAGGGACGTTATACAAATTTCTGAATGTACAAACATGCAATACTTCCAATCAAATAAATATGTACGCTTTTTCCTTCGCCAAGGTTTTATCCACAAGGGTGGTTTTACTTGGCAAGGTTTTAATGCGGCATATCATATTTGACTGGAGATTGCGCATTCTATCAGCTTTATATTTTTGGTTTACGTATGATATCCACTGATGTAAAAAGGTATTCTCCACCATAACGGAGACTCAACTTTATTAATAAAATTTCCTTTTAAAATCTATATATATATATATATATATATATATATATATATATTACTGGCCACTACTCCGGCCTATATAGGCGCGTGAAAGATGTAAATTAAGAAATCAACGATTTACTAGATTAGTAAACATTAATAGACAACCCACATAAAGAACTCACTGCAAACTCGGTCTGTAACTCAGTATTTAACTAGGTCGGATTCAGGTCGTTGGTCTTCAGCTACAGACAGCAGTATTTTATTCAAACTTATATCTTTCTAAATCAGTATTTTATTCAAACTTATACCCATATACAGAACTCACTACAAACTGTGTCTGTAACCCAGTATTTAACTAGGTCGGATTCAGGTCGTTGGCTTTCAGCCACGGATAGCATTATTTTATTCAAACTTATACCTATCTAAAGCAATGTCAATGAGAATTTAAAAATTATCAGTTCTACACATTTCATGCTGTTCTACTTTTGAGTTTACGGTTGAGTCTAATTTTATCACAAGTTACTGGATTAGAGAGATGCCATTTTTTCCTTTTTCTTTTCCTTTTTGTTTTTAGATATGAAGGAGATACTCAAGCTCGAATGAGATATAATAATACTCTAATATTTGTTGGAGGAATTAAAGTTTGGACTTTGGCCCATTAAGAAAAGTTGTAAAACTTGGTTTTGCAACATATTTTGAGCTTAATTATAATTAGTTTTCGTTAATGAAAATCGAAAACTAATGGGTCCTTAGTTATCTACGTGACGAGTAGTTAATTTTAGGCTTTGGAATCACTCAATTACGATACTGGGTGAATGAGAAATTAATGCTCGAAGTAGATGGAAAACATGATTTAATGGGTGATGTGTCCTATTCTTAGGAGGCCACATCACCCTTTTGGAGGAATATCACATTGGACAATTGAACTTGTTTAGCCACCTTATAAATGGCTAGAATAGACACTTTAGATGTATCCTTGGGGCATGAGAAGTTTTTGACCGAAGGGAAGACCTAGAACGCGCGCACACGCGCGCACACGCGCCGCCGCCGCCCGTCCAGCCGGCTCGGCTCGGCTCGGGCTCATGGGCATGTGGGCTGGGCCGGTTCCTATCTTTTTGGAGAAAATTTATTTGGGCTTTTGGATTAATTATTTTTTGTAAATAGTTAAAGGCTTCAGGCCTAGCTGCGCAGCGGCCCAAATTCTCTCTTTCAGGTCCGGTCCATTAACAAAACGTGTATCCGAGTTTGATCAAACCTTTGTTTTTGATTGTTAACGATTGTATCCGGTTTTGATTATTTAAAATCAAACGATTCGGTTTTGATATGTAAATCAAAAGTTCGGTTGTGTTTAAAATAAAAAGTTCGGTTGTGATTATTGAATTCAAACGGTCTCCTGAAGATCAAATGGTTTTGATCTAACAGAGGCGGAATAGGCAACTTTGATCCAACGGATAAAATTCAAACTGACCTAACCGCCCAACCGGATGTGGTTTTCATCTAACGCTCCAGATTTAATCCTGTGAATTGGTTTTCCATTTAACGGCTGTAATTTAAACTTTCCAAAACCGCCGGGAGGTTTTAATCCGATGGCTCGTGTCGATATACGGTTATGATCCGATGGTTATGATTCCTTCTGCAAAAACCGATTTCCAACCGATGCCTCTATATAAACAGAGGATGGGTGTGCAATCACAACACACACTCATCTTCTGAGTTTCGCATTCTTCTTCCTTTCTGCATCACGTCCAAGAGAAGTCAGGACACTCGAAGGTTCGATGTAGTTCAAGTTCAGCAGTGCCGCTCAACTGAACAGGTACCCGTTGTATCCTGGGAGACCGTTGCTAACGCCGGTTAGGCACAGTATACTGGAGCAATATGTCTTAAGGACAGAGTCCTCGACTCGCTCCGGGTTTGGCTTACTGTTTACTGTTTTTATACGCACACACTGAAAGATTGCGTCTTGTATAGAATTGATTGTTTCCAACAATCTTAAGACGTATTTGATTCAATTAACTTATGTATTGTTTTTTTACGCAAAGCAGTGTTCATACTGATTTGCAGTATGCTTCTACCCATTTCTTATATCCGACTCTGTTCTGATCTATACTTTTTGATCGAACTGAACAGGAATGGAAAACGAAAGCTCGAACTCTGTTCAAGGCTTTAACGGTGCACACTCCGTGTCTGCACCTAAGGGGACCAACAATGTTGCTGCTGGTGTGCGATACGACACAGTTCCTCTGGCCCCAAGCGGAGGGCCTCAGATGAATCCAGCTGCCACAGCTGCACACGTGGAGAATCAGGAAAAGATTGCTGGCAGTTTCTTCAAGAGGTGGCAGCAAAAGATGCTGTTCTATCTCACAGCGCTGGGATTGGCCATGATGCTGAGCGAGGATCCACCAGAGGTAGAACCAGTGGAGGATCAAAATCAGAACATGCAGAATGCCTTGGGTGCTGAAGCATGGGCATACACAAACTTCCGTTGTTTAAATCTCATTTTGAGTTGCCTTGATAATACTATCTATAGCGTGTTTTGTACTTATAAAACTGCAAAAGCATTGTGGTCTCCTTTAGATAAAAAATATCGTACAGAAGATGCTGGCACGAAAAAGTAGATAGTTGGTAGATTTTTCGATTATAAAATGCTAGATTCCAAAACTGTTATTTCGCAGGTTGATGAAATACAGATGTTGGTATCTGAAATGGAAGAGGAGGGCATAACGCTCAGTGAATCTTTCCAAGTTACGGCTATGATTGAGAAGCTGCCTCTTTCGTGGAGGGAATTTAAGAGCTATCTCAAGCACAAGCGAAAGAAAATGAAGATGGAAGATCTGATTGTCCGGCTTCGGATAGAGGAGGACAATCGTCGTGCTGATAAAAAGCCAACCACTTCGTCTGGTCAAGCCAAGGCTCATGTTGCTGAGGCAAAAAACAAGAAGAAGAATAACACTTTGGGTGTGAACGTCAAGGGCAAGGAGATTGCAAAGAAGTTCACACGTAAGTGTTATAACTATGGGAAACCGGGGCATCGTAGTAGTGACTGCCGAAAGCTCAAAAAGAATCAAGGTCAAACCAAAGCAAAAGCAAATCTGGTCGGCGTAATGGAAGATCTGAATCTCTGCGTAGTGGTGACTGAATGCAACCAGTGGGGAATCCGCGTGAATGGTGGGTGGACACAGGGGCCACTCGACATGTATATGCCAACAGGGCAATGTTTAGTGACTATGTACCCACAACAAACACTGAACAACTCTTCATGGGAAACTCCGACAGCTCGAAGATTGAAGGATCGGGCAAGGTGGTTCTGAAACTGACCTCAGCAAGGGAGCTGACCTTGCAGAATGTGTTGCATGTTCCTGACATCCAGAAGAACTTAGTATCTGGTGCTCTACTAGTCAGTTATGGTTTCAGACTAGTTTTTAAGGCAAACAAATTTACGCTTTCTAAGAATGGCTTGTATTTGGAAAAAGGGTACCTTACTGATAACATGTTTAAATTGAATGTTATGACGATTGTATCCAAGAAAGTTGCTCCCACTGAGGCTAATAAAATTGTTTCCTCTTCTGCTTACATGCTTGAGTCTTCTTGTTTATGGCATTTTTGTTTGGGACATGTTAATTACAAGTCAATACAACGAATGATTAACCTTGACTTATTACCCAAACTGGACTTTAATAATAAAGAAAAATGCCAAATATGTGTTGAAGCAAAAATGGCAAAAGCACCATTTCCTTCAACGGAACGAAACACTGAATCCTTAGATTTAATTCATACAGACTTGTGTGATTTAAAGTTTGTACAAACAAGAGGAGGTAAAAAGTATTTTGTAACTTTTATCGACGATTGCACTAGATACTGTTATGTTTATTTGCTAAGTAGCAAAGAAGAGGCCGTTGATGCTTTTAAACATTATAAGAATGAAGTTGAGAATCAACTTAGCAAACGAATTAAATCAATTCGTAGTGATAGAGGTGGCGAATATGATACACCATTTAAAGAATTCTTTTCAGAACATGTCATTATTCATCAAACGACTGCATCATATTCACCTCAATCGAATGGTATTGCTGAACGCAAAAACCGTACTCTAAAAGAGATGATGAATGCTATGTTGATAAGTTCGGGTTTACCTCAGAACTTGTGGGAGGAAGCAATTCTCTCCGCCAACGTCATTTTAAATAGGATTCCATCTAAAAATACGGATAAAGCCCCATATGAACTTTGGAAAGGCTATAAGCCTAGCTACAAATACTTGAAAGTGTGGGGGTGTCTGGTGAAGGTTGCTGTACCTAAACCAAGACAAGTGAGAATCGGGCCTAAAACAATTGATTGCGCATTCATAGGTTATGCAACGAACAGTAGTGCATACCGTTTCTTAGCGCACAAATCGAACATTTCCGAGATACATGAAAATGTTGTCATGGAGTCGAGGAATGCAGTGTTCTTTGAAAATGTCTTTCCGAAGAAAGATAAAAACAGTGAAGAAGCTAGCACTAGTAAGCGAGTGCGTGAGACGACTCCTCAAGAAACTGAGGAACCTCGTTAAAGCAAACGGGCCAAAATACCAACATCTTTTGAACCAGATTTTCTAACCTACATGGTAGAAAACGAGCCGAGATCTTTCTCTGAGGCAATGACAACTCTAGAAGCTCCTTTTTGGAAAGAGGCAGTGAATAATAAGATAGATTCTATTCTTCAAAATCACACTTGGGAGTTCGTAGATCTTCCACCAGGAAGTAAACCACTCGGATGCAAGTGGATTTTTAGGAAAAAACTGAAAGAAGATGGATCTATTG
>AP025052.1:26532093-26633411 GCA_036186865.1 Eustoma russellianum | reverse complement strand
TGTCATGGAGTCGAGGAATGCAGTGTTCTTTGAAAATGTCTTTCCGAAGAAAGATAAAAACAGTGAAGAAGCTAGCACTAGTAAGCGAGTGCGTGAGACGACTCCTCAAGAAACTGAGGAACCTCGTTAAAGCAAACGGGCCAAAATACCAACATCTTTTGAACCAGATTTTCTAACCTACATGGTAGAAAACGAGCCGAGATCTTTCTCTGAGGCAATGACAACTCTAGAAGCTCCTTTTTGGAAAGAGGCAGTGAATAATAAGATAGATTCTATTCTTCAAAATCACACTTGGGAGTTCGTAGATCTTCCACCAGGAAGTAAACCACTCGGATGCAAGTGGATTTTTAGGAAAAAACTGAAAGAAGATGGATCTATTGATAAGTACAAGGCCAGGTTGGTAGCCAAGGGCTACAGACAGAAAGAAGGATTTTTCTTTGACACCTACTCACTAGTGACTAGGATCACTTCCATAAGGATGCTAGTGGCTATTGCTGCAGTCTATGATTTAGAAATTCATCAAATGGATGTGAAGACTGCTTTTCTGAGTGGTGAGTTAGAGGAAAAGATTTATATGGAACAACCTGAAGGATTCGTCGTTCCAGGACAAGAAAGGAAAGTGTGTGGACTTGTTAAGTCTCTGTATGTACTTAAACAAGCACCCAAGCAATGGCATTTAAAGTTTGATCAGGTAATGATGTCAAACGGCTTTAGGATCAAGGAGTGTGACAAGTGTGTGTACATCAAGAGCACACCAAATGCCTATGTGATAGTATGTCTCTATGTAGACTACATGCTAATCATGAGCAGTACTCGTGACATCATGTTGAATACAAAGAAGATGTTAACACGAAATTTTGATATGAAGGACATGGGGGTTGCCAATGTTATTCTAGGAATTAAAATTTCTCGGATGGATGATAGTCTTGTTATGTCGCAAACTCACTATATTGAATCTGTTCTCAAACGATTCAATATGTTTGAAACAAAACCAATAAAGACCCCACTTGACTTAAGTATACACTTAAGGAAAAACCGAGGCGAACCTGTAGCTCAATTAAAATACTCGCAGGTAATCAGGAGTCTGATGTACATAACAAATTGTACAAGACAAGACTTAGCTTGTTTAGTAAACAAATTGAGCAGGTTTACTAGTAATCCAAGTGATGATCATTGGAAAGCTCTAAATAGAGTGATGAGGTACCTAAAATACACAATGAATCTTGGATTACATTATACGAGATATCCAGCAGTATTAGAAGGATATTGCGCTGCAAATTGGATATCAGATAGTAAGGACTCGAAGTCCACCAGTGGATATTTGTTCACTGTTGGTGGTGGTGTTGTGTCGTGGAAATCCAAGAAACAAACGTGCATATCTCGGTCCACTATGGAAGCTGAGTTTATAGCACTGGACAAAGCTGGGGAAGAGGCTGGATGGCTTCGAAATTTCCTAGAAGATGTTCCATGCTGGCCTAAGCCAATCGCTCCTATTAGCATACACTATGATAGTCAGTCAGCTATAGGACGTGCTCAAAGCAGCATCTATAATGGTAAGTCACGACACATACGTCGGAGACATAACACCATTAAACAGTTGATCTCTAATGGCGTGATTTCCATTGATTACATAAAATCAATGGAGAATCTTGCGGATCCGCTTACAAAAGGCTTGCCTAGAGATCAGATGTCAAGATTGACAAACGGAATGGAACTAAAGCCTATAATGCAAGAATCTTTGTAATGGAACCCAACCTTGTTGACTGGAGATCCTAGAATCTTGGTTCAATGGGACAACTAAGGTATGAAGTTTCAGTTTAGCACTTACTCATTCTGTTACATAAAAGCGCTGTCTGCAGAGAATATTTAGGGTAAGCTAAAACTTTCAGTGATGTCCTATATCTTGATACATCAAGTGGAGTATGGCAGAATACTCTTGATAGGAATCCCTATGTAAGTGTGAAGTGGGGCCGCTTCTATGAGAACTCTGGGAGGCAAGATTTCTCTAAAACACTTTCTGAAACCAGGTTGTTCATGGCCAAAACGAACACAACCATGAGAACTAAAAGGGTGTTAAAGGAAATGTTGTGTGAGTATCGTTGTCTAGGTTCACAGGAAAGGCTGACTGGTTCAAGACATCAAGTCACTAATTAGCCGAGTGAATTCGATGATACATCACTATGAAAGGTTCAAAGCCAGAAGCTACCTTTTCTGATGCAACATTTTCTTGTCTGACTTCTCCTTAGAGTCTGCGTCTGCATTTGCATTAATTCTCATTCATGTGGGGGATTGTTGGAGGAATTAAAGTTTGGGCTTTGGCCCATTAAGGAAAGTTGCAAAACTTGGTTTTGCAATATACTTTGAGTTTAATTATAATTAGTTTCCGTTAATGAAAATCAAAAACTAATGGGTCCTTAATTATCTACGTGACGAGTAGTTAATTTTAGACTTTAGAATCACTCAATTATGATACCGGGTGAATGAGAAATTAATGCTCAAAGTAGATGGAAAACATGATTTAATGGGTGATGTGTACTATTTTTAGGAGGCCACATCACCCTTTTGGAGGAATACCACATTGGACAATTGAACTTGTTTAGCCACCTTATAAATGGCTAGAATGGACACTTTAGATGTGCCCTTGAGGCATAAGAAGTTTTTGACCAGAGGGAAGACCTAGAAAGTGCCATACGCATGCGCGCGCGCCATCGCTGCTCGCCCGTCTGTCCGGCCGGCTCGGCTCGGCTCGGGCTCGTGGGCTCGTGGGCCGGTCGGTTTCTATCTTTTTGGAGAAAATTTATTTAGGCTTTTGGATTAATTATTTTTGTAAATAGTTAAAGGCTTCAGACCTAGCTGCGCAGCGGCCCAAATTCTCTCCTTCAGGTCCGGTCCATTAACAAAACGCGTATCCGAGTTTGATCAAACGTTAGGTTTTGATTGTTAACGATTGTATCCGGTTTTGATTATTTAAAATCAAACGATTCGGTTTTGATATGTAAATCAAAAGTTCGGTTGTGATTATTGATATCAAACGGTCTCCTGAAGATCAAATGGTTTTGATCTAACGGAGGCGGAATAGGCAACTTTGATCCAACGGATAAAATTCAAACCGACCTAACCGCCCAACCGAATGTGGTTTTCATCTAACGCTCCAGATTTAATCCTGTGAATCGGTTTTCCATCTAACGGATGTAATTTAAACCTTCCAAAACCGCCGGAAGGTTTTAATCCGACGGCTCGTGTCGATCTACGGTTATGATCCGACGGTCACGATTCCTTCTGCGAAAACTGATTTCTAACTGATCCCTCTATATAAACAGAGGATGGGTGTGCAATCAGAACACACACTCATCTTCTAACTTTCGCATTCTTCTTCCTTTCTGCATCACGTCCAAGAGAAGTCAGGACACTCGAAGGTTCGTTGTAGTTCAAGTTCAGCAGTGCCGCTCAACTGAACAGGTACCCGTTGTATCCTGGGAGACGGTTGCTAACGTCGGTTAGGCACAGTATACCGGAGCAATACGTCTTAAGGACAGAGTCCTCAACTCGCCCCGGATTTGGCTTACTATTTACTGTTTTCATACGCACACACTGAACGATTGCGTCTTGTACAAGATTGATTGTTTCCAACAATATTGTCATTATGATACTGGAAAAAGTAGGCCCCGCAATGCAGCCCATTTTGCTCATATGAACATAGATTGGAGGGTATTATAGGTAGTTCATTGATTAACGTGATAAAAGATAATTCTTCAATTTCAGGATCTAACTTATTGTCAAAATAGCATGCAATTGGTTAATTCTATTCACATATAGAATTAAAAAAAGTTAAAATTAGAATATTCACTCTAATGGGATCGCTGCGACTGTCGTTCGAGGGCGTAACTGCCGGTCGCAAATCATCCGCCGATCATGGCCACGCCATCTGCACTCAATATGGATGAGATTTCAATGGAGAAGAGGATTGAGGAAACAGATCAACTCCGACTAAGTGTCAAAAAATACAAACGTCCGTTAAGAGATGATCCACCTCTATCATCTCGCCAGACTTGGCAATCTCCGAAGGTTTGGGTTGATCTATTAAGGAATACTCCTCCTCCAATTCACTTGCCTCCTAGAGATGGGTTATACACAGGAGATGGGAAAGATGATGAGGATTTCGACTGTGATACTCGTAACGCTAACACCGTCCAAGAAAGCGCTTACCCAATTCGGGGCTGGGAAGAGCTATCATTAGCGTGCCAACGGAAGAGTGTCAGGAGTTATGGCGACCATGGAGATGAGTATTGATCGTAAAACCATTAGGACATAATATTACCTATCGAATTTTAGAGCAACGGTTATCTGAAATGTGGGCAACAAATTGGCTGTTACATATTATTGATCTTGAGGATGGATATTTTGTGGTGCGGTTTTACTCACAGGAGGACTATATGTACGTCCTTGACAATTCAAGGACACTACTTGACAATTTCAAAGCTTCGTCCGGGATCCCTACCATCATCAGAACCAGTGTCCAAAACTCTTGTTTAGGTTAGGATCCCTGGTTGCCTCTTGAGTTCTTTAATGAATCTGTTTTGATGCGTGTTGGTTATAAGCTTGGGAAGGCGGTTAAATTGACAATAATACCATGGATGTTTCAGCAAATATGCGCGAGTGTGTGTAAAAATTGATCTCCCACAGCCTTTTATCTCAATTATGATCTTGAATGATGACCACCTCAAAGTTGAATATGAGATTCTGCACCAAATTTGTTTCACGTGTGGAAAATATGCCCATCGTACTGATGACTGTCCAATGCATCAGCCTGCTGAAAAGGACTTTCAGAATGAATAACCAAACAACATAATTAATCCTAATCTGGATGTACCCACTGACCTGTTTGGTCCTTAGATGATCGCATGAAATAAATCAAGGAGAAGGACGGCAACACCACAATCAGTCATTGATGAAGGCCGGAGCGAGAGTAACCAAAAGACTAACATAGGTAACATTTCTGACAGCACTGAGATGATTTCTCAAGGACCTAGATTTGCTCCCATTGCTGCGGATCAAGAAGAGCAGGAATCGAGTGGACCAATTACCCCTCTTGAAGTAAACTCCAATCTATCCGAGATGCAGGACCTCCAACGAGTTTTCGGATGTCCACTAAGGAACAGATGATTAAAACTCACGAGCGTAAAATAAAGGGTATTCATGTGAAGGAGGCGACGAAGATTAGGGTCCAATCCCAACGAGCAGTAACAACGGATCCTTCTAGCAGCAAAGTTTGAAGGGATCGACAATCATATAGGCAACTTAGCTGTCCGTCCAAATATTGGCGAGCAAAAATTTAATATGCATAGGCCTTTACATGATATTACTAATGTTGACTCAACTGGTGGGAGTATACTCAGTGATGGAGTTCAATTAAATAAACCCTTTGGTAGTAATATCACAATATATCCGGATATTGGTGACCTCAAAAAGCAACCAGATTCGCACCAAGGTTCTGAGATGAATGTCGATGGGACAGAGTTAAATGATTGTGGTAACATGCCTATGGTGCTAGGTGATCAATTTTTACCTGACCAAGATACAGTTCAGGTAACATTCCCACAATGAATTTATGTTAATGAAAGCTCTCTGTTAGAATTGTCGAGACGCAGGTTCGAGACGCAGGTTCTCCAGACACAGTCTGTGCGATTATCCGCATTGTAAGAGATCATAAACCAGACATCATGTTCCTTTGTGAAACAAGAGTTCCAAGTTCTCGAGCACGTCCGATCGTGCATAATACTTAACACATATGGTCACTGTGGATGACAAAATTCACACAAATCGCTCAAGCTGTGATAACGCAACTCTTGACACAACTATCACGCAAAGGAACATCGAGCAATTGAACAAAACAAGCAGAAGACGAAATTGAGAAAAGCTCAAAATGGCCAAAGAAACAAGGAAACTGCAGAATCTATTTCAGAAAAATATCTCCTACTATCACTTCTAGGAGCTACAGCAGAATTGCCTATATACAACCACCAGAGGCGGTTACAAGGAAGGAAAATGCGAGTTTACAAGAAACCCCCCAAACTAACTCTACTCTCTCTTATTTACAAAAGGGCAAAATGGTCTTTTCACAAATTTAAAACCGTTGGGCGCGTCAACCGCCTGCGTATCCTTCTTCTCCCTTCCTCTGCACTTCTGCTCCAACCTCCGCTTCCTTCAATCACACCACCAACCGTTTGCTATTCCTTATCTTCATTTCACTGCTGAACCTCATCTCAAATATCGATTCTCAGTATGTTCAATTTGGCCAACTAGCACTTATACTTGGCTATTGTGGTACGCTTCTGTTGCTGCAATTCTTGCTCCCTTTGATCACCAGCTTCGACACCCTCCTCAAATCTGACTGCGCATATATATTACGTAGCCCAAGTGCAGCAGTCAGATTGGTCATTCTTTGTATATCCAATGCTTTGGTGAATATGTCTGCCAGCTGATGATCAGTTCTTACAGGAATAGGTTTCACCACCCCTTCAAGATATTTTTGCCTCACAACGTGACAATCTATCTCAATATGCTTAGTACGTTCATGGAAAACTTGATTTTCCACTATATAGATAGCACTTCTACTGTCACAAAATAGTTCAACAGGACCTTCTTGCTGTATTTTTAGATCCCCTAGCAAATACACTAACCACTGTATCTGACAAGTGGCAGTTGCCAATGCCCTATACTCAGCTTCTGAAGAAGATCTGGATACCGTGGTTTGCTTTTTAGCCTTCCACGATATTAACGACTCTCCCAAAAACATGCAAAATTTGGTGATGGACCTCTTTGTTTCCTGGCAACCCGCCCAGTCTGTATCTGCGAATGCCTTAAGCTTGAGTTCTCCATTTGCAGGAAAATACAAACCTTGTCCCGCAGTTCCCTTGATGTACCTCAACAGCCTATTGGCTGCCTTGAGATGTGCTTCAGTTGGAACGTCTAAAAACTGTGACAATTGTCAAACGGCAAACGTGATGTCAGGCCTCGTAATGGTCAGATACAATAACTTCCCAATAAGACTTCTGTATCTGGGAATATCTTCAGCTACTACTGAGTCTCCATGTTGCAGTTTAACTCCTTTATCCATTGGAGTCTTGGCAGGTTTTGACCCAAGATACCTTGTACTGTCAAGTAACTCCATAGCATACTTCCTTTTGGCATAGTATAATGCCCCCCTTGATCTAGCGACCTCAATGCCTAGGAAATAATGTAATTCCCCCACATCCTTTATCTGAAAAGTGGTGTGAAGATAATCCTTCAAGTGTTGAATAGCTTTCATTGAGGAGCTAGTCACAATAACATCATCTACATAGACAAGCACCACCAACAAAGCATCTGATGTAGTCTGAGTGAACAGAGTGTAATCATGCTGAGATTGAGTAAAACCTTTGTGAATGAGTGCTTGAGTGAACTTCTCATTCCATTGCCTACTTGCTTGCTTAAGTCCATACAATGATTTTTGAAGCTTACATACAATGTTAGTAGCAGAGGCACTTAAACCCGGCAGGAGCTGCATATATATTTCTTCAGAAAGTTCGCCATGTAGAAACGCATTGTTAACATCCAGTTGGTGAATGAACCAATCCTTACTGGCAGCTAAGGCTAGAACTAATCTGACAGTGGTCAATTTGGCTACTGGGGAGAAGGTATCTGTAGCGTCCCGCTCCCGAACCCTAGCATCGGGAACAGTACGCCCGCCGTATCTCTCTAAGGAGAATACAAAGCGTCGAATCAATTTCCAACATGTCCGAAAAGACGTAGAAATTTTTCGCGCGGAAACGAAATACAATAACATAAAGCTTTCTTGATAAATAAAATTCGTTAATACAATGATGAATCAACTCCTGACAATATCGTAAGTCTGGAAATCTAAACAAGGTGATGTTCGATGAGATCCCAATAAAATAAAGACAACAGTCGCAGGGCCTTCTTACATCCTAGGCGCGACCATCAGTCTACCCATACTACTGTGTCAGCCCCGTCCTCAGCAAAGTTATAGTCGTACTCTTACTCGTGCTCACCTGGTGGGGGGGGGGAAGTAGGGGTGAGTGACTGGGAAATCACTCAGTAGGCACCTGCCTCCAAGTAGTACAAGACGAGCATCCAAAAATGATATAACACATAGCACGTAGAACATGATATCACATAAGCATACGAATGCGGAAACGTAATTCACCCCAAATAAAATGCGCAACAACGTGATGCATGTCTTACTATGCATGTCACACGCAACAAAGTCATGTCACACAAGATGCCGATAACTCCACCATGCAATGCATGATCCCGGGACCTAACTGAGTGGCTGTGGGTCGTACCCACCCACAGTCACCATCCTGATTCCTGAGTGTACTTGGCCCCGCCACCGTACACCATCCTGAGCGCCCGTAACCCGTACGTCACGACCCACCATCATGCAATGCACGTGCCATGAATGCAAATAACACAATCGCCTGAGGCCCCTGGCCCATCCTTACCATCCTCCGACACTCAAATCTAGGTTCATTTAACAGTCGTCTGAGGCCCTTGGTCCATCCTCACCATCCTCCGGCACTTAAATATAGGTTCATTTATTATCCGAGTAATGATTTAAATGTTGTTTGATGTTAAATCTACTTTTCATGGCTTGTATACAATTATTGTGCATTTTCTATATTTTTCCTCATTTTTCCCTAATTTATTTCTATTTATTACTTAGTTATCTTAATTAAATAAATTGTCAATATTACTAAAATTTAATGAAAATAATTTACTTTTGGTATTTTATAATTTCTGGAACTTATTTACAATTTTTTGATATTTATTTATATTTTTTCTATAATTATTACTATTTTTAATTAATTAATTATCAATTATGAAAATTAAAGAATTTCAGAAATAAAACCAAACCAATTTCTCTGCTAATTGGGCTGGCCATCCCGCCAGCCCTGGTCCGCCCTCTGGATTCGGCCCGGAATCGCCAGCGATCCGGCCTGCAATCCTAGTTTGTTTTTTTTGCTTACCGCGATATTGGGCCGGCTGGCAGCTGGCCCGGTCTGTTGGCCATTTGGCCCGGATCCGCTAGCCTGCCTTCCCTTTTTTTTATATCTCACGATAATGGGCCAAGCCCTGGTGCGCAGCCGGCCCGTTAGGGGCTGGCTTGCCTCCAGTCCCTGCCTCCTGTCCGGGCTTTCGGCCCTTTTCGGTTTTTTTTAAATAATTGTAATTTCCAGCGCAGGGCGCCAGTGCAGTGCTGGGAGCGCATGAAGGGCCACGCGCGGCCGCTTTCAGCGGCGCGTGCGGCGCACCGGCGGTCTCCGGCGACCGTTTTTCGACCCCGATCTACATTTTTGCCTATTTCCAGTCTATGGAAACCTAATCTAAGGCCAAACAACATTTAGAAATTTCCTAATCATGTCAAAAGTGGGATATTTTGGATTATCAAATTTTTCCCTAAAATCAAATTAAAGCCACGCAAAACAGAGTACACATAACCACAGTCTGCAACTTTCATGCTTCTCACAGAATCAACAGTATGCTATCGAAGTTAACAATTAAAGCGACACAAACATATAATATATCACCAAAGCATGCTTGCATTTGTACCAAATGGAGGGAGAAAAGGGAACCTACCTGGATTGCGGTCTCCTCCTCTTTTTCTTCTTCATTTTCCTTTCTTTTCTATTATGCCCCTCCCTCTCTACGTTCTTCCTCTTGTTTATTTTTTTTGATTATTATTCCTTTTTTTTTCAATTTCTTAACCCCTTTTTAAGGTTGAAACTGCCGAGATTTATGGGGGTGGGGAACGGTTTACCCTCCATTATCTCCTTCCATGTTATTTTTTTTTAAATTTTAATTTAATCAAAGCCTTATCCACTTACCTTCATTTACTTATTTTTCTTTTTCTTTTTCTTTTTTTATATATTTTGTTTTTTTCTTCCTACGGCACCAGTTTATTATTTATTTTTTTCCTATTATATTTCACTTATTTTCTATTTTTCTTTTCCTACTCTATATTATTACCTATATGCATATATATATATATACACACATGTATAACAATTGTATGAAATTACAAAATTACTCGTACATAGTTAAAACGTCACAACTAGTTTAATTTCGAGAGCATCGTTACGCCAACGACTACCTAGTTTTAAATTAACATATACTGATTAGTTAAAGAACTATTCCGGGTTGTAACATCCTACCCCCCTTACAAGAAGTTTCGTTCTCGAAACTTGTCGTACCTTATTCAGAGAGGTCAGGTGGCGCTCGCGCGTCTCATCTTCTAGCTTCTGTGTCGTTTCGTTTTTCTTATGATTGTTCCATTGCACCTTGACATATAAAATAACTTTCCTCCTCAGCTCTTGACTTTGCGGTTTATGATCCGAATGGGGGTCTCTTCATATGACGCGTCCGGTCAAATCCTTAAAGACGGTGCATCCAGCAAATGACTCGGATATGAGACGTACCTTCTCAACCGAGAATCATAAAATTCGTTGTGCACCTGTGTTAGAACCAGAGGTAACGCCAAGCGGTAAGCTAACGAACCGGTCTTTTCGAGTATCTCATAAGGCCGAATGTGTTGCAGTCTCGGCTTGTCGTTCAGACCAAATTATGTAACACCCTTCATAGGCGATACCTCCAGATAAACCTTTTCTCCGATTGTAACTTCCAGATGACGTCTCTCCGAGTCCGTCCAGCTCTTATTTCTATCTTGAGCAACCTTGAGTCTTTCTCGAATCAAATTTATCTTCTTCTTGGTCTGCTCAACCAACTCTGGACCAGTGATAGCGCGCTCTCCAATTTCATCCCAATTGATAGGGGATTTGGCACTTACGCCTGTTGAACGTCTCAAATGGCGTCATGCCGATGGTGTTACGATAGTTGTTGTGGTAGGAGGATCCAATCATCTTGACCATATCTTCCCCGTTTCCCTTGAAGTGAGGGACGCAAGTCTTCAATATGTCTTCCAATGTCTGTGTCGTCTTTCCCGACTACTCATCAGTCTGGGGATGAAATGCAATGCTCAACGTAGCATCGTCCATTATACATTTCAGCACACTCAAGTTCTAATGCATGTTGCCGTTTTAATGGTTAAATTGTAGAACACGTTTCGTTTACACAAATAGTACGTTGTGTTTTCTTATTGATTTTTATTATTATTATTGTTATTATTATTTTATTTTTATTATTTTTTTTGATGCAGGTATGACTTACGTATCATACGTAGCTCATGCATTCACAATCCGTTCTCTGCAGTTCGTCACATGTATTACGTTTATACCATTTGTTTGACTCTTTTTTTTACTGTAATGTAAGTATATATAATTTGTTTAGGTGTTCAAGTATGATAATTAAATAACCCCCTTTTTTTGTGTTTTCCTGTTATTAACTTATTTACTCGTTAATCTATTACTATGTTGTTATACAATACTATACCGTTCCTAACTCATAATTAGCATGCCATACTACAATTGCGCATGTTTGTTAATTAATTTTTTTTAGTCAGCTAGTACATATAATCCTATTTTATCGTATATCTTTTGTATGTATAGGTATATGTGTATATAACATCTATATTATATTTGTTTTTTTATTTCTAGGTAAGTATGTTACTTCAACCTGATATATTTTCTTTTTTTCCGTCATATATAGTGGTTAATTAAGTTTTTTTTCCTTTGTGGTGCTTATTGTTCATGTTGTACTTGAATTAGAAATTTTATTAGGCATAGAGGGGTGACATGTGATGGTGGGGTAAGCTATTGGTTTTGCAGCTGTGACTGCGGTTTTTACTATTAACAACTTAAGTTATTTTGTTTATAGGTTGTGATACGTTATATACTTGCTTGAGTCGTGCATGAGTATGATGTGTCTTATTTTGTGTTTGTGCACCTAATCTTCCTGTGGTATATCTATACAATTTGTTGAGTTATGTTGCTGTATATTCATAGTTCATTTTGTTAAGGTGGTATCTCTTTTTTTTTCATTTGTTTTTTCCTTTTTTTTGTACTGTGTTATGCTTATTGGTGTAGTTATGTTGGATTTTGTGCGATGGGCAACTCAGTACGTGTTGGATATGTGGCAATATGTCGTAAGGTATGTTGTATGGATCAGTGGGTGTATATATAGTTAATTGGCAAAAATTGTGTATTATGATCTTGTGTTTAAGTATTTTTTTTTGCTCAGCGAAGTTTTGTTGATATCTTTATTGGTATCAATTGTCCACTCGAACTTTGTCTCCTTATGCTTCCGTCTGTCCAGGGGCACCAGTATCGATGAAAATCCTTAAACGAATTTCCCGTAGCAGCTGGCCACCCCAGGAAACTCCTTACTTCAGTCGTCTTGGTTGGTCAGGGCTACTCATCGATATCCTTCATCTTCTTCGGATCCACTGAGGTCTTCTCTTCTGAACTTACGTGACTTAAGGAAGGCACGCTTCCGCTGCGCAACTCTGATAATTCATATCTGACTCACGTCCTCTGTACTGATGATGAGTCATTGATACCTGGTCACCGGCGATTGAACTCCAATATGACGTCGCCAGCCTTTTCGATGTCCGCATCAGTCATCACGTGAATATGAGCACCGATCCTTGCTTCCTTTTCATATTGTTCTTGATTTTGCTGTGATGGTGGCGCTGACCTCTGCTCAGTGCCCTTACTCGTAAAACGTCCTTGTTGATTGCACTCATACTTGCATCCTCCTCATATACCGACCCAAACGTGGCATCAACAATGAGCACATGGTGGTCACGGTGGCCATGCACTCCTCTACAGCTGTACTTCCATCGCGAGCGGTCTTGTGTTTATTAGCGGCCATGTCCCATATTTATGCCTCCCGGTGAAGGGTCCCTATATCCTCGGATTCCGGACGTCCTGCATTTCCATGTAGTAGAACCTCAGATCTGGTGGTGGCATCGGTGGAAGCCGCTGGTTCAACTGTTACTGCCGCTATTGCGCCAAAGTGGTGGCCATGGTGTCAACCAATGTCTGGAGAATGGTCCCCTGATTCCGGTGGTCGTATCATAACCACCGTTGCCTCCTTTGCCAGATTTACGACGCGACGGCATTTTCTTGGATTTTGTACGAACCTTGATGAGAATTTGGATTGACGAAAATAATAGAGGGATTTGATCATTTAGGGTGCTCCTGCGGAAAGTTCAGGGGTACAACGGTAATTAAATGAAGAAAGCTCACCAACGGCACACACACCACTTAACCCGATCATTACTTAGGTCTACTTTATTTATTAGGGGTATAGTCGTTATTCCTAGGTAAAGATCATGGCTTATGTCTAAGTGATCTAGTTAATCCTGCGTTTCCGAGGCGGATCTGAAGCCTCGGCTCTGATACCACCTGTAGCGCCCTGCTCCTGAACCCTAGCATCGGGAACAGTGCGCCCGCCGTATCTCACTAAGGAGAATACAAAGCGTCGAATCAATTTCCAACATGTCCGAAAAGACGTAGAAATTTTTCGCGCGGAAACGAAATACAATAACATAAAGCTTTCTTGATAAATAAAATTCATTAATACAATGATGAATCAACTCCTGACAATATCGTAAGTCTGGAAATCTAAACAAGGTGATGTTCGATGAGATCCCAATAAAATAAAGACAACAGTCGCATGGCCTTCTTACATCCTAGGCGCGACCATCAGTCTGCCCATACTACCGTGTCAGCCCCGTCCTCAGCAAAGTTATAGTCGTACTCTTACTCGTGCTCACCTGGTGGGGGGGGGAAGTAGGGGTGAGTCACTGGGAAATCACTCAGTAGGCACCTGCCTCCAAGTAGTACAAGACGAGCATCCAAAAATGATATAACACATAGCACGTAGAACATGATATCACATAAGCATACGAATGCGGAAAGGTAATTCACCCCAGATAAAATGCGCAACAACGTGATGCATGTCTTACTATGCATGTCACACGCAACAAAGTCATGTCACACAAGATGCCGATAACTCCGCCATGCAATGCATGATCCCGGGACCTAACTGAGTGGCTGTGGGTCGTACCCACCCACAGTCACCATCCTGAGTGTACTTGGCCCCGCCACCGTACACCATCCTGAGCGCCCGTGACCCGTACGTCACGACCCACCATCATGCAATGCACATGCTATGAATGCAAACAACACAATCGCCTGAGGCCCCTGGCCCATCCTTACCATCCTCCGACACTCAAATCTAGGTTCATTTAACAGTCGTCTGAGGCCCTTGGCCCATCCTCACCATCCTCTGGCACTCAAATATAGGTTCATTTATTATCCGAGTAATGATTTAAATATTGTTTGATGTTAAATCTACTTTTCATGGCTTGTATACAATTATTGTGCATTTTCTATATTTTTCCTCATTTTTCCCTAATTTATTTCTATTTATTACTTAATTATCTTAATTAAATAAATTGTCAATATTACTAAAATTTAATGAAAATAATTTACTTTTGGTATTTTATAATTTCTGGAACTTATTTACAATTTTCTGATATTTATTTATATTTTTCCTATAATTATTACTATTTTTAATTAATTAATTATCAATTATGAAAATTATAGAATTTCAGAAATAAAACCAAACCAATTTCTCTGCTAATTGGGCTGGCCATCCCGCCAGCCCTGGTCCGCCCTCTGGATTCGGTCTGGAATCGCCAGCGATCCGACCTGCAATCCTAGTTTGTTTTTTTTACTTACCGCGATATTGGGCCGGCTGGCAGCTGGCCCGGTCCGTTGGCCATTCGGCCCGGATCCGCTAGCCTTCCCTTTTTTTATATATCTCACGATAATGGGCCAAGCCCTGGTGCGCAGCCGGCCCGTTAGGGGCTGGCATGCCTCCAGTCCCTGCCTCCTGTCCGGGCTTTCGGCCCTTTTCGGTTTTTTTTTAAATAATTGTAATTTCCAGCGCAGGGTGCCAGTGCAGCGTTGGGAGCGCGTGAAGGGCCACACGCGGCCGCTTTCAGCGGCGCGTGCGGCGCACCGGCGGTCTCCGGCGATCGTTTTTCGACTCCGATCTATATTTTTGCCTATTTCCAGTCTCTGGAAACCTAATCTAAGGCCAAACAACCTTCAGAAATTTCCTAATCATGTCAAAAGTGGGATATTTTGGATTATCAAATTTTTCCCTAAGATCAAATTAAAGCCACGCAAAACAGAGTACACATAACCACAGTCTGCAATTTTTATGCTTCTCACAGAATCAACAGTATGCTATCGAAGTTAACAATTAAAGCGACACAAACATATAATATATCACCAAAGCATGCTTGTATTTGTACCAATTGGAGGGGGAAAAGGGAACCTACCTGGATTGCGGTCTCCTCCTCTCTTTCTTCTTCATTCTCCTTTCTTTTCTATTATGCCCCTCCCTCTCTACGTTCTTCCTCTTGTTTATTTTTTTTGATTATTATTCCTTTTTTTTTCAATCTCTTAACCCCTTTTTAAGGTTGAAACTGCCGAGATTTATGGGGGGTGGGGAACGGTTTACCCCCCATTATCTCCTTCCATGTTATTTTTTTAAATTTTAATTTAATCAAAGCCTTATCCACTTACCTTCATTTACTTATTTTTCATTTTCTTTTTCTTTTTCTTTTATATATTTTTTTTCTTCCTACGGCACCAGTTTATTATTTATTTATTTTTCCTATTATATTTCACTTATTTTCTATTTTTCTTTTCCTACTCTATATTATTACCTATATGCATATATATATATACACACATGTATAACAATAGTATGAAATTACAAAATTACTCGTACATAGTTAAAACGTCACAACTAGTTTAATTTCGAGAGCATCGTTACGCCAACGACTACCTAGTTTTAAATTAACATATACTGATTAGTTAAAGAACTATTTCGGGTTGTAACAGTATCAATGCAATCAACTCCTAACTGCTGAGTTAATCCCTTAGCCACGAGCCTTGCTTTATAACGCTCCACTGATCCATCAGCACGATATTTGGTCTTGTATAACCATTTACATCCTATGGGAGTTTTTCCTGCAGGAAGAGGTACTAAAGACCAAGTACGATTAGCATTGAGAGCATCAATTTCCTTCTGCATTACCTGAGACCAGCACTCATGCTGTGATGCCTCATGATATGTGACAGGGTCAGGATTTACACTAATGTTAACAGTATATGTCCTATACTCAGGAGTTAACGAATCAAATGACATATATTGTTGAATGGGATGAGAAACAGAATTGGTGTTAGGACAAGCACTTGTTAAGACATTACAATAATAATCACGTAAATATGATGCCTTTTGTCTGTGTTTGATGGGTCTTTCTTGCTCAAGAGGTGGGAGGTCAATAGTGATGGTGGGAATATGTGTTGCAGGTAAGGAGTTATAAGATTGCCTATCTTGTAGTGAAGGAGACGGCACGTTTGATTGAAGTTGTGATTCTGCGGAATCTGCAGTATCTGGTTGACCGGATGGAATATTTTCAGTTGAGATTTCCGCTGTATTTGGAATGGATGTTGATACAGGTAGGGTGGACATAAGTGTGAGATCAGATACAAGGTGGTGTTTAGTTAGAATATCATCGACATGGGGTGATGAAGACGCTGTTGTGCTATAAGGAAAGACATGTTCCTGAAATATGACATGTCTTGAGACAAATATGGTTCTGGTATCTAGATCTTGAAGTATATGGCCTTTGGAGTACAAGGGAACACCAAGATATACACAAGTTTTGGCTTTTGGGTCGAATTTCCCTTTTTGTGGTGCGGTATTATATGCAAATGCTTGACATCCAAAGACTTTCAGATCATTATAGGAGGGATTAAGGTTTAAAAGGCTGAAGTATGGAGTTTGATTGTCCAGAATTGGTGTAGGCAGAAGATTAACAATGTATGTGGCGTGCTGGATACAAAATCCCCAGAGTTCAAGTGGGAGATTAGCTTGAAATCTTAAGGCTCTAGCAACAGTGAGCAGGTGCTGTTGCTTTCTCTCTACCAAGCCGTTCTGCTGCGGTGTATATGGGCAACTTTTTTAGTGTATGATGCCCCTTTGAGAGAAGAACTGAGTCAAAGATAATTCATGGGCATTATCACTCCTGATGACTTTTATTTTCTTGGCAAACTGTGTTTCAACATAATAATAGAAACTCTCAATAACTTGTTTTTCCTCTAACTTGGCTCTAATCAAATATGTCCAAGTAAATCTACTTTTATCATCAACGATAGTAAGGAAGTAAGTTTGCCCATATAGTGTGGGTACCCTGTATGGATCCATATGCCAATATGTCACAAGTCAAAGCAACAAGTAGAAGTGGATTCAGACACAGGAAATGGTAAACGTTTTTATTTTGCCATTGGACACACTTTACAGAATGACTTCACATCTGATACCCTGAAAGAGGGAGCTATTTTATTTATTTCTTTCAGTCTTGGCATTGAGGCATGACCAAGCCTGAGGTGCCATAGCATAAAAGATGAACAACAGTGGGAACAGGAAGAAGAAAAACAAACAGACGATGGCTTCTTATTCAAAGAACTTGTGCTCACTGGATCCTTCTTTCTAGTGTCTGGCAGCTCGAATGTGCTAGTGAGATAGTAAAGTCCATTTATCAATCTAGCTGAACCAATCTTTCTCTTGGAGTATTGGTCCTGAAGTACACAGTTGTAACCATGGAAGTAAGCACAAACATGAGACACCACAGACAACTTACTCAAAGACAGTAAGTTAAAGGAAAATGATGGAACATATAGAACATCAAGTAAAATAATGGACTGACTAAGAATAACCGTACCAGTATGAGTAGTTGTGACTGATGTATTATTTGGCATTTTTACTGATATGTTATGAACAAGTCTAATCTGAGTGAAGAAGGACAAAGAACATGATATATGATTCGTTGCCCCTGAGTCTAGAATCCATATACTGGAAACATTAGAGGAAACCTTACATGTCACCTTATCAGTATGCATCATAGCCTGAACACTCATCACAGAGGGATGATAAGTAGCAGCTGAATCAGAAACAACAACGTTCTTTGACTCATTAGAACAATTCAGAATATTCATCAGCTTATTGTATTGCTCCATAGTGGGCAAAGGCATTGGCAGCTGTTCTTGGGGCATTGATACAACATAGTGAGCAAAGGCATTGGCAGCTGTTCTTGGGGCATTGACACAACATCAGTCTGATTTTGATTGCTTTCATCATCCCTTAACATGTTCACATCTTGACAAGAAACATCAGTCATGTTAACTGTGGCCTTACTTTGAACCCGGGGGGAAATCCATACTTTTTGTAACATCTCTCCACAGTATGTCCAGCCTTTCCACAATGCGTACAAACAGGCCGTTGGGAAATATTGTGATAACCTCTGCTTGTTCCTCTAGACATGCCCCTAAAACCTCCAGTCTGGGGTCTAGGATTAAAACTTCCAACAGCAAAGCTCGCAGGCTCAGACATGTTTTGACCACCAGTTACCAAGGCAGTTGGATTGTTAGAAAACTGATGTGACACACCACCTGCCATAATCTTTCTCTCATACTGCAACGCCATTGAGAAAGCAGTAGAAATACTTGGCAGAGGTGTCATGACAAAAATTTGAGACCTCACAGGGTCAAACTCTGAGCTTAAACCTTTGATGAATTTGATTACGAAATCTCCTTCCACAAACTTGGAGACTTTCCCAACTATATCACATGTACACCTACTACACGAACATCTAGGTATAGGTCTTAAAATCAACATTTTTTCCCAAAGTGATTTCAGTCTAGTAAAATAATCATTGATGGACATACCTTCTTGTTTAACCGCGTAAAACATTTCTACCAAATCAGACAGGCGGAATGGATCTCCTCCAGCATACCTCAATGTCAAATCATTCCACACATCACGTGTTGTCTCAAACCACATGATGCTCTGCGCGATTGCTGGAGTGACACAGTTCTGGATCCAAGACTGTACCATTGTATTGCACTGATTCCACGTAAGGTATGTATCGTCATTCTCTCCTGGTTTCCTCATGGTTCCATCAATGAAACACATTTTGTTCTTGATGGTTAACGCCATGCGTAATGTCCTACTCCATGAATGTAAGTTGTGGCTATTGAGTGGAAACTGAACAAGCACCGCTGCTGGACTCTCATTCAGATGCAAATATAATGGATTTGACACAAAATTGTCAACATTGTTATTACGACTAGTGGATGCGGAAGCAGAACTCATGATTGCGAGCTCAACAACAAGAAATCAACAATGAATCAGTAATTCGCTAATCTAATCAACGAACTATGATTCGCTCTGATACCATGACAAAATTAACACAAATCGCTCAAGCTGTAATAACGCAACTCTTGACACAATTATCACGCGTAGAAGACGAAATTGAGAAAAGCTCAAAATGGCCAAATGAACAAGGAAACTGCAGAATCTATTTCAGAAAAATATCTCCTACTATCACTTGTAGGAGCTACGACAGAATTGCCTATATACAACAACCAGAGGCGGTTACAAAGAAGGAAAATGCGAGTTTACAAGAAACCCCTCTAACTAATTCTACTCTCTCTTATTTACAAAAGGGCAAAATGGTCTTTTCACAAATTTAAAACCGTTTGGCACGTCAACCGCCTGCGCCTCCTTCTTCTCCCTTCCTCTGCACTTCTGCTCCAACCTCCGCTTCCTTCAATCACACCACCAACCGTCTGCTATTCCTTATCTTCACTTCACTGCTGAACCTCATCTCAAATATCAATTCTCATTATGTTCAATTTGGCCAACTAGCACTTCTACTTGGCTATTGTGGTACGCTTCTGTTGCTGCAATTCTTGCTCCCTTTGATCACCAGCTTTGACAGTGGAAGCTCATGGCTTTGCCGGCGGCCTTTGATGTCTATGGGATGCTAGCAGTGTAAGGTTACACGTATTGTCCTTTACTGCCCAAATCTGAATTTTGGAGTTATGGATGATATCTCAATTTCATGGACACTATCTTTGGTTTATGCAGCACCAACACAATCCATCAGAGAAAACTTTTACAAATATGTTGAAGACATACACCACTGTATGAGTGTGCCTTGGATTTTAATTGGTGATTTCAACCAAGTTATTAATCAAGCTAACAAGAGGGGTGGACGTGCCGTATATGGACATGACGTTGATCATATGAGGAAAATGGTTGATGATTGCCATTTGATGGAGGTATCATATTCGGGGTCCGAAGCATACATGGTCCAATGGGCATTTTGGATATCATCTAATTGAACGACGAATAGATCAAGGATGGGCAAATCCTAAGTGGCATCTGCAGTTTACTACAACCATGATACATTATTTACCGAGGACACAGTCTAACCATAGTCCTCTTCTCCTCGTAACTGATGCTACATTACATCACCCGATAGTGAGTCGATCTTTTAAATTCCAAGCATGCTGATGGACCATAAGCTGTTTGCACCATTTATATAGTCTGCGTGGAAAGTATATGAAGAAAACTTTTGTCGAACCATCGATGAATTTACGCAGCACATGTAGACATGGCATAAAGAAGTATTCGGTGATATAGCACAACATTGTAAGTGTTGAAGTATTGGCAATACATCTATAGTTTGTAGAGATACATGTTAGTTGTACAGATAGATAGTTGGGCTCTTTCTATTTAGCCGTTAGGGATATAGCCATTAGTATTTTGTCACTTTCCTCTGTTTGCTTTCATATATAAATAATGCACAGTAGCAATAGGACAGTAGTGAGTTTTACTTGAATATCTCTTAATAATAAGATATCTCTTCTTGAGTTATGAATACTTCTACATGGTATCAGAGCTTTTGAAGCTCCAAATCAATCACAAGTTTTTTAAGAACAACGGAGCCGGAGATCCTCATCTGGTGCTTCGAAGGAAAAGGAACACATCTTCTACAATCTCGGATAACACTGTCCTTCTATTTCTCGGGGACTCAAATATTCAGTCTGTTCTATTCCACAAGGGACATTTCCTCTCCCACCACTGTTCTGTTCGTGTGGACGACGGCAGGACTTTTCAGACGAGGTTGACAAACTGAAAAAATAAGGAGATGACTTGGGGAAGAAAGACTTATCAGGGGTATTTTGGTAAAATTATCTCTTTAATGTTCCTTAACGGTCTCGTTACAGATCTTAAACGGATCAGGCACTCCGTTTAGATCCCGTCTAGATTTCTTTCTACTCCGTTTGTTACCCAGCTCAGTTTTGGAGGGGGTGCCACGTTGCCAATTGCATTGGCTGCTGTGTTGCATGTTGGACACGACAGCCAGCTGGCTGTCCTTTCCCCCACTTTTCACTTCTTTTCTCTCTTATTTCGTACATGCACTTTCCAAGGCATTAAACCCACTTTCTTTTCCCTCTCATTTCGAACGGGGTATTCTCCAAGGCTTTAAAGCACATTTAATACCATTCTAATTTGTCCTCTCTTTTCGTACTCTTGTCTTTCCAAGACATCAAATGCAATTTAATGCCCCCAATTTTTACCTGCACCACTTGATTCTCAGGATCTTTTTGTACTTCTTATATACCAACTCTCTTTATAACCTATCTTCTCTACAAAATTGATTTCTCATCTGCAATCACCATTATTCACATCCTGTCCAAGATTTGATCTTTTCGTTTCAACTCTTCTTGTTCTACTCCCATGGATGATCAAGGGAGTGAGGTTACTAGTACTCCTGGAGGTTCTGACGGAGGAAAAAACTCAGCATCCTCTTCCTCTGTTGGATCTCTTCTGGATTCCACTCCTGTCACCATTACTAACCAAAAATTGCATGGCAATAATTACCTACCATGGAGCCGGGCTGTGGAACTATTCATTACTGGGAGGGGTAAAAAGGAGTACTTGTCAGAAAACATGGTGATTCCAGCTGAAAATGACGCAAAGTTTCCTATCTGGGAAGCAGAAAATTCAATGATCATGTCTTGGCTGTTGGGATCTATGATTCCAGAGGTGAGTAACACCTTCATGCTATATCCCACGGCAGCTGCCATATGGAGTGCCACCAAAGAGATGTATTTCAAACGGGATAACATCTCAGAGCTATACGAGTTGGAAACTCAGCTAAAAGACGTCAAGCAAGGAGAACAAACTGTGAGTAAGTTCTTTAGTACTGTGACACAAATCTGGCAGCATATTGATTCTCTTGAAATATACCCCTGGGCCTGCTCTGCTGATGAGCAGCGGTACAAGCAAATCAAGGAAACTCGAAGGCTATTTGGCTTTCTTTCTGGACTGCACAAAGATTATGATGCTGTAAGGAGTAGGATCCTAAGTACCAAGTCTTTCCCTTCGGTTAACACTGCATTTTCTGAAATCCGTCTAGAAGAAAGTAGGATTAAGGTTATGATAGGGCCTCCCGTGGTCTCATCTGAGGTATCTGGACTTTTAACTCAAGAAAGTGATAATAAAAGGGATCTAAACTTTCTAGCAAGAAAAACTGGCTCTAAGTCTAATGCTAATGACTCTAAAGGCTCTGTTAAGAAATATTGTAGGTACTGTCACAGGGAAGGCCATGCAATTGAAGAATGTTATAGGAGACCTGGCTCTACTGTGAAGCCACCTCCTTACTTCAAACAATTTAACCCCAAGCAGAATTCAGGGAAATCTGACTCATGTTCCTCCTGGAGGTCAGATGCAAATTCTTGGAAGTCACCAAGAGCAGCCGTTCCTGATGACTCAACGTCATCAGAAATCATTTTTACTCAAGCCCATTTGGATGCTGTTCTACGGGTTCTGGAAAGTCAAAGATCCCAGTCTCAATCTCAGGGTGAACAGATCAGGGCCACTATGGCCAGTACAGGTAAAGGAGGTAAGTCTCTCCTGTGGATTATTGATTCTGGAGCAACTTGTCATATGACCTCTAACAGATGCTTACTTGATTGTTTTAAACCATTTAACACTCAAAGAAAAGTGAAAGTTGCAAATGGTGATAGTCTTGATATTGTAGGGTATGGGACTACTAAGTTGTCTAACAGGTTAACTCTCACACATGTCTTGTATGTCCCAAAACTTGACTGTAATCTGATTTCTGTAAGAAAACTCATGGCAAACAATTGTTGTTGGACTCTGTTTACACCCCTTAAGTGTTACTTTCTATCTCCTTCCTCTTCTGGCTTTCAGGAGAAAGCTTTGAAGGAGAAGATGGACAAGGGGATGATTGGCAGTGCTAGCCTGCAGGATGGACTTTATTTTTTGGACACTGACATGTCAGGGGGTGTGAAGAGCTGTCCCAGTACCTATTCTTGTATGAACTGTAATACGGATGTTCCTAGAATAGGTGATTCTAGAATAGCTTCTATTTTGCTATGGCACCAAAGGTTAGGCCATCCTAATTTCATGTACCTTAGGAAACTTAGACCTGATCTGTTCAAAGATGTGTCTGTAAACTATCTCAACTGTGAAACATGTCTTTTTGGTAAACAATCACGACACCAATATCCTGCTAAAGTGTACCAGGAAAGTATGCCTTTTAACTTGGTTCACTCAGATCTCTGGGGACCATCCAGAACTTTGAATGTGAATGGATACAGGTGGTTTGTGATTTTTGTGGATGATCATACAAGAGTCACCTGGGTCTATTTAATGAAGAACAAATCTGATTTACCACAGGTACTCAAAACCTTTATTCTTCTTGTCCAGAATCAGTTCAATACAAATATCAAAACATTTCGGTCTGATAATGGCAGTGAATTTCTGGATAAAAATGTGAGAACCTTGTTATTGGATAATGGTATACACCATCAAACATCCAATGTCTATACTCCTCAGCAGAATGGCGTTGCTGAAAGGAAGCATAGGCATATATTGGGTGTGGCAAGGTCATTAATGTTTTCAATGCATGTACCTAAGTATTTGTGGGGTGAGGCAGTTCTCACTGCTGCCTATCTGATAAACAGGATGCCTTCACGAGTCCTTGACTTTCTCAGTCCTAGAGATAAACTTCCTAATCTTTATCCTCACTGTTTATTGCTGTCTGAACTCCCTTTTAAAATATTTGGTTGCACAGCTTATGTGTTTGAACACGCACCTGGAAGGGGGAAGTTGGATAGAAGGTCTATCAAATGTGTCTTTCTTGGGTATTCTGGATCTCAAAAGGGATACAAGTGTTTTTGTCCTAGTACTAGAAGATTTTACACTACTATGAATGTCTTTTTCAATGAAACTGTTCCCTACTATCCTTCAAACCCCAACACTAACAGCACAGGGCCGGACAATTATTGGAGTATAATTGATGTGTCAACTGTAGAACACAGACAGATCCCTCCCAATTCTCAACATGATGTCACTGCTTCTGGGAATGACAACTCCATTCAAGTGGATGTACCTGATGTGGCCCAGGAACAGGAAAGAGTGCATCTGCCTATTACTCAGGTTTACTCTAGAAGGAAAGTCCAGGTATCCTCTAATGGTCCTATGTCTGAAAGTTTCATTCCTAATAATGTATCTGAAGATACTCCTGTGATTTCCAATGACAATGTTGATCTGCCTATTGCTGTTAGAAAGGGGACTCGTGAGTGTATAAAGTATCATAAGTTCTTAGGTCATAAGGATCATCCTTCTGCTTATTCCACCAGTCATCCGCTTGACCAGGTTATCTCTTATGATAAACTGAATTCTAACTTCAAGACTTTCACTGCAAGTTTAGACACTCATTCTGTTCCAAATACTATTAATGAAGCTCTCTGTGATGAAAAATGGAGGTTAGCTGTTCAGGATGAGATGACAGCCTTGATCAAAAATCAAACCTGGGATCTTGTTAATAGGCCAAAAGATGTCTCCCAGTAGGTTGTAAATGGGTCTTCTCCATTAAGTATAACTCTGATGGGACTCTCAATAAATATAAAGCTAGGTTAGTGGCTAAAGGTTTCACCAAATCATATGGAATTGATTATAGTGAGACATTTGCTCCTGTGGCCAAGTTGAATACAATTAGGATTATTTTTTCTTTGGCTGTCAACTTAGACTGGAAACCTACTCAACTTGATATCAAAAACGCCTTTTTGAATGGGGACTTACAAGAGCAGGTATTTATGAGCATACCGCCTGGTTTTGAGTCTGCTAAAACGATGGGGAAGGTATGCAAATTAAAGAAATCCATTTATGGCCTAAAACAGTCACCAAGAATGTGGTTCAGTAAATTTGCTGGTGTACTGATCAAGTATGGCTTTAAACAGGCTTTGAGTGATCATACACTGTTTGTTTATGTTTCTGGTAGCAATATAAATGTCCTTATTGTTTACGTGGATGACATCATCTTAACTGGGAACTGTGACTCAGCGATTGTTCAGGTGAAAGAACATCTTGCCACCAAGTTTGAAGTCAAAGACCTTGGTTCTTTACGCTATTTCTTGGGAATGGAAGTTGGAAGAAGTAAGTTAGGATTATCTATTTCACAACGCAAGTATGTTCTTGACTTGTTGCAGGAAACGGGGATGACTGGGTGCAAACCAGTGTCTACCCCATTGGATACTGAATGTCTCAAATCTCAAGTCCACAATGGTAAAACAATTTCTAACATTCATTCATACCAGAAATTAGTTGGTAAATTAATTTATTTGTCACACACACGGCCTGACATTTGCTACGCTGTTAGCTATGTCAGTCAATTTATGCACTCACCAACTGACTTACACTTACAAGCTGCTATGAGAATATTAAGGTACCTAAAGGGAGCTCCCGGACAAGGCCTTTACTTCAGGAAGAATGACTGCCGGGACATTCAAGTCTATACCGACGCAGATTGGGGTGGATCAAAGAGTGACATGAGATCTACATCTGGGTATTGCACATTCTTATGGGGCAATTTAGTGACATGGAGGAGCAAAAAGCAACCAGTTGTTGCACGTAGCAGTGCAGAAGCTGAGCTAAGGGCGTTAGCTCTTGGAACCTGTGAAGGACTTTGGATTACAAGGGTACTCAAGGATCTACATTTACTGGATGACGGGATGCAGATTCAGATCAAAGCTTAATGTGATAATATTTCTGCCATCCATATGGCAGAGAATCCTATACATCATGATAAAACTAAGCATGTGGAAATCGATAAACATTTCATTAGAGAAAAACTGGAGGATAACAGTCTCACGATTCAATATATCTCATCCTCAGATAGACTGCCGACCTCCTCACAAAATCAGTGACTCCCAGCTTGTTCTGAAGATTATTAAGCAAGCTTGGTTGTATTAACATATATACAGCCAAGCTTGAGGGGAAGTGTTGAAGTATTGGCAATACATCTATAGTTTGTAGAGATACATGTTAGTTGTACAGATAGATAGTTGGGCTCTTTCTATTTAACCGTTAGGGATATAGCCGTTAGTATTTTGTCACTTTCCTGTGTTTGCTTTCATATATAAATAATGCACAGTAGCAATAGGACAGTAGTGAGTTTTACTTGAATATCTCTTAATAATAAGATATCTCTTCTTGAGTTATGAATACTTCTACAGTAAGAGATGCATTGCCCTCTTGGAAGGAGTACAACGTGCACTATCGACCAGACCATCCTATTTTTTGTCCGTACTTGACACTCAACTGCGTGAAGAATACACTGATATTTAAAACAAGATGAGATGTTTTGGCAACAAAAAAAGTAATCTGCATTGGTTGTCTGAAGGGGAACATAATAGCCAGTACTTTCACCTATCCTTAGCTGCTAGGCAAAATTCAAAACTAGTACATCAACTTAAAGACCTTGATGGAAAGTGGATAAATTGCCCAACCCAAGTACAACAAGTTATCCAAAATCATTTCAGCACTCTATACACATGCCAAAGCAGCACTGAAAATTTGGACGCTGATGTGGGTATTCCAAGCTTAAATCATGCTGACTGAAGTTGGATCAATCGTTTGGTCTCAACAACAGAGGTTGAAACGGCAGTATTTCAAATGGGGCGCACAAGGCCCCAAGACCGGACGGATTCCCTCCAGTTTTTTACCAAAAGAATTGGCATCAGGTTGGTTCAGCAGTGACAACATTTGTATTGGAAGCTTTTCAGAAGCGGTATTTCCCAGCTGTCTTGAATAAAACACTGGTCACCCTTATTCCTAAAACACCAATTTTAGAGAGCCCAGTGCAATTTCGAACGATAGCTTTGATGAATGTGGTGGTTACGATGATAACAAAAATTATTGCAAATCGGCTAAAAACAGTCATTGGAAAAATCATCTCAGCAACGCAGTGCTCATTTATCCTAGGTAGGCAGCCAGCTGACAATGTTATCCTAGCGCGAGAACTAATGCACACGATGAGGACAAAGCAAGGACGATCCGGATATATGGATCTGAAACTTGACTTGAAAAAAGCGTGTGACAAGGCACAATGGCCGTTTCTAATAAAATTATTATTACAGGTCGGATTTAGTCAAGAGATGACTAAGATAATTATGTTTACAATCACGTCTGCGTCTCTTTCTGTCATTTGGAATGGGAAATCCTTGGAGCCGCTTCAATCTAAGAGGGCCATTCGACAAGGTGATCCATTTGCCCCATATGTTTTCCTGTTATGTATGGAAGTTTTAAGTCAAAAGATTCAACGTGTTGTTGATCTAAAGCATTGGGTGCCTATGCGCACTTCTCGGAATGGACCTAAAATATCATATCTATTCTTTGCGGATGATCTCTTGCTCTTTGGTGCTGCCACAACCGCGCAAGCTAACACTATGGAAGAAATTGTACGGAGCTTCTGCCACATATCTGGTCAGAGCGTAAGTGTGAGTAAATCGTGTGTGTTTGTATCTAAGAATATTGCATCACTGTTTCAGGCTCAGATCTTCACTTAAATAGGACTACAAAGTACTGTTGATTTTTGAAATTATCTTGGCTTACCCTTGACGTATGGGCATAAGTTACAAAAGAACATACAGTTACATTCTTGAAAATATAAGGGCCAAACTTGGTGTATGGCAAGTAAAGAACCTGTCCATGGCATCAAGGTACATTTTGATTCAAAGCGTGACATCTTCCATAAATATATACGTAATGCAAACTGTCTGTTTACCCGTTGGACTACTTGACGAAATTGAGAAAATTTTCCATCGTTTTCTTTGGGGTGAGTATGATCAAAACCGCAATCTCTATTTGTGCAACTGGAGTACTATATGAAAATCGAAGGATAAAGGTGGTTTGAATGTCAAGCGATTGCGTGATGTGAATTTATCCATGTTGGCTAAGCTTGGATGGAAAATCCTTACATGCCCAGTTTTGCTTTGGGTGCAAGTCTTTCGGAAGAAATATGGAGATCGCTTTCAAGACCAGTTCCCACAGAATGCACCCACATTGTGGCGCCATATAGAGTACTGTACCTTTACTAAGGGTGGGGCTGGAACCGTCATATTTTCTTAACCCGAGAAGTGGCGCACAGCCTCGGGGAGCCACCTCATCAGGAAAGTTCACATTCGCGAGTGCATATGATTTGCAGGATAATTCACCCATAGCCCCGTCAAATATTCCATGAGAAAACATCTGGTCAATGAAATGACCTGGACGATATAATTTACTACTTTGGAGAGTATGCCAGAATTCTTTGCCAACTAAACTTTTGCTTCATTCCCGTCATATGACCTCTGATAGGTGTTGTGGAACATGTGGGCAAGCGGAGGAAGATGGTCTACACGAAATTCAGCAGTTGGGTCAAGCAGGTTTGGAGTGCGTTGATCCGTCGCGGCGTGTGGAGGCAATTCATTCGACTAACTGATGCGACGGCACGGGTTATAGAGAATCTACAAATCTCATGGCAGCCGTTTGATTGCACATCAGAATGGTGATATGTTTTTCGTGAAGCTTCGTCGAGGATATCGTATTAGAGAAATCAATTGATTCATGGTCACATACAACAACTTCTGTTAAACAGTATTGAGCAAGAAACTTTTTCTTTCATTCCTTCATTTCGTATGATACAGACTCCCTGATTAAATACAAAAGTAAAGGCTAATTACATGGAAAGGAAAATATTCTATCCCCTAATTTCCTCAATCATCATTACTACCGTATATTGACTTCCCTATTCTGCGCTAATCAACAAATGCCGCTATCTTCTACAAAAGGTAAGTATACAAAAGGTAAGATTTCCTAACACTCCCCCTCAAGTTGGGTAGTAGGATCACCAACTCCCAACTTGTCCAATGCTGTCGTGAATATCCTTCCTGCTACGGCCTTCGTAAGAATATCTGCAAACTGATCTTCGGAGCGTACATGAGGAAGTGTAATTATCCCATTATCCAGCTTTTCTTTTATGAAGTGTCGATCTACCTCCACATGTTTTGTTCGATCATGTTGTACTGGATTTTCCGATATGCTGATTGCAGCAGTGTTATCGCATCTTACCACCACAGGTTCACTTACATGTAGCCCCATATCTTCCATTAGTTTTCTGATCCACAAGACCTCTACTACTCCTTTTGCTATACCCCGAAACTCAGCTTCGTCACTTGACAAAGACACTACCTTCTGTTTTTTGCTACGCCACGTGACTAGATTCCCTCCAACCTTTGCGAAGTACCCAGCCGTAGAGCGCCTATCATTCGGGTTACCTGCCCAGTCAGCATCAGTGAATACTTCAATGTTCAAATGTCCATTATTTCGGAACACAACACCAAGTCCTGGTGTCCCCTTAAGGTATCTTAGTATCCTCATGACTGCTTCCATATGATGAGTTTGTGGTCGATGCATAAATTGACTTACCGTTCCTACCGCATATGCAATATCTGGTCGAGTGTGAGCCAGGTATATGAGCTTCCCTACCAATCTTTGGTACTGTTCTCTATCCACCTCAACTGCTCCCTCAACAAACTGTAATTTATGATTTACCACGATTGGTACTTCACTTGGCTTACACTCCAACATTTCGACTTCAGCTAGCAGATCCAGAATATACTTTCTTTGGGAGATGAAGATCCCTTCTGATGATCGAAGCACCTCTATGCCAAGAAAGTATTTCAGCCCTCCTAGGTCTTTCATCTCAAACTCTGAGAAAAGATCTCGTCTGAGTCTAGTCATCTCAACTTGATCACTTCCGGTAATGATCATGTCATCAACATATATAATGAGACACGTAACCAGGTCTCCTCGTCGTTTGATAAACAGAGTATGGTCAGCGTTACTCTGTTTATACCCAGCCTTCTTCATCACACTCGTGAATCTCCCAAACCAAGCTCTAGGAGACTGTTCTAGTCCGTAGAGAGATTTTTTCAACCTGCAAACTTCACCAGACTTAAAATCATCAGAAAAGCCTGGAGGGGCTTCCATATATACCTCTTCACTTAGGTCGCCATGTAGGAATGCATTCTTAACATCATACTGGAGTAGGGGCCAATCTCTAGTTGCCGCGACTGAGAACAAGACTCTAATAGTGTCTAATTTTGCAACTGGTGAGAATGTCTCTGAGTAGTGAACTCCATAAGTCTGGGTGTATCCTTTCGCAACTAGTCTCGTCTTGTGTCGTTCCACCGTGCCATCAGCTTTGTATTTGACAGTAAACACCCATTTGCAACCCACTGGTTTTTTTCCTTCCGGAAGTTCACACTTCTCCCAGGTGTCATTCTTCTTTAAGGCTTCCATTTCTGTCGCCATTGCCTCCTCCCATTCTTGTCTCCCTCGGGCCTCATCAACCATCCTAGGGATATTTTCAGAACATAAGGTGGTGAAGAATACCTTAGCACAGTTAGCTACTCTCCCCCTGACTGCATAGACTGGATACCGGTCTGTCCTGTACTGTTTGTCCGGTGAGTATCTATTTGGTGGTATGCCTCGAGTGCTCCTGGGTGGTAAGATCCGTCGCTGTGGTGTTCCTGAAACATTAGTTCTTTCCATAACAATTTCAGATATTTCAGGCAGTTCAGGGGATATAGGTTGGAGGTTATGGTCAACATGGTCAACAGTGACATTATCAGAACTAGCAATGGTATTATGAACTTCATTTACCTGTTCTGTGACATTTACCTGAGAGCCATCATTAGGTGGATCAATCTGAACCGTGGAGGGTGTATTATGCGGAGATATAGTTCCGGCGGTATCAACTACTGGCTGTGTTGGAACAGTCAACAACTCGCTGTGATTCTGACACTAGTTGAGGACCTCATGATTAGTCTCCCCCTGAGGTCGTGACTGGTAGTAGTATTCATGCTCAAGAAAGGTGCGATCCATCGCGACATAGATTTTTTTGTGTTAGGGTGGTAGCATCGATAGCCCTTCTGGTGAGGGGCATAGCCAAGGAATACACCTTTCTTGGCGCGGCATCGAGTTTAGATCGATTGTGTTTCGGGATGTGGATATACACAGAACATCCAAGACTCTTGGCTGGAGATTAAGTACAGACGGAAGTTCGGTGTGTTGAGCAAGGGTATATAGTGGTGTCTGATTGTTTAGCATTTTGGTAGGGAGACGGTTAGATAAGTATGTGGCAGTTGACAGTGCCTCAGGCCATAAGAATGATGGAACTTGGGATTCCAGCATCATTGCTCTTGCTTTTTCTAGAAGGGTTCGGTTTTTTCGTTCTGCTACCCCATTTTGTTGTGGGGTATTGGGACACGTAGTTTGGAACAGAAGTCCATGGGATGTGAGAAAATGTCGTAGATTTCCATCAGTATATTCACCGCCATTGTCTGAGCGGAGGATTTTTATCTGACTGTGAAACTGAGTTTGGATCATGTTGTAAAAGTCAACAAAGGTATGATATACTTCAGATTTATGACGTAAAAAATAAATCCAGGTCATGCGAGTATAGTCATCGACAAATATTATGAAATAGTGAAAACCAGAAATCCCTGTAACTGGGGCTGGACCCCATACATCCGAGTGGACAATATCAAACATATGGAGGGCACGAGTATTTGTGGAACTGTAGGTTGTACGATGGTGTTTAGCTTGAATACAAGTTTCACAAGGAGGATTGTCATGTGGGAAATAGGGAAATAGTATTTGCATATACCTAAACGAGGGATGACCTAATCGCCGGTGCCATAGCCACATGAGTTGGTCCGTCCCGGTAGCCAGATTTGATCTTCCATATGGTACCACCTCATCCACATAATACAGTCCGCCCCGTTCAGTACCACGCCCAATGATTTTTCTCGTGGTGATGTCCTGCAAGAGACAGAAAGTGGGATACATAAGTACAACGCAATTTAAGGATTTTGTAATTTGACAGATGGATAATAACTTGGTCGCAATCGTTGGTACATAGAGACAATTATGGACTTTTAATTTGGGAGTAAGGGTTATGGTACCACCATCCTCAACTGGCATAAGATGGCCATTGGCTGTTTCGATATGGGTCTTAGTAGGTGGTGTGATTTGGTCAAAGTCCCGTTTGTCATTGGTTATAGTGTCGGTAGCACCACAGTCAAATATCCATTGTGTATGGTGAGGGAATATAGTGGTTTGGGAGGTATGATTGATTTTTCCCAAGTTTTCAGCTGGGGGGTTATTATGGTAATTTGTTGCAGATTCTGGGGTTAAATCCGTCATTCTGACTGACTGTAGGGGTCCAAGATGTATTTCGGAACAATTTTGGACTGTGGAGGGCTCTTTTTTAAGTTCAGGGGCTGCGGATATATTTTCATGGAAGTTATGGACTGCGCCTGAAATATCAGAAATATTAGGGGCAGAAATAATATTTGCAGAAAAACCCCAGGGACTAAAAGAGTAATAAGGGTTGGAGTATAAAACTCCAACCCTACCTGTTTTTTCACTAGGGTTCTCCGCCATTTCTCCCTGCTGCTGCGTCCCTTCGCTGCCTCCTTCTTCTCCATTTTCTTCTCTGCTAGCGGCGGCTGCAGCCCTGCCCGTCACTTTTCTTCCTTCCCACCATTCTGGATATCCAATAAGTTGGAAACACTTTTCTTTGGAATGCCCCTTTCGTTTGCAGTGAGAACACTTTATGGTGTTCTTATCTTCTTCCCCAGTCCCTATTGCGGAGGTGTTGCTCCGTGAGGTGCTGGAGGTTCCCCGTGATGGTGGTATGCCTCCAGTGCTCCGGCCTCTGCCCCTTCCTGCGGATTTAAGCCCTGTTCCCAGTGAAGATTCAACTGAGGGAACAGGCAACCTGTTGATTCGAACATCTTCCCTTCGGATCTCATTGTAAGCGGCCTTTGCTGAGGGAAGTGGGTCGCGTTTGAGTATGTCCCTCTTTATCTGGTCATACCTAGCGTCTGCTGCCTTTAATAGTTGGAACAATCTCTGTTCTTGAACCTTCTTCTGGTAAACTGCAATGTCTCTGGGACATTCCATCGGATTTGGGTCCCTTTCGTCTACGAGAAGCCAGAGTTTCTGGAATTTTGCCCACATCTGTTCGAGTGTTCCAGATCCTTGTCTAATTGAATTGATTTGGTCATGCAGGTCGAAGATCTGGAAACTATCGATGCAAGCGCCGTATGTGGTTGCTAAGGCATCCCATAATGCTTTTGCGGTGGGGTACCGAGAGAAATTTCCCACCAAGGCTGGTTCTAGGTTCTGCAATATCCAGGTACTTACCATTTGGTCCTCTTGCAGCCATTTTGGGTAGCCCTGATCTGTTGGTGAAGGGGGTTGAGGGTCCCCCGTTAGGTGGGAGCTCCTCCCACGGCCGCCTATGGCTTTCCACACCACACTGGTCCATAGGGCATAATTGTCTTCGTTTAACTTGATCCCAATGATCAAGTTTTCTGGACATGATGAACTGGATGATGTTGCAGGAACTGGCAGAGCAGGCTGGGGCACCAGGCTGTTTCTGAACAGTTCCATAAAACGCATGAATTCGTCTGAGAATCCTTTCGGTTCTGATCCTTGAGGGTCTGTCATTTTGACGATGATGTGGGTAGCTGAGTCAACTCCAATCGATTCTGGAGAAAACTGGTTAGGATGGATATTACGGATCAGAAGGGTATGAGTAGGGCAATGAAGATTCAGCCTTTAATCTGAGCCTGAATCTGGGATAAACTGCTGGTGATTGCACCAGACAGTACAAGTTATTTTTGGAACGATGAAGAGAATGAGCAGCTCAGAGTTCCTTGCACCTCACAACCATGTCTCTGATACCATGTTAAACAGTATTGAGCAAGAAACTTTTTCTTTCATTCCTTCATTTCGTATGATACAGACTCCCTGATTAAATACAAAAGTAAAGGCTAATTACATGGAAAGGAAAATATTCTATCCCCTAATTTCCTCAATCATCATTACTACCGTATATTGACTTCCCTATTCTGCGCTAATCAACAAATGCCGCTATCTTCTACAAAAGGTAAGTATACAAAAGGTAAGATTTCCTAACACTTCCACCTCCAAGTCAAGTTGTTTGTGATGTTAAGAGTCGATTACGGTTTCAGGAGCTTGTAAATACTTTCTCATGTACAAAGTTATAGTGTAGAAGTAGAGTACCTTCAAAACACTGATGTAAACATTTCGAATATTATGTTGCAATTAAAGTTCCTATTCTTTCAAAAAAAAAACCATGCAATTAACAAAATTTTATCAAAAAAATTAGTTATTGTATTAATTTCTGAATTTTCTATCATAATTAACTTATTGATTAAAAATTGTGCATTTAATGAGAACAAGTGTTAAAACACATTCAGTTTATCTTACCATGTAAAGAATTTAGTAAATTAAGGAGGATAGATGTCATCACAATTTCATCAGGTATTCAGTTTTCTTTTCCGAGAAAAGATCATACGAAATATCGTCAAGGCTGACATACTATATGGATAATTTGTCTTCAACCACTACAGTATAATAGCTTTGAGCATATGTAAGTAACCATGCATAGTCAACACCTCAGCTCTGGACAGGAAGGGCTACCCCTACCAAGGATGGTATTATAGGACGACATCTCCTTGACAATGATGAAATCCACCCACAAGTAACGGCATTTAAGGTGTTTGCCAAAGGTGACTGACTACTGCTGCAGTAGAAAATTCATGTAATCGTGTTGATACAAGGCACAATGAGCTTTCTTACAATCCAAATGCTTGAAAGACATTGTAATACATAATATTAGACACATTACCCATGTCAACATAGACTTGACGCACCTTCAAAGTGTTATCTGGTCAAAGATTGACTATAATGTCAATCATCAAGACTTTATATTACAATAACCCAGGGGAATCGGATCTTCAGGCTCATATGTTAACTAATGTGATAACTTGACCTTCTTTTATGAGTATTCTTCTGAAGTCTAGCACCCCAGGCACTGCCTGTGACTTTGGTAGAGCGGGTCGCCTTAAAATCGTGTAAATGACAACATTTATCTGGCACTAACCTTTAGTGAGAGGGTCATCTTGATCATCATCGTCGTTGCCTTTAAAATGTAACAAGGTTTTTTATAAAGTTTAGACGTAGCTCATTCCATATGAGTCAAAAACACGAAAGTTTGCTTGTTAAATCGATCAATTTCAGCTACATCCAAATTGTTAGATCCACCTTCTTTTTTAACGATTAAGTTATAGAATTCTTTCGCTCCTTGATTTCCGCTAAGGCGATTCCAAAATCGTTGGGAATTTCGTTACTGCTTTCCGCTTGCAATCTCTCCAGCGTCCTCCACCGGACGCTTTTCATCGATTTCCCACCGGCAAAACTAGAAAACAACATGGATGAAGCCTTAATTGAATGTACTGTTGAGGAAGTTGTTCAAATCCATCGAAACGTAAAAAAATATAAACGACTGGCACCATGTGCTCCACCTTCTCCTGATGCCGGCCGACAAATGAGCAATAGTGCATGGGCAGATATACTAAAATAGGACCATCCATGCATGCCAAATTGCAGAATATATATAGGCGAAGCCGAAGAGGATGAATCCACAGACGATGATATTCATATGGCAGCTGCTTATTATGGAAGCGACTCACAGATAGAAGGGTCTGGGAGAGTTGTGATTGACGTTCCCTGATGCGTGCATAACGTGGTCTCCAATAATTCCACCTTCCAAACGTCCTTCACAAAGGGTTAGGCACAAGGAAGAAGACTTCCCCTTGCTTCCTTAGTGATAAAAAAACGTGTGGATCAAATGAGCAAGACCAACACTTCAAGATGGTCGTTGATCAGGCAAACCAATACAACCCTCCTGGACGGCACCTTTTAGCAATGGCAACACCTTCAAAATGCTCAAACTTTGAAGGATCTTAACTTAGGTTTTTAATGCAAAACCAAGAAAACAAAGTCTCATAAGAAGTGAAGAAAATATCAAAAATTGTTTTACATCAAAAGTTGATTTTCCAATTGGCCAAAGGGTCTATTTGTAGGCTTTAATTCTCGTCCTATCAGCCTTTAAATGACCAGAATATTTCAAAATAAGCTAGCTAATAATGTTTGAAAATTGAAAATTGTTTGAATTCAAAACTAAAACAAATTCTAGCTAAAATCTGAAAATCTTGCAAGATGTTATCCTCAATGTATCCAGCCATGTATGAGGTCCAAGTGATGTCTTGGAGGAGCTGATTTGATGAGTAGAAGGTGCTTGAACTTGAATTCAAAAGTTTGGTGAAGTTTGAATTCAAGTTAAGTTTGAATTTGAGTGCACTTTGAATTTGTTTGTTGAATATCCTTCTCACTCTTTCCAGCCGTGTTCAATATGTACAAGAGGTGTCTTGAAATCTGATTTGATGATGATAATATGGCTGGAGTTGAATTCAAAAGATGGTTGAAGTTTGAATTCAAAATTGAGTTGAATTTGAATTCAAACTTGGATTCAATTTGAATTGACATTTATCCTTCCCTTTTCCTCCAAGGTGGCGTGTAGTTTGGGTTGAATTAATGGCTGAAGTCTTCTTAAAAGGCAAGCCTCAAATTGGTTGAAACTTGAATTCAAATCATGGTTGAACTTAAATTCAAGTTTAACTTTGAATTTAAATTCAATTTGATCATCCATCTTGCACCTTAAGTGGCCGGCCTCTTGTTGTTGCTTGGATATGATTTTGAGTTCAATTTTGAAAAGAAAATTCCATCTTGGACACATTTGAATTTGTCTTTGTGGAGACAAACATTCTCTTCAAGACAACATTCCTTTTGTCTCCCTTTTTGCAACACATGACTACCTTGCTCCTTTTAGGCCTCCATTTCATTTTGGATCTTCCATATACCTAATTTACCTACAAAGAAAACACATAAAACAAAGATCACAAGAAACAAGATAAAATTCAAAAGCACACACGCACACTCATAAAACGTTCAAAGGGTGGGTTCAATGAAGTGAACCCATGGAACCTTAGGTTCATCTTGAACATGCTTATACAAGAAGGTTCCAACTTGATGACAAAGTTTTCTTGCCCTCCTTCTTGTCATAGGGCCCTTGACCTCTTGATGGGACCCTTGATCCTCATCATTCCCTCTGAGGAGTGGCAGCAGTTATGGCTCCCTTGGAGGCACACATTGATCATTGAAACCTCTTGGACGGAATATATCCTACTGCATTCTCTCTCAACGTCACCCGAATTGTGGATGGTAAAGAATCGGCTGGAAATCATCCATCTGGAGGACGACTTTTACGTGGTACAGTTTTATTCCCAGGAGGATTACCTACATGTCGTTGAAAATGGATTGTGACTAATCCAAGGACATTACTTAACAGTCAAAATGCTCAGGCCTGGATTCCACCCCTCTTCGACTAAAAACTCATCGACATTAGTGTGGGTACGAATCCCTCGTCTTCCTATGGAATTTTTTAATGAGAAACTCTAGATATGTGTTGGTGATAAACTGGGTAAAACCATCAAAATCGATCTCAATACAATGCAAGTCATCTGCGGCAATTACACCGGTGTTTGTGTTACAGTCGATTTACGCAAACCATTGACCTCAACTGTGATTCTGAATGGCTATCAATTGTCAGTGGAATATGAGGGCCTTCACTTAATCTGCTTTACATGCGGTAGATATGGTCACCGTAGCGAAGATTGTCTTTGTTAAAAAGCTGATGACCCGACATCTACTCTTATATTTACTACCAGAGCCCCGGCCATAGTGCCATCTTATCCGTACGACTCGTGGATGATTGTCCGAAATAATAATCGGAGGGTAATGCACAGTCACAGACGATAGAACCCCGACCGCATATAAATGAAGAGGATCACAGTGAAGCTGGGAATAAATATGGCAATCCTTTAGAAATAAAGGAGAAGACACATGTTAATCTGGGTCTCGTTTCTCCAATATAGTTGTCGCCAACAATGAAGATACTACTCCCCTATCAGTGGAGCAATTTGTTGCAGACATTCGGAATATCCATGACTCAGGCCCTTCTGTTACATTTCATGCGGCCACCAAAGCACAACTGCTGAGATCGTGGGAGCGACAAGGGAGGGACATTCCTCGGAAAAAACCACTAAAGGTCAAGGTTCAGCCATCGAAAGGCCCCTCATGCTATACACAAAGGAAACAATCTCTGCGACAGCCAAACGGTCCATCAAATATCAAGGGGGCAGAAGGATTTACTTGGGTGCCTAATGACTGGCCTATGCTTCCTGGACAACCCCACAACGACCCCTTACGGATATCACCATTAGCAACCCACAAAGAATACTATATCGAAATGAAGATATGCAAGAAAATGAAGCATACATGACCCAGGATGTGATGCCTAATATGGAAGTGGATGACCAAACAAAACAAAAACCACCTGATGTGATGCCTGCGTAAATCAGTACCGAAGTGATGGTTGAGCATTTAAGTCTCGCACAAGGCATGGATACAGACGGCATTGAGGTAGGCAATTCTGGTAAGGGCTAGCCTACAAATCTCTCTTAAAATTACATATGTTGCGTCTCTTGACATGGAATTGTTGTGGGGCGGGCTCACCCTAGACAGTGAGAACTATTGTTAGAATGATGCGAGATTATAATTCTAACATAATGTTTCTCATGGAGACCCGAGTTCCAAGTAGTCGTGCCCAACGCATTATAAGATGTTAGAATATATTAAGTTTTGATAATTTGCACAATTGACACTTAGAACGTCTAGATAAGGTGCTTAATGTGAAGGGTTTGAAGGTCAGTACACTTTGAACGCCTACATAAGGCACCTAATCTGAAATGTCTGGAGATCAGTACACTTCGAACGCCTACATAAGGCGCTTTATGTGAAGTGATTGGATTCCAGTACACTTTGAACGTCTACTTTAGGCGCTGTATGTGTCAAGATGAAAAGCAGAACACTTTGAATGCCTAACCAGGCGCTTCATGTGTGTTACAAAGTCAAATGGACGTTTCCCCTCAAAATGGGCATGAATATCAAGTTACTTTTGGAAAAAGTCAGAATTACTTCGAACAAGTATGAAGACTGAGATAAGGTGCTTCATGTGACTTTCGAACGAGTTCAGTTGCCCACAACAGGCGCTTCATGTGACATTGAACAAGTGCTTCTTATTCACTTAAGGCACTTCATGTCACATTAAACGCCAGTTCAAAAACACTTTAGGCACTCCATGCCACATTGAACGCCTATTCATAGAACACATAAGGCGCTTCGTGTGACTAACTTTACAAACGATTTATGCTGCACTTTCTAACATCTACTTGACATTTGTACCCTCCTTTTTTAGTGCAATATCACAGGTTCTCTCTCTCTCTCTTGAAGAATGTCATCTTTCCTATTTAAGCTTTCAAGAAGAAGCTTCCTCAAGAAGCTTGTAGTCATCCAAGAGAAGGTCTCCAAAGATAAAGACATGTCATTGCAAAGAGATAAAGCCCGTTATTGGCTCTTAAACCACACAAACGGCTAGAAGGTGATTAAAACAAGGGTCTTCATCACTTCCAATTTTCAACTTTCTACCAACAAGATCTCAAGTTTCTCTCAAGATTTTAGCTCTCAAAATAGTTGTATCATTATATATTTTACTCTATTTGTGAGAGTTATATTGTAGAGAAGAAGAGATTTCTTCTTGTTGAGTGAAGATTGTGAGATGCTAAGTGTAGATCGTTGGTCAAGAAGCAAGGGTGCTTCTTGTTTGAAGAAATCCAAACCTTGGAGGGTTAGTTGATGGTGTTGTGGTGCACCATACTCCCTACAAGAATTGTTTGAGGAGCAAGGAAGTTCTTTGGAGGCTAGACTTCAAGGGGTTGGTATTTCTTGGTTGTGGTCTAGGCGTGTAGCCTAGTGTTTACTTTGTTTGGATTTTGTTTTGATTGTTGTTTCCCCTAAAAGAAATAACAATCCCCCATTCAAAATCCTTCTTGTGAAAACTCAAGAAAGTAGAGGAGTAGAATCATTTGACTTGAACCTCTATACATATTATGTTCTTCACGCTTCCGCAAGTTTTATTCACTCCAACGAACACACCCAAGTACATATTCGTTCTCATAAATGAAAAATATCCGAAAAAAATATCCATACTTGGTGAACACACTATTCAACCCCCCTTCTAGTGTGTTCTAAGGGACCTAACAATTGGTATCAGAGTGAAATCTTGAGTGTTTGTGTTCAAATAGCAAGATTCGATTTTTTGAATTATGGATCCCTTTAGTTTTGAAGTTGCAAATTCTTTAACTGGTGATGCTTCTAGAAGAAGAATACAAGAATCACTACTCCTTTCTATTTCTAGTGTTCATTTCAAAGTTCCCATGTTTGACCCTCTAAATTACCCACTGTTGAAATCCAACATGTTAAACATATTTACGTTCTTGTGGATATCGTACATGGAGAGAGGTGTCAAAAGGTTCCACCATTTCTTTTGATGTTGATGATCCTACTCCGGAAGAGGAGTTACAATTTGCAATAAATAGCAAAGCTATTGCTATTTTAAATAGCTATTTATCACCAAATGAGAGAGCTCAAATGAAAGGAATCCAATACGCCCTTGAAGCATGGACAAAGCTAGAGATGATCCATGAGGGAACATTTCAAGTGAGGAAGGCAAAGAGGAGACAATTGATCAAACAATTCTATAATTTTAATGTTCCTAAAGGTTAAAAGATAGAAGAGTCCATCCACTGACTCACCAAACTTGTCAACCTACTCACGGCGGTTGGAAAGAACATAGAGCATGAGGATCTCAACCATTGCTTCCTAAATAGTTTAGGAAGAGAATGGAATGCATAGGTCACGGCCATTGAGGAGTCGAAGGATCTTGAAACAGTTACTTTGGATGAGCTTTACGGTAATCTTATCACTTATGATATTCACCTTGAAGCTCAAGAGAAAAATGATCCGATAAGAAGTTCATCGAAAACTCTTGCATGCGAGTCAGAGGAATCAGACGACGAAGTTGGACTTCTTGTTTGAAGGTTTAAAAGATTCGCAAGGAAGAACGAAGATGAAGCCAAAAGGTTCATCAAGGAGAAATTCTCCAAGGATATGAACAAGGTGAAGGACCAAGAGAATAAATGTTATAAATGCGGAAAGTTAGGTCATTCTTGAAGGATTGTAGGGTGAAGGAGCGCAACTAAAGGACAAGAAAGCTATCTACCAATGGAAGAAGGCTTTACAAGCGAAAGTAGCCCACTGGGAGAGTATCATATCCGGGTCCGAGAGCGACAACGACGACAACGATAATGTAGCTCTCACGGGGGTCATCAACGATGATCTCGACAAGGAGTTGTATTCACTCATGGCCATCGAGGACGACATGGAGGCCTTAGCTCTAAATGGAAAAAGCGAAGACAAGAAGGTCAAATGAGTTATGGACAGTGGGTGTTCCAACCATATTACGGGAGACAAAAGTCTATTCCACAGACTCACTAGGCAAGATGGAGGAGTTGTCCACTTTGGAGGCAGCAAAGGCCAAATCAAAGGACATGTTATTGTGGGTAATAATTCCTTCTCTCTTAGTGATTTTTATATGTTGTAGGATCAAAGTTTAACTTGATAAGTGTTAGTCAACTATGTGATGCCAATTATCAAGTTACGTTTTTGAAAACAAAGTGCATTGTGAAAAAGGATAACACTATTTTATTTGAGGCTTTAAGATTCAAAAACATTTACAAACTTAGCATTAATGATTTGGTTTCACAAAATATATCTTGCCTAGTTGTCAAAAATGATTTGATGCAACTATGGCATAGACGTCTCAGACACGTATGTTTCAAAATATTTAAATTTATTTGTGAAAACAATAAGGTCCGAGGCCTTCCAAAAAAGAGTTTCGAAAACCAAGACTTGTGTGACACTTGTCAAAAGGCAAAGCTTGTGAAAACAAACTTTAAACCAAAAACAAATATACCCACCTCCAAACCCCTATAATTACTAGATATGGATTTGTATGGGGATGTTGGAACAAAAAGTTTGGGTGGTAAACATTATACCTTCGTGGTAGTAGATGACTATACTTGTTATACATGAGTGATGTTACTTGTAAAGAAAAATGATGCATGTAATGAGTTTATAAATTTGAGTAGACGATTGGAAAATCACATGGGTGACTCCATTAAAACCATGCGAAGTGATCGTGATGGTGAGTTTGATGGAGAATTTGAAAGGTTTTGCGAATCCAAAGGATACACACCTAACCTTTTGGCTCCTAAAACTCCACAACAAAATGGTGTAGCCGAACAAAAGAATAAAACTCTACAGGAAATGTGTAGAGCAACATTAAATGAGTTCGTTTGCCCAAGTACTTTTGGGCCAACGGTAAATGCCGCTTGCCGTGTGATCAATCGTGTGTATTTGAGACCTTACCTAAATGTGATACCTTATGAGCTTTGGAATGGTAAAGTTTCCAAGAAAGGTTATTTTAAAGTGTTTCATACTTAACACTATGGACACTTTAGACAAACTTGACCTCAAAGCGGATGAATGTATCTTTTTAGGTATGCCTCAAATAGTAAAGCATTTCGTGTTTTCAACAAAAAGAGTCAAAAGGTGGAAGAATCAATCTATGTTAAGTTTAATGAGTCACTTAATGACGAACCTAAATTTAATGAGGATTGTGAAGCAAATAAAGGTGTTGCTTCTCAAGAAGAAATCCTTGAAGACTTTCCAACGGTTACTCATCAACAAGAAATTGTTGATAAGTCTACGAATGCAAACATCTTCATTGATTTAAGAGTAGAACCTCTTGAAGGTACTCCTCCACTAAGTGTTCATGAACTTAATGAGTCAAATAGAAATATTTCTCATACTCATCTTGTTGATACACAAAATGTTGAAAATGCATCTCATATTCCGAAAAATGAAGATCATTTAAATTCTGATGATTCATCTCTTCCGGAAAGTGATCATGAAGAAGTTGGAGGAGATGTCTCCAACCTTCATAGATCATTCAAGCATAGAAGTTCTTGCCCACACGAGCTAGTCATAGGTGATTTAAATAGAGGTATCACTATACAAAGGCAATATAGAGAGAACACATTTGTTTCTCTCATAGAGCATAAAAATGTTAAGGATACACTTCTTGATGAAAATTGGATCTTGGCTATGCAAGAGGAATTAAACCAATTTGAAAGAAGTGATGTTTGGGAGTTAGTTCCCAAACCACTTGATCATCCTATTATTGGTACGAAATGGGTATTTCGTAACAATATGGATGATCAAAGAAATGTCACTAGAAACAAAGCTAGACTAGTTGCTCAAGGATACTGTCAAGAAGAAGATATTGGTTTTGATGAGACTTTTGCACCCGTAGCACGGCTTGAAGCCATTAGAATGTTTTTAGAATTTGCTTGCTATAAAGATTTTAAACTTTACCAAATGGATGTTAAATCCGCCTTTTTGAATGATGTTATTCAAGAAGAGGTGTATGTTGCACAACCTCCTGGGTTTGAATGTCATGACTTACCACATCATGTATTCAAACTTGAAAAGGCTCTTTATGGCCTTAAGCAAGCTCCAAGAGTTTGGTACGAGAGGTCAAGTACTTTTCTTCTAAATAAAGGATTCACAAGGGGTAAAGTTGACATCACTTTGTTTGTTAAAGAACAAAGTAAAAATCAATTAATTATACAAGTATATGTTGATGACATTATTTTTGGTGCTACTAACAATTATCTTTGTGAGCAATTTTCTAGCTTAATGCAAGGTGAATTCGAGATGAGCATGATGGGAGAGCTTACATACTTTCCCAGACTTCAAATCAAGCAAACTCAAGAAGATGTGTATGTTTCTCAAACCAAATACACAAAGGACTTTCTCAAAAAGTATAATTTTAGTGAAGGAAGGGAAGTAAACACTCCAATGAGCACAAGTGCGAAGTTTGACAAAGATGATAAAGGAAAGCATATCGAGGTAACCTTGTATCCTGGCATTATAGAAAGTTTACTTTATTTGGTTGCAAGTAGACCGGATATATTACACGCAGTGTGCTTATGTGCTAGATTTCAAAGTGATCCTACGGAAATGCATCTAGTTACGGTAAAACGTATTCTTTGATACCTTAGATGTACTTTGAAATTTGGATTATTTTATCCCAAGAATGCATGTTTTGATTTAAGAGGCTATTGTGACTCCAATTATGTGGGGAGTCTTGTTGATAGAAAGAGTACATCCGGGACTTGTCAATTTCTCGGTGATTGTCTTGTCTCTCGGTTTTCCAAGAAACAAAACAGTGTTTCTCTTTCAATGGCAAAATCCGAATATGTGTTGGCCGCCTCTTGTTGTGCACAATTGTTATGGATGACCAACACTTTGAATGATTATAACATTCACTTCTCCAAAGTGCCTATTTCGTGTGATAACACGTCTGCTATCGATATTGCACAAAAACCAGTCTACCACAGTCGGACTAAGAACATTGATGTGAGATATCATTTCATCCGTGATTGTGTACAAAAAAACTTGGTTAGTGTGGAATTTGTTCCAACACGTGACCAATTAGCAGACATCTTTACAAAACCCTTGTCTAGTGATGTATTTGCATCTATAAGAAGCATGTTAGGGTTACTTAACATGGGTTGACATTAACCCATCTTGAGTTAGAACAAGAAAAATTTCAAATTTTCAAGCTCAGTATACATAAAGCGCTTTATCTGAATTAGTTCAGGTGTTCAATGCCACATCAAGTGCCTGATGCGAAGAATGTCACCCGTTCGAAGTGACATTAAGTGCTCTATGCTCTTAAAACTATCGTTCGAAGTGGCATTAAGTGCTTTATACAAACTGTATCACTCGTTCAAAGTGACTTCAAACGCTTAATCCCTTCAATCATAACCGTTTCAAGTCACTTTAAGCGCTTCATCCTTGTTAATAAAGTCATTCGAAGTGACATAGGGTGCCTAAACCCTAATTCTTCCTTGTCAATCCAAGTGATATGTTACTTATCGTCTCAAGCATGAGACACAGTTGAATTTAGCATGGATCATGGTTGAGGTGATGATGGCTGTCCTCCGAAAGGGATATAAGGCCTTGCCTTTTGCAAATATAATCACAATTTTGCTTAAGACAAAAGGCATTCAGATTCCTGAAGGAGAGATGACAAAGGTGGCCAAGACCGATTACTATGACAACTTCAACAACGCCCAAGCCGTCGACTCGCAGAGAAGGAAGTCTACTACAATTCCGGATATTGTTGATGAGGTCGACGAAGGACCTCAAGAAGGCGAGGGTGGTAGAAATGACCCTGAATTGCTATCACGTATTTAGTCACTAGAACAAACTATTCAATGGTTGGAGCTTCGCGATGCAGAGCATGAAGCTCAGCATACTCAGAACAAATACTGTATGACAGTTTTCAAGAATGCCCTCTTCCAGCAAAAACTGTGGATGCACCTCCCCTCTGATTTTGATGATTTAGGGGGAGAAAGTTGTGGTGCTATTGCTGGTGGTACTGGTGGTGCTTCTGATGGTGCTGGTGGTCCAACAAGTGGTTTTGAAAATTTTGCAACTGGTGGACTTGGCTTTGGTAGTTTTTCATCTGGTGGTGGAGATGTTGGTGCGGGTAATGTTTGTAGATAGTGATGATGCTTTGTCTAACTTTTTAGTAACTGGATTTTTCTTGATGACATTAGAATTTCCTTTGCCTGTGATGATGTGAATATAAATAAAGTTGATTTTCTTTGTTCATGATGAAATGTGATGATGTTATTCATTGTTATATGTATTATGACATTTGATCATGTTGAGAAATATATTTGGATAATTTTCAAAGTCATGATTTTAAGGGGTGAATACATAAAAATATCATACACGATGTTATATGTATTTAAAAGTTTTAAAAGTTGAAAAAGTTGACATCGATCTCTCAGGTTGTTGCACATCGATCGATCTATGTACATAGATCTCTCACATCGATCGATCCATGTAAGGCAATGAAAGTTCAAGACCTTACGATGAGACATCGATCTCTAAACCTGAGACACATCGATCGATCAATGTACATCAAACCCTCACTTCGATCGATCGATGTAGGTCAGAAACGAATTCTGAACCTTACTGTGAGACATCAATCTCTGAACCTGAGCCACTTCGATCGATCGATGTCTAGTGTTTTTAGAAATAATTTTCTAAAATGTGATAAATTGGTTGTTTTCATTTGTACATGATTTATACATGTTTATTATGTGATTATTATGTGTTTTTGATGATTTTAAATACATTGAAACTAACGTGCCTTGGAAGTTTCTACAACTTACCAAAAAGGGTAAAATTGGAATTTTGAGTTTTGTAGGAACATCACATGGTAAAAATATTTCAAGGATGTAATCTTATACTATTTATCAAGACAAAGGTGTTATCATGATTATTTCTAACCATCCGGGTCATTTCTGGAGTTTTCTCACACCAGGGGTATTTGGTCATCTCACCCCTGAGGGTATTTTTGGTATTTTCACTCAAGGAATCTCTTGAGTATATACTTATCATTCTTCTGAAGTTGAGTTATTATTAATTTGAATATTATATGGTGATTTTATCTTATTTCTCTCAAATGATGATATTGTTGACTATAGGGGGATATGTGACGAGTTGTGATGTCACATTCTATTTCTATCTTGAAGACTCTATTTTATATGTTATTGGAGGTTATTATTCATCATTTTTCAGAGGTTGTCAAGGTGTTAAATGTGTGGAAATGATCACGACATATAAGAAGAAATATTGGAAATTTCGGTGTTACACGTTGACATAATCTTGTCAACTATTATCTATTGATTTCTTCTTCAAAAATCTGAGTTGCTACAAATATATGTATGCTCAAAAACGTGTATAAACTGGTGAAGATGATATATTATTCATTTTATTGCTTTGGGACAAGTAGACCAATCAAAAAGGAGCTAGTTGGCAAAAATTGCCAATTAGGATATTTCAAAAGTGTAGCCAACGGCTATGGTTGGTCATGGCAGATTTTTTTGAGTCAAATGGAGACTTCATATGCCTATTTTCAAGGAAAGAATTGAGGGTATAATGGAGGAATATGCCATCTTATCTTTGGGTATTATCTTCACATTTTCAAGACATTCCAAGGTGGAATTTTTGGCCAACAAGGTGATGTCCAAGGTGGACCAATTATGTTGTCTTATTTTGCTAAGTGTACAAAGCCAACCAATGATGTAAAGACACTTGGACTTGATAATGAAGATGGTGACACATGTGCATTCTTATCTCCAAGGCTCAACTTCACACTATAAATAGGAGGCAATGGTGAAAAAGATGAAACACACTTGAAGCTAACTTGAAAGCATTTGTTGAATTGTCTAGCTATCATCTTCTTCTTGTTGTTCTTGTTCCTTTCTTTGTAGCAAAGGTGTTCTTGTTGTATTTGTTGAGCTACAAGCCTCTTGAGCTTCATTTGTAATATTGATTAGCCATTTCTATAAGGCTACATCAATAGGTGGTAAAGGTGTTGCAACTAAGTGTTGCTTAGAGGGTGTTCATCCAAGTCTTGAGTAGGGTTGGTATATAATCCAAGGATCAAGCTTGGTTCTTGTTGTAAGGTGATTCATTTCATAGTGAAATCCAAGGAAAGGTGTTTCTTGGGACTGGATTAGGTCACATTGACCGAACCAGGATAAATTCTCGGTGTTCTTGTCTTGTTTCTTCATTTCTACATTCTGCCGGTTCTTACTGCAGTTTTCACACAACTTCTCACGTTTTGAAAAAATAGCTAAACACTTTCAAAATTCTTGATTTTTGGTGGAGTTATACTTCTGACTTTTAGCTTTCATTTGCAACAAGAATCACTTGATTTGAGCAAGAAAAAGTTAGTCTTTCAGTCTTTGCAAAATAATTGCTCCAATCTGGCTGCAATCTGACCAGTTTTGAGAAAACTTAAATTCTGTATTTATCAAGAATTTGTTAAGGTCAGGTCCTTTTGGAAACATCAAATACACATTGATATAAAGATCAACCTTTTTTGGTTGAGTATTCAAAGAGAAACACGTTTTTCAAAATTAGCAACATTATGTCCAATTCTGTCCAGATTGACCATCTGAATCTTTTTATTTGTTTGAAGAATCAAACGTTCTTATTTTTTGTCTGATTTTTAGACAGAGTCTTGTTAACATATTGAAGTTAAATTCTGGAAAGTTGCATAATTTTTGGAGTTGTGTACACTTATTTTTGAATTTTTCAAAAACGGGTTCTAAATCTGAGGTGGTCTCAGATTCTATTTTCAAAGGGGATTTTTACAAAGGGTAGTAGTGTAATTTCCGCTAACCACTGTTCACCCCCCCTCTAGTTGTGTTTATTGCAGGTGCATGGTCCAACAGTTGGTATCAGAGCAAGGTCTACACCACTCAAAGAAGCAAGATTCAACACCGTACACAAAACACAAGGCCAAGAAACAATAACTCTTTGTAGCCTGCTAATTTCAGATTAAAGGTACATACAATGGCCATAGTCTCTCACAAAGGTGAGTTGGAAGGTATGTCCACACAACGCCCTCCTCTTTTTGATGCAATAATTTTGTTCATTGGAAACTTAGAATGAGGCTATTCTTAATGGCTATAGACATCGATTTATGGTCCATAGTTGAAGATGAGCCGTACATTCAAATGAAGTTGTACAAGTTAGTGGAGTCACACCCGAAGATAAAAAGAAAATGTCCATGAATGCTAAAGCTATGCAATTACTTTTGAATGGACTTACAACTTCTGAAGTAGGATATGTGTCAAATTGCACAAGAACACACGACATGTGGAAATCACTTGTATTAAAGATGAAGGTACATGCTTATGACTGAATTAGAATCTTTCAAAATGTTGCCAAACGAATCCATAACATCTATGGATTTGAGAATTACTAACATTTTCAATGCTCTTGAAGCTTTAAGCAAATCATTCACGAACAATGAAAAGGTTCGAAAGGTGCTACGAAGCCTTCCTGCTGAATGGGATCCAAAGGTCACGGCGATTGAAGAAACTAAATCGATCACAAAAATGGACAAATTGATAGGCTCACTAAGCGTATATGAGGTAAAACTAAACCAACGGAAGTCCGAGTCATCTAAATCATCCGGTAAGTCAATAGCTTTCAAATCAATTGAAACTCATACAAATAATGATGATAGTAATAGTGATACTGAATTAGACGGTGACTTGATATTAATAGCTAGAAAACTTAGAAAGTTTTTCAAACGTCCAAATAGGAATAGACAACGTTCTTCTTCTTCTTCCTCTTTTTCTCAATCTAAGAAAAATAACTCTAACAACAATAAATGGTATAATAAAGAGTTAAAGTGCTACGAATGCGGTCAAAACGGACATATTTCATATGATTGTCCAACAAAGAAAAGTAATAATAATAACAACAATAATAATAAACAAGCCAAGGACAAGGAGACACAAACGACAAAGACAAAGGAGTCTAAGCCAAGGAAAGAAAAACGAGCAATGAAGGTGAGCACATGGAGCGACTCATCCGACTCAGAATCTGATACTGAGGAAGCTCAAGTCTGCTTTGTATCCAACGAGGTAAGTTCTTCTTCTAATGATGATTCTGATAGTGACATGACATCTCATGAAATGTATGAATAGTTTTTAAGAATACATGCTCACTGTAAGAGGCTCTCTAAAGAAAAGAAGAAACTAATTAAAGAAAATGACAAGTTGAAGATGTCCAACTTGGAATTTTCCGATCAATTAGAATCTTTTAAACAAGAGTCTACTAATACTCTGATTCTTTAGAGAATAAAATTGAATCACAACAAAAGTTAAAAACGGAAAATAGTATGTTACAGTCTAAGTTAGAAAGTTGTTACAATGAGATAGTGAAACTTAAGTCTTCTGAACTTACCTTAGAAAAAAATGTTAGAACAATTTAAATCTGGTGCAAATATGTTAGATACACTTATATCGTCGCAAAAATATGGAAATAATAAAACTGGATTAGGATATAAAGAAGAACATGACAAAGTAGGTAAAAAGACAAAGTTTGTATCTTCAACTACTAAACAACCTTATAAAGATATAAAAACAAATTTGCCTGTTAATTCTTCTTCTACTCCTTCTTCTGTTTATTCTAAAGCAAAAAATACAACCTGCACCCATAAAAGCACATACATATCAATGTACATCTAGGCAAAACTTTGCATCTAGACAACCTAGAAATTATGCCTATATATATACGAATACAACTAGAAAGAATAAAATAAATACAACTCATTATGAACCTAAGTATAGACAACACTCATATGAAGTCTTATAGAAATGCATATGAACATACATATAGAGCACCATATAAGAAACAAAGTCACATGCCTTATACATACTATAAAATTTGGCCATCTAATAATAATTATCAACCATGGCACAACATGTATAAAAATGCATCTTCACTTATGTGGAATGATCATGAATATGCTAATTTTTCTTATTTTCCAAATTATAACAATGCTAAAAATGTGCCTAGAAGGTATGTTCAAGTTTGGATACCTAATTGATATCTAAACAAAAATGGTGCCCCTAACATTAAAGGACGTAAATAAAGGGTACCTAAAACTTTGTCTCCATTGTAGGAAAATCGCAAGGAATGCAAGAAGGAGGCAAAGTCAAAAAATCAAAAAACTAACTGGTTTTCAGATAGTGGATGTTCAAGGCATATGACGGGGAACCCTAAACTATTCACCGAGTTGGAACAAATCAAGAATGGAGGAAAGGTAACATTCTGTGACAAAAACAAAAGACAAGTTGTTGGAAAAGGAACAATTGGGGACCCTAACAAATTTCAAATACGAAATGTGTTGTTAGTAAGTAATCTTTCTTATAATTTACTAAGTATTTCTCAACTTATAAATTGTGGCTATAATGTTTCTTTTCTTCCCAATTCTTGTGATATAATAAATGAAAAAGGAGAAATAGTATTAAAAAGAAATAAAGATGGTAACATTTATACTCTTACCTTAGATAACATGTTAGATGATAAGGTTAGGTGTCTAATATCACATGACTTAGATGTGAATTTATGGCATAGAAGATTAAGCCATATAGGAATTTCAACCATTTAGAAATTATCAAAGAAGAATCTAATTAGAGGAATGCCTAAGTTAGACTTAGATAATTTTCAAATGTGTGAAACAATGTATTAAAAGAAAACACATTAAAGAAACATTAAAACCGAAACATGAAGTGAGTACTAGTCATGTACTAGAATTGCTTCACTTAGACTTATTTGATCCAAGTAGTACAAGAAGTCTAGGTGGACACTACTATGTGTGTGTCATAGTAGATGATTACTCACGCTACATATGGACATTGTTTTAAACACACAAAGACGATGCTCCATTAGCAATTGAAACTCTTATTAAGCAACTTGAAAACATTTACGAAGAAAATGTTAAAAGAATTAGAAGTGATAGAGGTGGAGAATTTAAAAACAAAGATGTAATCAAATTTTGTGAACTACATGGAATCAAACATGAATTCTCACCACCTAGAACATCACAACTCAATGGAGTTGTTGAACGTAAAAATAGAACAATTCAAGAAGTTGTTAGAACTATGCTATGTGAAAATAAATTACCTAAAGATTTATGGGCTGAAGCTGTTAGTTGTGCATGCTATATTATAAATAGGCTTACTATTCGAAAGAAATTAAATAAAACACCTTATGAATCTTTAAACAATAGACAACCTAAAATAGATTATCTTAGAGTATTTGGATGTAAGTGTTTTGTATTGAACACTAAGGATAATCTAGACAAGTTGGAACAAAAGTATATTGAATGCATATTTGTTGGTTATTCAACTAATTCTTGAGCATATGGATGTTATAATCCTGTATCTAGAAAGATAATTGAATCCATACATGTGAAATTCAATGAAAAATGCATGTTTTGAAGTTAGTGATAATGATAAACATAAACATGAGAATAATGTTGAAAATATGTTTGATGATGATGATGTATTACTTGAGCCTGTACTTGATCATCTAGAACCAACTCCCCCTGAACAAGATATGCATGAACCCTTAGATGAAATAAATGAAGAGACGTTGCAATTAGAAGATAATAATGATCCAATTATATACGACAATGTTCACACTAATGAAACATTTGAACAGGATGAGGGCGAACCTAGTAAATCTAGGAATTGATGGCATCCTAAAAAATTAATCATTGGGGATCCAAGTGTTGGAGTTAGAACACGTAGAAATATAAGTCAACTTGAAAGACATAGCTTAATCTCACAATTAGAACCTAAGAATGTAAAGGAAGCCTTAGGTGATATATCCTGGATAGATGCCATGCATGAGGAATTGAGCTAATTTACAAGGAACAACGTGTAGGACTTAGTACCTAAACCCGAGAACAAATCAATAATAGGTATGAAATGGGTGTTTAGGAATAAAATGGATGAACAAGGAAAAATCACACGGAATAAGGATAGGCTAGTCGCACAAGATTATAATCAACAAGAAGGAATAGAATATGAAGAAACCTTTGCACTCGTTGCACGACTAGAAATTATTAGATTGTTACTTGCTATTGCAAGTCTAAGCAACATTAAACTCTTCCAAATGGATGTCAAGAGTGCATTCTTGAATGGATACATCCAAAAAGAGGTGTTTGTCGAACAACCCCCTAGATTCGAAGATCCAAAGAATCCTAGCCATGTTTAAAAGCTTAAGAAAGCTCTATATGGTTTGAAACAAGCTCCAAGAGCTTGGTATGATATATTTGCTAACTTTCTTATAGCAAATAATTATCAAAGTGGAACCATAGACAACACATTATTCCTAAGAAGAAAAGATAATGACTTATTAATAGTTCAAATATACGTAGATGATATTATCTTTGGTTTAACTAACTCTACCTTAGTAAAAGACTTCGAAGAGTGTATGAAGTCAGAATTCGAAATGTCAATGGCAGGAGAGTTGAATTATTTCTTAGGACTTCAAATCAAACAAACCCCTCAAGGAATTCACATTAGCCAACTTAAGTATGTCAATGATATGATTAAGAAGTTTGACTTTGAAGAGTTGAAACCAACAACTACCCTCATCAATGTTAGTACCAAATTAGACAAATATGAGAATGGAAAACCTTTTGATGACACACTTTATAGGTCTATGATTGGCTCATTGTTATACTTAACTGCATCAAGACCTGATATCATGTTTAGTGTGTGCATGTGTGCTAGGTTTCAATCTTGTCCTAAGGTATCACATTACAATGCAGTGAAAAAGATCTTTAGATATCTTAAACACACACCTCACTTAGGACTGGTATGATAGAAACACTAAGTTGGAGTTACACGCATATAGTGATGCTGATTATGATGGTTGCAAATTAGATAAAAAATCCACTAGCGGTACTTGCATAGGAACCAACTTGATTTCTTGGTTTTCTAAAAAGCAAGCTAGTGTAGCACTTTCTGCCACCGAAGCCGAGTATATAGCATTGAGTTTGTGAACTACCCAAATACTTTGGCTTAAACAGCAACTTAGTGATTTTGGCATTAAAATGAAAAAGATTCCAATTTTCTGCGATAACACAGGTGCAATCAATCTTTCTCGGAATCCGGTGCTTCATTCTAAGGCCAAACACATTGAGGTGCGGTACCACTTCCTTCGAGATCATGTTCAAAACAAGGATATAGTTGTAAACCATATAAGAACTGATCAACAAATAGCTGATATCTTTACCAAACCCCTTAATCAAGCCACTTTTGAAAACTTACGAGCCAAGTTAGGTATGATGACTTACGATACCATTGCGTAGTTCTATCTTTTGCATGATTTGCAAAATAAAGAGGGATATAGAATAAGAACACAATTTTAGTTGGTAAGTCATAATTTGGTTGATTAAATAATATGCTAACATGCTAAGTTTTAATTGGTATAAGTTGAGCACAGGTTAAGGGGGAGAGTGTAATTTGAGGGGAGCACATGAATACATGAGAGTTGAGAATTTGAAAAAAAAAATGTGAAAACAATTGGTAATTGGTTGGAGATTAGTTTCTAAAACAATTGGTACAAATTTGGTGAAACAATTGATAGATTTATGATAAACAATTGCTTATAAGTTGTGATATTAAAATCATGTTAGGTTATTTTGAAAATCATCCAAAAGGGAGAGAATGTTGAGAAATATGTTTGGATAATTTTCAAAGTCATGATTTTAAGTGGTGAATACAAAAAAATATCATACATGATGTTATGTGTTTAAAAGTGTTAAAAGCTGAAAAAGTTGACATCAATCTCTCTGGTTGTTGCACATCGATCGATCTATGTACATAGATCTCTCATATTGATCGATCCATGTAAGGCAGTGAAAGTTCAAGACCTTATAGTCAGACATGGATCTCTAAACCTGAGACACATCGGTCGATTGATGTACATCGAACCCTCACTTCGATCGATCGATGTAGGTCAGAAACGAATTCTGAACCTTACTGTGAGACATCGATCTCTGAACCTGAGCCACTTCGATCGATCGATGTCTAGTGTTGTTAGAAATAATTTTCTAAAATGTGATAAATTGATTGTTTTTATTCGTACGTGATTTATACATGTTTATTATGTGATTATTATGTGTTTCTGATGATTTTAAATATATTAGAACAACGTGCCTTGGAAGTTTCTACAACTTACCAAAAAGGGCAAAATTAGAACTTTGAGTTTTGTAGGAACATCACATGGTGAAAATATTTCAAGGATGTATTCTTATACTATTTATCATGACAAAGGTGTTATCATGATTATTTCTAACCATCCAGGTCATTTCTAGAGCTTTCTCACACCAGGGGTATTTGGTCATCTCACCCCTGAGGGTATTTTTGTATTTCCACTCAAGGAATCACTTGAGTATATACTTATCATTATTCTGAAGTTGAGTTATTATTAATTTGAAGATTATATGGTGATTTTATCTTATTTCTCTCAAATGATGATATTGTTGACTATAGCGGGATATGTGACGAGTTGTGATGTCACATTCTATTTCTATCTTGAAGACTCTATTTTATATGTTATTAGAGGTTATTATTCATCATTTTTCAGAGGTTGTCAAGGTGTTAAAGGTGTGGAAATGATCACGACATATAAGAAGAAATATTGGGAATTTCGGTGTTACATGTTGACATAATCTTGTCAACTATTATCTATTGATTTCTTCTTCAAAAATCTGAGTTGCTACACATATATGTATGCTCAAAAACGTGTATAAACAGGTGAAGGTGATATATTATTCATTTTATAGCTTGGGAACAAGTGGACCAATCAAAAAGGAGCTAGTTGGCAAAAATTGCCAACTAGGATATTTCAAAAGTGTAGCCAACGGCTATGGCTGGTCATGATAGAATTTTTTGAGTCAAATGGAGACTCCACATGACTATTTTCAAGCCAAGAAGTTGAGGGTATAATGGAGGAATATGTCATCTTATCTTTGGGTATTATCTTCACATTTTCAAGACATTCCAAGGTGGAATTTTCAGCCAGCAAGGTGATGTCCAAGGTGGACCAATTATGTTGTCTTATTTTGCTAAGTGTACAAAGCCAACCAATGATGTAAAGACACTTGGACTTGATAATGAAGATGGTGACACATGTGCATTCTTATCTCCAATGCTCAACTTCACACTATAAATAGGAGGCAATGGTGAAGAAGATGAAACACACTTGAAGCTCACTTGAAAGCATTTGTTGAATTGTCTAGCTATCATCTTCCTTTTGTTGTTCTTGTTCTTTTCTTTGTATAAATAGTGTTCTTGTTGTATTTGTTGAGCTACAATCCTCTTGAGCTTCATTTGTAATATTGATTAGCCATTTCTATAAGGCTACATCAATAGGTGGTAAAGGTGTTGCAACTAAGTGTTGCTTAGAGGGTGTTCATCCAAGTCTTGAGTAGGATTGGTATATAACCCAAGGATCAAGCTTGGTTCTTGTTGTAAGGTGATTCATTTCATAGTGAAATCCAAGGAAAGATGTTCCTTGGGACTGGAGTAGGTCACATTGATCGAACCAGGATAAATTCTCGGTGTTCTTGTCTTGTTTCTTCATTTCTACATTCTGCCCGTTTTTACTGCAGTTTTCACACAACTTCTCACGTTTTGAAAAAATAGCTAAACAATTTCAAAATTTGTGATTTTTGGTGGAGTTATACTTCAGACTGTTAGCTTTCATTTGCAACAAGAATCACTTGATTTGAGTAAGGAAAAGTTAGTCTTTCAGTCTTTGCAAGATAATTGCTCCAATCTGGCTGCAATCTGACTAGTTTTGTGAAAACTTAAATTCTGTATTTATCAAGAATTTTTTAAGGTCAGGTCCTTTTGGAAACATCAGCTACACATCCTAAGGAGTGTTTTGATATAAAGATCAACCTTTTTGGTTGAGTATTCAAAGAGAAACACGTTTTTCAAAATCAGCAACATTATGTCCAATTCTGTCCAGATTGACCATCTGAATCTTTTTATTTGTTTGAATGGTCAAACGTTCTTATTTTTTGTCTGATTTTTAGACAGAGTCTTGTTAAAATATTGAAGTTAAATTTTGGAAAGTTTCATAATTTTTGGAGTTGTGTACACTTATTTTTGAATTTTTCAAAAACGGGTTCTAAATCTGAGGTGGTCTCAGATTCTGTTTTCAAAGGGGATTTTTACAAAGGGTCGTAGTGTAATTTCTGCTAACCACTATTCACCCCCTCTAGTTGTGTTTATTGCAGGTGCACGGTCCAACATATCAATCATATCTATCTGGACAAATTTTAGGCACAATGTGAGGGGGAGCATAAGTTAAGAGAGACCTAACTTTAGAAGTTATGCTAATTGTGAAATCATCAAAAAGAGAGAGAATATTATAATATGTTAAGTTTTGATGATTTGTACAATTGACACTTAGAACGCCTAGATAAGGCGCCTAATGTAAAGGGTTTGAAGGTCAGTACACTTTGAACGCATACATAAGGCGCGTAATCTGAAGTGTCTGGAGATCAGTGCACTTCGAACGCCTACATAAGGCACATCATGTGAAGTGATTGGATTCCAGTACACTTCGAACACCTACTTTAGGCGCTTTATGTGTCAAGATGAAAAGCAACAGACTTTGAAAGACTAACTAGGCGCTTCATGTGTGTTACGAAGTCAAATGGATGTTTCCCCCCAAAATGGGCACGAATATCAAGTTACTTTTGGAAAAAGTCAGAATTACTTCAAACAAGTATGAAGGTTGAGATAAGGCTCTTCATGTGACCTCGAACGAGTTCAGCTACCCACAACAGGCGCTTCATGTGACATTGAACAAGTGCTTCTTGTTCACTTAAGGCGCTCATGTCACATTGAACGCCAGTTCAAAAACACTTTAGGCGCTCCATGTCACATTGAACGCTTATTCATAGAACATATAATGCGCTTCATATGACTAATGTTACAAATGATTTATGCTGCACTTTCTTAATCGTTTACTTGACATTTGTACACTCCTTTTTTAGTGCAATATCACATGCTCTCTCTCTCTCTCTCTTGGAGAATGTGATATTTCCTCTTTAAGCTTTCACGAAAAACCTTCCACAAGAAGCTTGTAGTCATCTAAGAGAAGATCTCCAAAGATGAAGACGTGTCATCACAAAGAGACAAAACACATTATTGGCTCCTGCAACCACACAAACGGCTAGAAAGTGATTAAAACAAGGGTTTTCATCACTTCCAATTTTCAACTTTCTACCAACAAGCTCTCAAGTTTCTCTCAAGCTTTTAGCTCTCAAAATAGTTGTATCATTGTATATTTTACTTGATTTTTGAGAGTTGTGTTGTAAAGAAGAAGAGTCTTCTTCTTGTTGAGTGAAGATTGTGAGACGCTAAGTGTAGATCGTTGGTCAAAAAGCAAGGGTGATTCTTGTTTGAAGAACTCCAGACCTTGGAGGGTTAGTTGATGGTGTTATGGTGCACATACTCCCTACAAGAATTCTTTAAGGAGCAAGGAAGTTCTTTGGAGGCTAGACTTCAAGGGGTTGGTATTTCTTGGTTGTGGTCTAGGCGTGTAGTCTAGTGTTTACTTCTTTTGGATTTTGTTTTTATTGTTGTTTCCCTAAAAGAAATAACAATCCCCCATTCAAAATCCTTCTTGTGAAAAATCAAGAAGGTAGAGGAGTAGAGCCATTTGACTTGAACCTCTATACATATTGTGTTCTTTATACTTCCGCAAGTTTTGTTCATTTCAAAGAACACACCTAAGTATAGATTTGTTCTCATAAACGAAAAATATCCATACTTGGTGAACACACTATTCAACCCTGCTTCTAGTGTGTCTAAGGGACCTAACATAAGAAACTCTCAATTTACTGACTTTATGTCCACGAGCTGTGCGGATTCTCTGTTGATTTATGGTGCCTCTAGGACACGTCTACCATAAACATTCGTGCTATTAGCTACACGGCACATGTTTTGAATGTTGGAATCATGTCTGGTGACTCAATAAGTGGAGTTGTCTCCTTGGTGTATGCTACCCCAACCTTATCCATTAGGTTTCTTTTCATGAATATATCGAAGGAATGGCAATGGACATCAACATCCCATGGCTGCTAATTGGAGACTTCAACCAAGTCGTAAGGCAGGAGGACAAGAGAGGTGGTCGCCCGGCTTGTGGTTTTGGCTTGGACTGTATGGTGCGAATGATTGATATGTGCAAGTTATTGGAAGTGGAATTCTATGGACCACGTTTTACATGGACTAATGGTCAACTGTGCCATCTCTTAATTGAACAACGTATACATCAAGCTTGGCCTAACGAGCTCTGGTAACACCAGATTTAGTACAACTATACTACATCTCCCTCGCACTAATTCGGATCATCATCCGCTTTTCTTAACACTCAGGGACAATGTGAGCCATAACTCAAATACACGGCCTTTCAAATTTCAAGCTTGTTGTATGCTTCATAAGAGTTTTCCCGACTTTATGCAATCGGCATGGCGTCATTGCCCGGAAGACATCCTAACCACGGTGGATAACTTTCTGGAGAAAATGTTGATTTGGAAAAGAGATTCTTCGGTAATTTTCCCAATCAAAGAAAGAGACGCCTTACTCGTTTGGAGGGACTTCAGCAATCACTATCAGCTCATCCATCGACTTCTCTTCCCCGATTAGAGACGCAATTGTTATATGAGTATAACGATATATTATTATAGGAGGAGGTTTTTTGGCAACAAAAAAATGCAGTGGCTATGCGACAGCGAGCAGAACACCCGATTCTTTCACCAATCTATGGCTATTCGTCGACGTCCTAAAACTGTTGTACGCCTTAAGGGTGAAAATGAAAAATGGACCATTCACCCGCTACAATTCAATCCATACTGAAAAAACATTATAGTAGACTGTTTGAAGAAGAAACAGTTACCCCTCTGCACCCTGATGATGATATTCTGATCACGCCTCTAGATCCGATAGACATACAGTGGCTTAATCGACCAGTTTCTTCAAAGGAGGTTGAAGAAGCAATCTTCCAAATTGGACCTTACAAAGCACCTAGACCAGACAAGCTTCCCCCGATATTTTTTCAACAGAACTGGAAACATGTCGGCGCTGCTGTAACCGAATTTGTATTGGCAGCTTTTCAGTTTGGTCACTTCCACAAAACTCTCATCATACTTATACCCAAAAAATATCCTCCAAAGAATGCGTCCCAATTCCGACCTATAGCTCTTACGAATGTAGTTGTAAAGACAATAACAAAATCATTGCAAATCAGTTGAAGGCGGTGATTGGAAAAATAATATCCCCACTGCAATGTGCCTTCATCCCTGGCCAACAACCAGCAGATAACATTATTATTGCTCAGGAGATCATATACTCTATGAAAAATAAGCGTGGGCGTACGGGTTATATGGCTGTCAAGATTGACTTGGAGAAAGCATACAATAAGGTAAATTGGTCCTTTTTGGGATGCTTATTGTTGAAAGTTGGATTTAACACTAATATGGTGGACATCATCATGTATACCATTACATCAGCATCCTTAGCTATAATTTAGGACGAACAATGTTTGGAACCTTTCCACCCGCAGCGAGGTATCCGTTAGGGCAATCCCCTAGCCCCATATCTTTTTTTGTTGTGCATGTAAGTGTTGAGCGAAAGAATCAGCCGAGCTATGTTGAACCAAAGATGGATTCCTCTTCATACTTCTAGATCGTGACCTCATATATCACATTTGTTTTTTTGCTGATGATTTGCTACTATTTGAAGCTGGCACAAAATCTCAAGCAGTAGTTATTGTGGACATTTTAAATGAGTTTTGCAGAATATCTAGCCAAACCATTAGTATGCGCAAGTCAAATGTCATAGTGTGTCACCTAATATCGCTGCGCTCTTTCGTCCAAAAACATTCACAAGGTTGGGTATTAACTTCACGCATGATTTTAGCCAATATCTTGGAATGCCGCTGATTCAAGGTCGCATTAGCAAGCAAACCTACAGTCATATCATAGACAAAGTGCGGACAAGGCTTACGTCGTGGCAAATAAAAATTCTCTCACAAGCCGCGAGGTTTGTTCTAATAAAGAGCATGATATACATAATGCCCATATATACGATGCAAACGGTGCGACTACCTGTAGGCTTATTGGATGAGATTGACAAGCTTTCAAGAAGCTTTTTTGGGGGAGAAACTGAAGGGACAAAGAAGCTTCATTGGTGCTCCTGGGAAAGTATTTGTCTTCCAAAAAATCGGGGTGGTTTGGGAATTAAACGAATAAGGGATATGAATTTAGCTATGTTGACGAAGCTGGGATAGATGATCATGACGCGTCTATATATACTTTGGGTCCAAGTCCTCAAGCACAAATATTGGGAATTGATGCAAGATTGCCAACGCAATAACACATCGGTTTTGTGGCGGCATATAAAATCGACGGTACCATTACTAAGAGCATGTCTAGAGATCTCGAACCCACAAGAGAATGATAAGACCTTAGATATCATCCGATGGGGCTGTACATCTTCGGGATAATTCACGGTTGCTAGCGTGTACGAGCAACAAATATCTGTTAGGAAAACTGAGGAGAATGACAAACAAACAAGACAAAATGATTGCCAAGACATGATCAAGATCATTGTCCTTAAAAGCAATTTCGCCTCCATCGGTGAGCAAGGTGAACTATAAGCAAATGCTTCCCAGGATTTAACGGCTTTCCTTGTTCGTTTGCTCTACGAGAAAGGGAATGAACTTGCAATTAGAAGTTTATGAAAGTAGAGGAGAGGAAGGAGAAAACTGCTGAAAAACTTTCTGCACTAAAGTGATTGCAAGAGAATTTTTCTATGTCTTGTAAAATAGACAAGCCTTGTATATAGGCTTTAGGATAGAAGAAAGCAATGTTTAAAACAAGTCTCAGTAGTTTTCAGATCCTCTAAGTTAGTTGTCTAACAGTCAATTGTAAAGGGAGATGATTCTTGGACCAAAGGATGCAACTCAGCATGAAAGGTTCTGTCCGTTGGCACATCGATCGATCACATCGATCGATCGATGTCACTTCGATCGATCGAAGTTGGACGGAAACTTTCTTCATTCATTCTGTCTCACATAGATCGATCCAAGTATCGATCTATGTACACATCGATCGATCGATGTGATCGATCTATGTTGGACAGAAAGGTCCTAGTATTGCATTGACTACATCGATTGATCGATGTCTCATACATAGAATGATCGATGTCTTCCAGAACACTTTAATTTTTTTCAGCTTTCACTTGGTTCGATCCAACTTATGTTTGGATCGATTCAAGTGATATTCTTCCAGTCAAAGGTGTTCAAATCATCACTCAAACTCCCAAACAATATTACACATGTTTTTATATAAGTTTGGAGCACATTTAAAAGTATTTTAACATACTTTTTCCAACAATCCCCCTCATGATCCAAACTTATATACAAACATTCCCGAACATTAATCAACTAATCTCTCTACTATCAAACGAAGACGATGACTTACGTCTTGAATTGCCACTTAGTACAAGAAGAAGTATATAAACGGAAATAAGATGACATTTACGTCTTGAATCTTACCTCACTATTGTTTATATAAACTTACAACTGAGATGTCATTGACTAGCTTCAGGCAAGTTCGTGGTGTGGTGCGACATCGGCCATGCACCCAGTCCCAGGTTTTCATAGGTGCTCTCGTGAGTTGTTTCAAACTCTCATAGGAAACAACACCACCTCCACACTTATATAGGTAACGCACACCACCATACAACATGGCTATGAATTCCATGAAGAGATTCTAATAAATCTCACTCTCTTTTATTTGCAGTAAGTACTATCTTTAATAGCACCATAGGAAGAGACAAAACGATAGTACTTGTAGAACTTTTATATGACTTGTCTTTACCACATTGAACCCCGTTTGTAGGATCTCTACTAATAGTGGGTTGGGTTGCCGTCACACAAAGTTCACAACAATGGAACCAGTCCCATTCCCATCGATGTTTGTTGGACTAACTTCTTGTTCAGTCCTTTAGTTAAGGGGTCTGCCAGATTCAACTCGGTTCTTACATACTCCAAGTTGATCACCCCTGAACTAATTAAATCCCGCACAATATTGTGTCTCAATCTGATATTGCCGACTCTTTCTGTTGTAGATCTTATTCTTCGCTTGAGCAATTGCTTCCTGTGAATCACAACGTACAGAAACAGAAGACATATGATTATACCATAAAGGAATATCAAATAACAAATTCCTTAACCATTCAGCTTCCGCTGCAGCAAGTTCTAAAGAAATAAATTCCGATTCTATAGTTGATTTTGCTATATACGTTTGTTTAGAAGATTTCCAAGATATGGCTCCACCACCCAAAGTGAATACATAACCATTTGTCGAATTAATCTCATCATTATCCGACACCCAATTAGCATCACATAAACCTTCTAATACAGCCAAAAAACCACTAAACACAAGACAAAGATATATTGTTCCTTTGATATATCTCATTAATCTTTCTAGAGCCATCCAATGTTCACTACTTGGATTATGAGTATATCTTGCTAGCATATTTACGACGTAAGCTATGTCAGGTCTTGTGCAATTCATTAAATACATTACACTTCCAACTATTCTAGCATATTCAACTTGTGAAACACTATTGTTCTTAGTTTTCTTCAAGTGTACAACAGGATCATATGGTGTGCTTACGGGTTTAACATCAAAGAAGTTGAATCTTTTCAACATTTTCTCAACATAATGAGATTGAGATAATGCATAACACCTACAATTCTCGACTAACTTTAAATCAAGTATTAAATCAGCCTTACCCATATCTTTCATATCAAAGACGGAAGATAAGAAAGATTTAGTACTATTCACAACATCCATATTGTTTCCAAAGATCAACATATCGTCAACATATAAACATACGATGACACAACCAGATTTTCAACTTTACATAAATACAACGATCACTTTCATTCACAATATAACCGTTGGAAATCATAGCATTATCAAATTTTTCATGCCACTATTTTGGCGCTTGTTTAAGACCGTACAAGGACTTCTTAAGTCTACACACCTTATGTTCTTGTCCTTGAACGATCATACCTTCCGGTTGATGCATATATATCTCTTCATCTAGATCACCATTCAAAAAGGCCATTTTAACGTCCATTTGATGTATCACCAACTTATTGATGGAAGCTAGAGCCACTAAAACTCTAATAGACGTTATTCTTGCTGCCAGTGAATATGTGTCGAAATAATCTATTCTTTCTTGTTGGGTAAATCTCTTAGCAACTAACCTTGCCTTAAACTTATCGATGGAGCCATCAGCCTTTAGTTTCTTTCTAAAGACCCATTTACAACTAATAGGCTTACATCCTCTAGGTAATTCTACAAGTTCCCAAGTATTATTACTAAGAATCGACTCAAGTTCACTATTGATAGCTTCTTTCCAAAACTTAACGTCTATGGACTTCATAGCCTCTTTATAAGTCTTAGGATCTTCTTCCAAAATAAAAGCAGTAATAAAATCATCTCCAAATGATTTTTCAATCCTTTGTCTTTTGCTTCTTCTAGATAAAGAAGCAATTTCGTCACTAGGTTTATTGCTAGAGTCACCAAGTTCAAAACTAGTGCTAGTCACCTTCTCTTTCTTCACTGGAAACTCATGTTCAAAAAACTCAGCATCCTTAGATTCCATAATCACACCATTATCTAAAGTCATAAACCTATAAGAAGCACTATTCAAGACATATCCCACAAACACACAGTCTCTAGTTTTGGAACCAATTTTACCCCTTTTGAACTCAAGAATTCCAACTTTGGCTAAGCACTCCAACACTTTCAAATAACTCAAGTTGGGTGCGTAACCTTTCCAGAGTTCATATGGAGTTAAATTAGTTTTTTATGTGGTATCCTATTAAGAACATGACATGCTGAAAGAATAGCCTCACCCCATATATTATTAGACAATCCAGAGCTAAGGAGCATTGTATTCATTATATCCTTAAGCGTTCTATTTTTCTTTCAGCAACGCCATTGGCTTGAGGAGTGTATGGCTGTGTAAATTCATGTATAATGCCATTATCTTCACAAAATTTTTGCAGAGACAAGATACTATACTCACTTCCTCTATCCGACCTTACCTTTTTGATTCTTTTGTCTAGTTGATTCTCAACTTCATTCTTGTATTTAATGAACATACTTTCTGCTTCATCCTTGTTACTAAGTAAGTAAACCTGGAAAAATCATCTATAAAGGTAATGTAATAACGTTTACCACCTTTACTCATAACATTCTTGAAATCTCCTAGATCACTATGAATTAATTCCAGTTTCTCTGTTGCTCTATTTACAGACTTGAAGGGTTTCTTATGATGTTTTCCTTCAATGCAATAATGACACTTAGTGAGTTTGTTCTCACTATTTATTTCAATTAGATTGGTATTCTTTAACCTTCTAATTGCATCAGCATTAACGTGACCTAGTCTAGCATGCCATAAATCAAAAAAATCAACAATATACACCGAACTAGATGCATTCTTATTATTCAAACAAACAGCATCAAGAACAAATAATCCTCCCGAATAGAAACCTTTCCCAATAAACTCCCCACTCCTAGATAGAACAAGTTTATCAGAATAAAAAACAAGCTTAGTATTAGCCTTGTTCAGAAGTGCGCCAGAAATCAGATTCCTCCGAATGGTAGGAACATGTAGCACATTGATCAACTCTAGCCTTTTTTCAGAAGTCAACTTGAGGAGCACTTTCCCCTTCCCGATCACTCAGGTCGCTTGTGCGTCCCCTAGGAAGACCTGATCTCCACTATCTATCTCTTGATAATCAAGAAATAGATCTCTGCTGGTTGCAATATGTCTGGTGGATCCAGTGTCCACCACCCATTCTGTTGTACCTCCGACAAGGTTTATCTCATCGTCGACGACTGCAGCAATTGTCTCATCTTCAACTTCTGAACGTCCTTCAACAAGGTTGGCTTGTCCACTTGACTGACCTTTTCACTTGTTGTAGAAGAACGCCTTGTGTCCCTGCTTTCCGCACACCCAACAGGCTCCCTTTGATTGTGACTTAAATCGTCCCTGTACTTGTGCTTTAGCTTTGGGCTTATTGGATTGGAATCTTGGCTTCTTGGTCGCATGTTCGACGACGTTGGCCTTGACATCACCTTCGTCACCACATGCGTCTTCAAGCCTGTTGTTTTCCTCTATCTGGATGTGTTTGATTACACTATCCACAGAGAGTTTTGTGTCGTCATGCTTACCTCTCTTCTTGTATTTATTCCAAGAAGAAGGAAGCTTCACGATCAACGCAGCTGCTTGGAAAGTTTCATCGATGTTGATCCCTTCCTATTCGATGTTATCCACCAGTTGTCGAAACTGATGAATCTGATCATTGATGGATATGTGGTCAACCATCTGAAATTTAAGAAATTTGCTGACCACATATTTTCTTTTCCCTGCATCATCAGAACCATACTTGTTCTGAAGAGCTTTCCATATTTCTTTCGCTGATTGAAATTTGACATAGATATCAAACAGCGAATTCGAGAGAAAGTGAAGAATATGTCCTCTACAAGTAACATTGTCTGCTTCATACTTAAGAGCTTCTCCATCTTCAGTAGGTTTATCTTTAGTCAGCACGTAGGAGATAGATATCATCTCGAGAAAGAAGAGCACTTTCGTAGACCACCTCTTGAATAATTTACCATCAAAAGGCCCGAGCCTTGACATATCAGGAACAACATGTTGTTTGGTTGCTATTGCAGTAAATTGCTTTTAAGGCCGTTAGGAAAACTGAGGAGAATGACAAACAAATAACACAAAATGATTGCCGAGACGTGATCAAGATCACTGTCCTTAAAAGCAATTTCCCCTCTACCGGTGAGCAAGGTGAACTACAAGCGAATGCTTCCCAGGATTTAACAGCTTCCCTTGTATGTTTGCTCTACGAGAAAGGGAATGAACTTGCAAGTAGAAGTGTATGAAAGTAGAGGAGAGGAAGGAGAAAACTGCTGAAAAACTTTCTGCACTAAAGTGATTGCAAGAGAATTTTTCTATGTCTTGTAAAATAGACAAGCCTTGTATATATAGGCTTTAGGATAGAAGAAAGCAATGTTTAAAACAAGTCTCGGCAGTTTTCAGATCCTCTAAATTAGTTGTCTAATGTTCAATTGTAAAGGGAGATGATTCTTGGACCAAAGGATGCAACTCAGCATGAAAAGTTCTGTCCGTTGGCACATCGATTGATCACATACATCGATCGATCACATCGATCGATAGATGTCACTTCGATCGATCGATGTCATCGATCGAAGTTGGACAGAAACTTTCTTCATTCATTTTGTCTCACATAGATCGATCCAAGTATCGATCTATGTACACATCGATCGATCGATGTGATCGATCTATGTTAGATAGAAAGGTTCTAGTATTGCATCGTACTACATCGATCAGTCGATCTACACATCGATCAGTCGATGTCTCATACATAAAACGATCGATGTTTTCCAGAACACTTTTACTTTATTCCAGCTTTCACTTGGTTCGATCCAACTTATACTTGGATCGATCCAAGTGATATTCTTCCAGTTAAAAGTGTTCAACTCATCACTCAAACTCCCAAACAATATTACACATGTTTTTATATAAGTTTGGAGCACATTCAAAAGTATTTTAACATACTTTTTCCAACAATATCTACATCATTTCCTTCATTCGACCGAATGCGGGAGAATATTTGGAAAATAAAGGAACCGGGTCGTTTGAATTTTTTCCTTTGGCAGGTCAACCGAAATATCCTACCAACCGCTGCCTTCCTATATTAGAGACACGTTCAGAATAATAGCTACTGCGCCATTTGCAACCATCCCGTGGAAGATACTCTACATGCCCTGCGTGACTGTCATTGGACATGCAAAGTTTGGCAACACTTGCTTAGCCGTGAGGATTGGATAGAGTTCCGTCGAGACAGTGAAGTTCAATCATGGGTTCGGTCTAATATATATAGTTCGAGGCATCCTCAACAGTTAGTGGTGGAATGGCGATATATCTTCCGAGAAGCATTGTCTTGTATTTGGCATTGGTGGAATCAGCTTGTTCATGAAAATATTACACATCTTACGCCGTCAATAACTGTATCTAAAGAAATTATGAGTCAGACTAGAAAGGTAGACGTTGTCGTCTTGAATCCATGTATACCTAATGGTAGATAGAGTATATTAACAACGCCCGTAGATTCGACTTTGCTATGTAACCAGTGTTTCTTTCAAATTATGAATAAAGATCCCTTTTCTGGAAAAAAAATCAATCAATTTCCTTCTAAGAAAAAATAAAAGAAAAGGAAATACTATAAGAATACATATATATGCACAATAAAGCTTTGAGATCACAGCGCGCGGGTAAAACTATGGCGCCAATTTCCCCCCGCCAAAATCCTCCGCCATTTTCACAAATCCTCCCTCTATAATTAAACAAACGCAGTCACCCACCCAGTTCACCACCATCAATTCATCAAATCTCTCCGTTTCAAAAACTAAAATCATCAATATAAATCATGGTTGTAGCCTTGGGCCCCGGAAAATTCTATGGCAGCAGCTTGCCAAGGCCACGGATCTACACCGATGTCAAGTTCAACGACCAACGAGTTGACCCACCGGTCTCCGTCATGGACCCACTTATGTCCTGGGCCGAGGAGGCTCACTGGTCCATGGGCGGCCTCAGCTTCACCCGCCACCGTCTCCAAGGCCGGATCGAAGGTAACGTCATGAAACTCCGTGCTGAGCGCGAAAAGCTCTTCAAGAAAGCTCAGAAACTGAAGCCTAGTTCATCTTCCAAGAAAAATATCAGCACCAGTGAAAGTGAGAGTAAGACTCCGTCCCCGCCTCCGGCTCCGGTGGCACTGAAAAGGCGCCGGAGATTTGTGGAAGCGGAGTCGGATGAGGAGGAAGAGGAGGTTGAGAGGGGAGTTAAAAGAACGGCGAGGAAATTGGGGGATGATTTTGATCGGGTGGCGGATAAAAAGATGAAAACTCCGGCGAAGGGTGGTGGTGCGGCGGCGCCGATGACGAGGAGCCGGAGGAAGGATGAGGATATCGTGAAAGAGGGTTTTAAGGTGAATATTGTGAAGAAGAAAATTGGGTTAGGTGCAAAAAGGACAAGAAGTTCTCCAAGATTGGCTGAGAAATATTGAAATTTTTTTATTTAGAAAATCTCATAAGTTATGTTTTTAATCTACTACTTTTTTTTTTTTGCTTACCGTTTGGTTAAGTTTTTTCGTTTTTATTTTCTTTTTTTGATTGCAATGGGGAGAATATGTAATGGTTGAAATGAAAATGAATTTATGCGGAAGAAAATTGTGTATTTTAGCTTATGGACAAGAGGTTTGGAAATATGGAAAGTTGAGTTGACTGGATACAAGTTTCCAACATGGTTCCGGATATCATTGTAATAATGTATTAAAACAATATTAAGTTATTATAATTGGTGTTAAAAATTTCTCTAATCAATATTAGGCTATATTTCTTTCAAAAAAGAAATATTTGGCAATATTAGGATTTGAAATTCTGATTTAGTGAATTTGGTACAGCAAATTACTAATATAGATGGTTTACCGAATTCAACATGATATTTATTTCAGTACTTGTAATTTTTATTATAAAGTATTTAAGTTTTAAGCATAGTATCTTAATTTGCTTTTTTTTTTCCCATAGAAAAATATGACAAAAAAACCTAAAGGTGATTGTTGCATGTTAAAAAGGGTAAGGATAATTATTTCGCTCATATATGCTGCGGATTTAGAGTTCTCATCAAGAATATCCATACATAATTTGACCAATGATTTCGTATTGCTATGTTAAAAACTTAATGATTATCCAAACAAAACAAATTCTGTATAGTCAATCCATTAAAGTAACGTTTTTGGTGTACTAGTCTATTGCTTTATGTAGGGCCTGAAGAGATGACGAATTGCTTTGAAATCTGATGTACGGAGTCTTACTTTACACTTTATGCAATATGCTGTTTTTAAGCTTGAACTCGTGACGTCAAAGTCACAAAACATCACCTTTATTAGTTGTTTCATATCGTGTCCGTTCTTGTATAATCACAAACAGCTCGAACTTTATACTTGGGTCGAGATAAGAATTAAACAAATAAGATCCATAAATATGTAATCTGATAAATAAATTTAATATTTTCACTTTGCCAAAAGTTTAACAAAGAAGAGGAATGCGAATATCCCGGACCACGAACCTTAGGGGTTACATTAGTATGGAAATCTTAAGTGCCTCGGAGTACTTTCAGGGATATGGCATAGGACTGATGTATAACTCTTTCGTTGCATATTGGAGTACTTTCAGGGAATTCCTATTTCCTATGGACGTTTCATTTTTTTTTTTTTTGAGGAATACGTTTCAGTTATTGGATGTTACAAAAAAACAACAATAATAATAATAGCCTGTTAGAACTGTGTCAAATAAGGTAACGATAACCAACGCCCCCAGGGGCATTGTCCAGTGGTAAGTGGCAAAGGTGATTGGGGTTAGAACCCCGACGTCCCGAGTTCGAGTCCGTGTGGAGACAATCCTTGTTGAAATATTACAAGGGTTGTCTATGAGATGGCTGAGTCTCGTGTGTCCTCTCCCTTTGCAGGGCTGCCGGTGGAGCACATCCCTCGATTCATATCCCACCTGGCTAAGGGGCCTCTGGTACAGGTAGGGAGAGAACCCACTCCCTCATCAAAGGTAACGATAACCAACTGGTTATTGAAAGTATTTTTGGGTTATCGTGTAGTTTTTTTTTTCCGATTATTGTATTTGACTTCTCAACGGTTCAACCTTTTTTTTAAAATAGAAAAAATGTCAGATGAGTAGAGAAAGAGTGTCGTGGTCCTTCTATATAAAAACAAAGGAGACGTACAGTGTTGTAGGAATTATAGGAGGGATTAAGTTGCTAAGCGATACTGTGAATTTATGGGAGGGAGTAATCGATACTAGAATTAAGGGAGAAACTCAGGTTACGGAGAACCAATTTGGTTTCATGACAGGACGGTCAATTATGAAAGCAATATACATCCTAAGAAGATTGATGGAGAAGTATAGGGAGAAGAAGCGCAATCTACATGTGGGTTTCATCGATCTTGAAAAAGCGTATGATAGTGTGCCACGTCGACTGATTTGGAATAGTCTGGATGCAAGAGGGGTGTCTATAAAGTATATAGACATAATTACGGATATGTATATTAGGACGAAAACAACCGTTCGTACGCCTATGGGGAATACGAACTTTTTTCCGATGGAGGTAGGCCTTCAAGGGTACGCTTTGAGCCCATTTCTTTTCACAGTTGTCTAGACAAGCTGACAAAGCCGATCCAAGAGGCAGTTCTATGGTGTATGCTTTTTGCCAACAATATTGTATTAGTAGCAGAGAGTAGACATACTTTGAGTATGAGGCTAGAGGATTGGAGATGTGCTTTAGAGAGAAAAGACATAAGGATTAGTCGTTCTGAGACTCATTATATGCATTACGACTTTAGCGGCGCAACCAATGGTGAGAATAGTCAGCTCACCATCGATGGTCAAGTGGTACCATAGGTAAGTAGTCCAAGTACATAGGATCGTTTGTACAGCAAGATGAGGACATAGATAGTGATGTAGCACACCGAGTTCAAGCAAGCTGGTGTAGGTGGAGGGAGACCTCAGGAGTGTTGTGTGACAAGAATTTTTCAACTAAATTAAAGGAAAAATTTTATAGAGTGTCAGTGCTGTTATGCCCCACACCCTCCGTAGAGTGATTAAAGGATAAAAGGGAAATTAAATGAGATTGATGACTGTCAAAGGTAATGAATTAAGAAATTAAATATTGGATTAAGTGGTATTTATGAAGAGATTAAATATTAGAATTAATTAGTATTTAATTTAGAATTAAATATTAGAATTTAATTATTTAAGATAAATGGAATAATAGGATATAATTTAGAAACTCCAATTTCATCCCTACCCTTATCAAAACTGACAGAACGTCAGTTTCTGATTCATTTCATCAGAAACGTCGACGCCATTCCCTCTCTCCTCTCCTTAGGCGGTTTTTCCAACTCTTGCAACCCTAGGTGAAGACTCTTCAAGATCTTCAATCCAATCCTCGTTTGTTCTTCAATTCTTCTTCGAGTAATCAAAGGCAAGTAATCATCTTATAAGTTCCTGCGATTTGCGAAAGAAAAAGGCCTATTTTTGATATCAAATTGGATCACCATGAAGTAGTCTCTTTCTGTGAATATATACGTGATTTATGTGTTCTGATTTTGAGATTTGGCCACTATTAGTGTGAAATCATTGTTATTGTTGTTTATTATGTGAGATCATGTAAAACCCAATCCCATGAACCCTATTTGGTGTGAATTGCGGTTGAAGGGGAAGAGGGGGGGTGAGAAGGTGAGATTTTTTTAGTTGTTTTGGTGGATGATTTGAGTGTTAGGCTTGAATCTGTGATTGGCATGTGCGTAGTGTTTAATTTGTAATTTAAGCATGAGATTATAGCAGAGATTAGACTTGGATTGATTGGGATGAAGTTTGGGATCAATTGGAGTTATGGTTCTGCGGTTTCTGCAGAAATCGCAGAGTTTCTGTTCTGGAATCGCGGACATCGATCGATCGATGTGAGGATATGAAGTACTTCGATCGATCGATGTGAGGGTATGATGTTAGGCAGTAAGTATTCTGATGGACATCGATCGATCGATGTGAAGGTATGAAATACTTCGATCGATCGATGTGAGGGTATGATGTTAGGCAGTAAGTATTCTGATGGACATCGATCGATCGATGTGAGGGGATGAAGTACTTCGATCGATCGATATGAGGGTATGATGTTAGGCAGTGAGTATTCTGCTGGACATCGATAGATCGATATGAGAGGATGAAGTACTTCGATCGATCGATGTGAGGGTATGATGTCAACCAGTTTTGTGGGAAAATAGATGAAGGAAAAGGGAAGCTAGAGGACCAATTTGGGGGACACTAGAGGCTTTTTAGGACCTGATTGAGGTAGTGTAAGTCATGGGAACACGACCTAGGATGGTGAATCAACGGTGAGGACTTCGTGGGGCATTTGAATCGAACTTCAACGTAAATGATCTAAGGGGTTAAGAATGAACATTTGAGGCTTCGATAAGGTTCAAAAAAAAGAACGTGCGAGGGTGTTTACTCCACTCTTTGTGTTCCAAGAATGAAAGTTTAGGTAATATTGACTTGCTTGACATGTTACGCTTGAATATGTGAATGAGACAAGATTCAGATGATTGACTGACATGTGAATGTGCATTCTTGCATCATGGCACTTGCATTTGCATTATGATTTGATAAGAGCTGTGCCTCGGCACGGGGTATAAAGTTTGCGAAATGAGCTGTGATGCGTTACAGGGTATAAAGACAAGCTGTAACCATCACAGGGTATAAAGTGAGCTGTCATGTGTCATAGGGTATAAAGACAAGCTGTGGCAAATTACAGAGTATAAAGTTGAGCTGTGGTGCGTCACAGGGTATAAAGACAAGCTGCGGCCCACCAAAGGGTATAAAATTATGTGACCGGACATTGTGACATGCATTGCACTGTTTTGAAAAGAATTGCATAAGCATTTGTGACTGTGTAGTGTAGTGCATATTTTGTCATGCATCACGTGAGTTGCTACGGTATGATTGATTTGTAACTTGATTGTTATTGAACTGTTGAATGTTTATGAGTTACTGCTCTTATGCTATCATGCTATTAATCTATGCTCTTGAAAGTATACAAGACATGTGCCCTATCACCCCTTAATTTAAATATTACTCATGTCTTACCATGCGTTGATCCCGTATGTCTTATAAGCGGGTTACTTGCTAGCGTTTTCGCTAAGGGTACTACCTTTGTTTTGCAGATGAGCCTAGTTATGACATGATATTCATAGAGGATGACAACAAGTGGGCTGAATGGTATGCTTAGAGCTCAAGTTGGGAATCGTTCTAGATTGTCTTTTATTATTCCAGCTTTCTTGCATTGATTTGAGGACTTAGTTGGCTACATCCATAAACAATCCTTGGTGATTTCGCACCTCTTCCATCTACAGACTTCGAATCTACGGAGGTAGTTTTTTGATTTCTTTTGTCGAATTAAACGAACAACATGGATCCTTGGTAGGAAATCGGAGATCAAGTTTTGTTTTCCGCTGCGCGTTTGGCAGTGATCTCGATTGATTTCCTAACAGTGGTATCAGAACCACTTGTTGATTTCGTTTAAATCGATTATATCATGCTTATGTGATTATATGTTTACTGTTTTTCGTATGGCATGATATGTACAAAAACCCCAACTCGGATTTCATATGACGAGAGAAGAATGGTGTTTTTCGAATCGTTTTCATGAGATGATTTGTATACGGCGGTATTCGTTTGTCATGTGATGATCAAAACCGATTCTGTTTATATTAGATATAAACATACGCTATGTGTAAAACCCTATTCGAATCTCATCTGGTGAGAACGGATTGATGTTTTCAATTCGTTTTCATGAGATGTTATGATTCGAGATTGTTATATGTGATATAAAGTTTTCGTTTTTCATGTGATGATCAAAAACGATTATGTTTATATCGATTTGAACAACCGATAATCATTCTGTAAGAGTTATGCATATTCAAAACAGACAGATTATTAATTCGATTGATGGTTCTGTTTTCAGATTTCGAATGGCGGATTGATTCTGTTTCGGATTTCGAATAGCAGATTATCGATTCGATTGATGATTTTGTTTTGGGTTTTGAATGATAACTCTCGGTTCGATCGGTGCTTCTATAAGGGTTTACACGTAATCAAAACAGTAAGATCGTTAATATGATTGACGCGTCTGTGTTAGAGTTTCGAAAAGAAAATTATCAATGCGATTGATACTTTCTGTTACCGTGACATTAAGAATGTCAATATATATTTATTTGTTATAATATGTTTGTGTAAAATATATTATAAATGTTGATGTCTTTGCATGGTGCATAGCATGGCCTCAGGACCTATGTGATTGACTTAGTCATATTTTTGTTTTGGGTTATTATGGCCTGCGTGCCGCTGTAGTTTTTGTTGTATTTTATTATACAAGTAGTTAGGTTTTTCTTTGTTATTGTAATAAATGAAGAATCAAGCTACAAAATGGTGATGGCGACACACACCAAGGACGAGTGGATTCCATGGAGATGGAGGCACGGGCTCAAGACAAGAAGATATGTATCATTGCAAATGTTGTAATAGGAAGTCTTTCACATAGGGTTTCCTTTATGATCTTCATCTGGTCTCATGAAGATCATATTTAGTTTGGTCATGCTATGTCACATTTACATATTTATCATTTGTATGAGATGCGTGGATGATATATTATATATGCATATAGGATGCTACGATATAATGATATGCAATGCAAGACATAAACTAAGTTGAACCCTCATTAATAATTTAAGTCTTGATGCCATCCATGTCTTAAACACCTATTAAAACTGGGATTGTATTAAAGTAGGTATTGCCAAAGCAATGTGCTTTAAACATTCCTAGCTACGTAGGATGAGTAATAGTGCTAGTCAAATGTTTAAAATTGGTTAGACTTAATTGGGCAATCAAAATGGTTTTGGGCCCAAGGCATTAGATGGAATCTAATATACAATAATATATGTGTAGAAATAAGAGGGTTTGAGTGATTTCAAAATAAGAAATTTGAATATATATATATCTATATAAACGTTGAGTATATATATATACACAAGTGTACATGTATGCATGATAACTTGCCTTATTTAGCTTATATATTATCTTGCCGTACTAACGAGCCATGAAGCATTAAAGCTTACATCATATGGCGAACATTTGTTGAGTTTATACTATTTTCAGGTGCCACAATTAATGAACTAAAGTAGTTCATTAAGTGAAGTACTTAGTTTAATAAACTAAGTAGTTCATTAAAGGAAGATGCATTTGGAAAAGGCACAAAGGCAACATGGCTATGGAAGGAAAGTCTTCTCCTCCTCCCCACATTTAATTCCACACGTTTTTATACATATATATACTATATTTTAAGATTTTTTATAAAAGACACATACACATGTATTCCAACGTACTACCGACACGTTATATATCTTACGTACGTACGTTAACGTCACACCACTATACTTAACTCATATTTATGAGTATATTCAGGTCTTATATCATATGATATAAGATATGGTGATGACAAATTAAATACGACACGATAAAAGGTTCTAAACCGAAATTTGTCGTATCGGGCGAATACCGAAACTTCGCCAATGTGTCACGTACTTGCCATAAATAAATGGCCAGCCCATATACATCAAAAATTGATGAAAATTTCGTGATACACATGGTGTGATTAGCCAAAAATACTTTCCATGTTGGCACACACAAATCACCCCACATTTAGGCCAAAATATGAAGATTCCAATTTTAATTTTGTCACATGTTTATGGTACCACTTTAAATCAGCCAAGTGCTGAAATTCAAAGTATATATTATATATATTATGTATAACATAATATATATATCATGTGCAAAAGTTGGAATTTAAATTAGAGAAAAATCGGGTAATCGATAAATATCGAAAATTCGGTTTTCTACGCACTTAACATGGAACGTTTTTCTTGAACATCATGTGACACGTATCTAGACACTTTCTACATATAATATACATCTTAAAGTGTTCTAGAAAATTAAATTAAGGGCTGATTGGAATATTACATGTGTGTATTATTAAATGTGCACTATTTTACAAAGTTAGCAAAAATAAATTTCAGCACATGTATATACACATTCCAACGTTACTACAGCTGAGATGGAGCACATGTGGAGCCTTGTTGGCATGTTGATTGGTCAAGGATCAATCATACAATGTTGATGAATCAAAGAGAGAAGCTACAAAAGGTAAGTATTCAACATATACCTCTCTTATGTCACATGCTGAAAATTTCAGCATGTTACACACATGGTGGCCGAATTCTTCATGGCTAAGACAAGATATTTTGTCAATTTTGTTTAAAGGATTAATTGAAGGAGTTATGGAAATAAGTTGAATATTATGTAAGGTAATTAAGTGTGATATTTTACATATCACACATGCTGAAATTTTTCAGCATGTGTGAAGGTGTGCTGGCCGAAATTTACCCCTCTTTGTGTCCAAGTTCATTCTTCATTTGTTAGCAAGACTTACCATGTATTGTTGATTCATTTTAATGAGAAAAATCAAAGTAAATTGGGGATTATCTTGAATAAAAATGGATGTTGCACATGCTGAAAAATTCAGCATGGCAAGGAGTATAATGGCCGATTTTTTGGAGTAAAAAGGAAGGATTTGTTGGTCTTGCAATTTATGATGAAATTTTAGACTTATGGTATGATTTTATGATTGATATTGGCACATGTTTAAAGTGATTATTTCAGATTTTCCATGTCATCAAATGATGACAACATTGAGCCAATAAAGAGGTGCCAAGTAAGCAAAGACTAAATGATGATCCAATGGAATGATGCCAAGTAAGCAAAGCATTGTCACCATGATATCTTACACTCTCTCAAGCACTCAAAAGGAAATTTTCAAGAGGGGGAGAAGGCTATAGGGGACGGCTGCAACCTATAAGGAAGGAAGAGGAGAACAAACAAATACAACACCAAGATTTGCATTCTAAAGTGATCAAAGTGCCAAGCCTCCTTTCTTCTACATTTTCTTTCTCTCTTTTCTTGTAAAAAGCCTATTGTATTTTACTTCTTTCAATCTTGAATAGGCTTCATAGAAACCACCATTCATTCATCTTTGTAAAAGATTGATCAAGGTGTGATCAATCTTCATTCTAGCAAGGTGGTGGTGTTCGTGTGAATTGTACTCGACATACAAGGTTTGTAAAGGGTTGGAGTTAGATGTAACTCTATCAACCCTGCGGTAAGGTGTACTGCGTGTGTGTGATTAGTGTGAACCAAGGAAGGTGTTCCTTGAAGACTGGAGTAGGTTGTTTATAACCGAACCAGTATAAAATTCTTGGTGCAATTTACTTTCTGCATTTACGTTTTAGTTTCTGCACTGTTTACTCATATTGTTCATGTTTGTAAAAATAGTAAACGTTTTCCACAAATTATAAAAATTTCCAGAAACATACATAAACGTTCTAGGGTTAATTTGGCACAAGTTTCAACCCTTTTGGACAAGTATAAGTCATTCAAACATCAAAAGTTCTGAGACTAGTGCAGTCTGATTTTCAGACTTGCAAAGGTTGAGACTTTGGGTGTATTTGACCTACTTCCCAAAAGAATTTTCAAAAACTGTTTCAACCCATTTAATTATAGTGTGTGAAGAGTTATTGGTCAAATTTTCAGATCATTTGGACATTCACACAAATAGGAATTAATTTTTCAAAACCATCTACCGGTTCTGGCAGATTTGCACAATCTGAGTGCCAACGATTTTTGAAGGGGTTAAAGGTTAAATTTTGATTTGAAATTTTTAGGGGACCCTCATAACATCTGAGGCTAAGCTCTCTCAAAATTTCATAATTTTTGGAGACCTATAACCTAGTTTTTAAAACGTTTTAAGACTGGTCCTGAAAACAGAATCTGTTTTCAGAACTTGAATTGGTTAGGTTTAAAGAAATTTTAAAAACCTTATTTTCCGCACCATCTAATCAACCCCCCCTTCTAGTGGTGCCTTGCAGATCCTACAAGTGGTATCAGAGAGCAGGAATACTCACTACAAGGAATCCAACGATTCAGTGAGATGGCATCCACAAATCTCAAAACCGAACAAGAAGGTATGTCGAGCCAAAGGCCTCCACTTTTTGACGGTGAGTCTTTTATTCAATGGAAACTTAGGATGAAACTTTTTCTTATGGATATAGATATAGATCTTTGGTCAATAATTGAAGATGGTCCATATGTCCCATCTAATGTATCCACTGTAGACGGAGTTACTTTAGAAGTTATTAAAACTAGACAAGAATATACGAGTGATGATAAAAAGAAGCTTAGTATGAATGCTAGGGCTATGCAATTGCTTTTAAACGGATTGAGTAAAAGTGAGTCTAGTTATGTGTCAAATTGTTCGAGTGCACAAGAAATGTGGAGAATTTTAGAAATGAAACACGAAGGCACGAGTCAAGTAAAAGAGTCAAAAATTAATATGCTCATGTCTACTCTTGAGTCTTTTAAATTATTGCCTAATGAGTCGATTGTAGATATGGATCTTCGTTTAACTAACATCTATAACTCTCTTGAGTCTCTTGGTAAGGCTTTTACTACGCAGGAAAAGGTACAGAAAGTCCTACGAAGCCTTCCTTCAGAATGGGACCCTAAAGTGACTGCTATAGAAGAAAGTAAGGAGACTAAATCAATAAAAATGGAAGAACTCATTGGCTCACTCAAAGTTTATGAAAACAAACTTACTATTCGGAAATCGGAATCATCTAAACAAGGTAAGACAATTGCTTTTAAATCAAATGAATACGTCTCTCCTCCCTCCGATCACGTAGATGATAGTGATTCCGAATCGGATAATGATGATTTAATTCTATTGGCTAAAGGACTAAGAAGATTCATGAGAAAGTCATTTAGAAATAAAAACAAGGGCACTACATCTAAGAGAAATAAAAACAAGTCAAATGATAAGGACATTAAATGTTATGAATGCGGCAAACTCGGACACTTATCATATGACTGCCCAAACAAAGAAAAGCAAACTAATAAATACCCTGACAAGGAGCGAAACAAAAATAGACTCGTCTCAGATCCTAAACAAGGAAATGTGCACTAAAGGCCTCCACATGGAGCGACTCATCAGACTCTGAAACTGAGACCGAAGAGGAGACCGCTCAAGTTTGCTTCGCTTCAAAGGCGTCTAATGAGGTATCATCCGATTCTGACTCTGACTCTGAACCTTCTTATGATGATCTTTTTAGTCAGTATCTTGAATTACATAAATTTACTAAGACTCTCGCAAAAGAAAAGAAACGTTTAATTGAAGACAAGAAACTGTTAGAATCTTCTAACGAGAATCTTGTCGCTCAATTAAGCGATTCAAAGAAAGAGTCTTCATGTGTCATCACTGCATTAAAAACCGAGATCTCATCATTGACTTCTCAAAATAATGAAATGAAATCCGAGATTTCAAATTTGAAATCAAGGAATACAGACTTAGAGAAAATGATGAAACAATTCGATACAGGGTCAAACATGCTGCATCGCATCATATTATCGCAAAAGCATGACAGTGACAAAACTGGATTAGGATACGTTGATACTAACGAAGTATCAACCAAACCAACCAAGTTTGTTGTGTCTAAGAAAGTAGACACCCCTAAGCATCAAGTGGCGTCTAAGATGACGCAAAAAGCGCCCCCCTTCCACACGCCCCACTCCCTCATATCATGTGAAATATAACGTTGTACCATATAGATATGAGAAGAAAAGAACAATGCATACACGAAATACATATCATCCACGCACTACGCACACGCACACAAGGACATATCAAAGCGTCATTCATTCAATGAGTATAGAGGAGTCCTTGGGCAAAGACCCAAAGTACATGCACCACATGTATATTATATCGCACCATCATTCTTGCCATTTGATAGACCGAGAAGGATCACCCAAGTATGGGTACCGAAAGGTACCTTTACCAAAAGGTGATTAACTAACTCGAAAGGACCCAAAATTAAAAGGGTACCTAAATCACCTTTTCACATTGCAGGGAGACCACTCATCAAAAGACACATCAATAAAGTGGTTCCTTGACAGTGGTTGCTCGAGGCACATGACGGGTGACCCGAACCTGTTCTCCAAATTAAAGAAGGTCACAAAAGGCGGATCCGTGACCTTTGGAGACAACAATGAAGGGAAGATCATTGGAAAAGGTACGATTGGTAATCCAAATACACTTCAAATCTCCAACGTATTTTTGGTAAGCAACTTATCTTACAATCTTCTTAGTATTTCTCAATTTGTTGACAATGGCTTCAATGTTTGTTTTACTCACCCTTATTGCAATATAATAAATAAAAATGGAGAAACCGTCTTGAAAGGAAAACGAGAAGGAAATATCTTTACACTATCTATGGATGATGTAGTAGACGCTAAAGTTAAATGTTTTATGTCAAATGAACCCAATGTGAATCTGTGGCATAGACGTTTAGGACACATAGGTATTTCTACACTAGAAAAATTGCAACGAAAGAACCTAGTACGGGGATTGCCTACGCTTGATTTAGACAACTTTCAGTTGTGTGAATCTTGCATAAAAGGCAAACAAACACGTGAGTCACTTAAGCCTAAAAATGAGATAAGCACGACTAGAATACTAGAACTATTGCATATCGATTTGTTTGGTCCTAGTCGCACTACAAGCCTTGGTGGGCGTCACTATGCATGCGTGATTGTTGATGACTTTTCTCGTTATACTTGGACTTTATTTCTTGCACATAAAGATGATAGCGCCGTAGAAATTGCTAAATTAATTAAACAACTTGAAAATCAATACGGCGTAAATGTGAAAAGAATAAGAAGCGATAGAGGCGGTGAATTTAGAAATAAAGAGATGATTTCGTTTTGTGAAGAAAAAGGAATTAAACATGAGTTTTCGCCACCTAGAACTCCACAATTAAATGGAGTAGTAGAAAGAAAGAATCACACACTACAAGAAATTGCTAGAACCATGCTTTGCGAAAATAAATTGCCTAGATTTCTGTGGGCGGAAGCCGTAAATTGTGCATGCTATATTGTAAATCGCCTATCCATAAGAAAGAAAATAAATAAGACGCCTTACGAAATTTTGAATGATCGCATGCCTAAGATTGATTATTTTCGTGTGTTTGGATGCAAATGCTTTGTCTTGAATACAAAAGATAATTTAGATAAATTTGAATCCAAATCAATTGAGTGCATTTTTGTTGGGTATTCCATAAATTCAAAAGCATATAGATGTTATGATCCTCTCACTAGACAAATCATAGAATCTATTCATGTTAAATTCAATGAATTTGGAGAGATTGATAAAGATAAGGAATATGACGATGATTTTGAATTGAAACCCGTTTGGATGAAGATAATGATTCTTTTGATATGCATGAGATGAATGAGACACTAGAAATGCATGATCATATAGAAATGCATGATAACTTAGAAAATAATCAACCAAGATGGCATAGAGATCACCCACAAGATCTCATCATAGGCGACATTACTCACGGTGTGCGACCACGTAGAAGAATCACTTCGGATGAAATAAATGAATTTCATGCTATGATTTCTGAAATTGAGCCCAAAAATGTGCATGATGCTTTGAGTGATTCATCTTGGATTGATGCTATGCATGACGAACTTAATCAATTCGTTAGAAATGATGTATGGGATTTAGTGCCACGACCACAAGATAAGACAATAATAGGCACAAAGTGGGTATTTAGGAACAAATGAATGAAGAAGGAAAGGTCGTTAGAAATAAAGCAAGACTCGTAGCTCAAGGATATAATCAAGAAGAAGGAATAGACTACGATGAAACATTTGCACCCGTAGCACGTTTAGAAGCTATACGACTCTTACTTGCTATTGCTTGCTTGAAAGATTTTAAATTATATCAAATGGACGTCAAAAGTGCTTTTCTAAACGGATTTATACAAGAAGAAGTATACGTGAAGCAACCACCCGGTTTTGAAGATTTGAAACATCCAGATCACGTGTACAAACTAAAGAAGGCACTATATGGCCTAAAGCAAGCGCCGAGAGCATGGTATGATCGTTTTGCTACTTTCCTTTTAGAAAATAATTTTAAACGTGGTACTATAGATAGTACACTATTTTTGAAACAAGAAAAATCAGATTTACTTATTATTCAAATCTACGTAGATGACATTATTTTCGGATCTACCTCACATAGACTCGTTAGAGATTTTAAAAATTGTATGAAAGCTGAATTTGAAATGTCTATGGTTGGTGAACTTAATTATTTTCTTGGCTTACAGATTAAGCAAACGAGTAAAGGAATTCATATAAGCCAAGCTAAGTACGTAAATGACATGATCAAGAAGTTCAGTTTTGAAAATTTGAAACCATCCCCCACGCCTATGAGTGTTACTACTAAATTAGACAAAGACGAACATGGTAAAGACGTTGATAATGGATTATATCGATCTATGATAGGTTCTTTACTATATTTAACTGCTAGTAGGCCTGATATTATGTTTAGCGTATGCATGTGTGCTCGTTTTCAAAGTCAACCTAAGGTGTCACACTTAAATGCGGTAAAAAGAATATTCCGTTATATTAAGCACACGCCCACCTTAGGTATTTGGTATGATAAGGACTCTACATTCGACTTACATGCTTACACTGATGCAGATTATGGTGGCTGCAAGATAGATAGAAAAAGCACGAGCGGAACTTGCCAATTTATAGGAAATTCCCTTATTTCATGGTTTTCCAAAAGCAAGCAAGTGTTGCTTTGTCCACTACTGAGGCTGAATATATGGCTCTTAGCCTTTGTTGCACACAGTTGTTGTGGATAAAACAACAACTTTCGGACTTTGGAATTACCGTAAATAAAATTCCTATATATTGTGATAGTATGAGTGCAATAAATTTGTCTAAAAACCCCGTATTACACTCTAAGGCTAAGCATATAGAAGTTCGCTATCATTTTCTTCGTGATCACGTTAACAATGGTAATATTGTCATAGATCACGTACGCACAGAATCACAAGTAGCGGATATATTACAAAGGCCTTAAATCAAGCCACATTTGAATCTCTTCGTTCTACATTAGGCATGATTCCTGTTGATGTGATTTAATGCGATATTATTTGATTTACTTTCCTTTTTGACAGGAATCTTTTGATTAACTTTCCAAAATAAAGGGGGAGAGAGAAGCATGATTTAAGGGGGAGAGAGATTTAAGGGGGAGAGAGATCACTGATTGATCCTAATTGCATGAATCAAGGGGGAGCCGGATTTGAAATTCGAAATTCAAATTTCAAATCTGTGCATAATTCAAGGGGGAGAGATAACACTTAAATCATGTACACTAGTTATTTTGAAAATCATCAAAAGGGGGAGATTGTAGAAATAAGAGGGTTTGAGTAATTTCAAAATAAGAAATTTGAATATATATATATATATATATATCTATATAAACGTTGAGTATATATATATACACAAGTGTACATGTATGCATGATAACTTGCCTTATTTAGATTATATATTATGTTGCCGTACTAACGAGCCATGAAGCATTAAAGCTTACATCATATGGCGAACATTTGTTGAGTTTATACTATTTTCAGGTGCCACAATTAATGAACTAAAGTAGTTCATTAAGTGAAGTACTTAGTTTAATAAACTAAGTAGTTCATTAAAGGAAGATGCATTTGGAAAAGGCACAAAGGCAACATGGCTATGGAAGGAAAGTCTTCTCCTCCTCCCCACATTTAATTCCACACGTTTTTATACATATATACTATATTTTAAGATTTTTTATAAAAGGCACATACACATGTATTCCAACGTACTACCGACACGTTATATATCTTACGTACGTACGTTAACGTCACACCACTATACTTAACTCATATTTATGAGTATATTCAGGTCTTATATCATATGATATAAGATATGGTGATGACAAATTAAATACGACACGATAAAAGGTTCTAAACCGAAATTTGTCGTATTGGGCGAATACCGAAACTTCGCCAATGTGTCACGTACTTGCCATAAATAAATGGCCAGCCCATATACATCAAAAATTGATGAAAATTTCGTGATACACATGGTGTGATTAGCCAAAAATACTTTCCATGTTGGCACACACAAATCACCCCACATTTAGGCCAAAATGTGAAGATTCCAATTTTAATTTTGTCACATGTTTATGGTACCACTTTAAATCAGCCAAGTGCTGAAATTCAAATTATATATTATATATATTATGTATAACATAATATATATATCATGTGCAAAAGTTGGAATTTAAATTAGAGAAAAATCGGGTAATCGATAAATATCGAAAATTCGGTTTTCTACGCACTTAACATGGAACGTTTTTCTTGAACATCATGTGACACGTATCTAGACACTTTCTACATATAATATACATCTTAAAGTGTTCTAGAAAATTAAATTAAGGGCTGATTGGAATATTACATGTGTGTATTATTAAATGTGCACTATTTTACAAAGTTAGCAAAAATAAATTTCAGCACATGTATATACACATTCCAACGTTACTACAGCTGAGATGGAGTACATGTGGAGCCTTGTTGGCATGTTGATTGGTCAAGGATCAATCATACAATGTTGATGAATCAAAGAGAGAAGCTACAAAAGGTAAGTATTCAACATATACCTCTCTTATGTCACATGCTGAAAATTTCAGCATGTTACACACATGGTGGCCGAATTCTTCATGGCTAAGACAAGATATTTTGTCAATTTTGTTTAAAGGATTAATTGAAGGAGTTATGGAAATAAGTTGAATATTATGTAAGGTAATTAAGTGTGATATTTTACATATCACACATGCTGAAATTTTTCAGCATGTGTGAAGGTGTGCTGGCCGAAATTTACCCCTCTTTGTGTCCAAGTTCATTCTTCATTTGTTAGCAAGACTTACCATGTATTGTTGATTCATTTTAATGAGAAAAATCAAAGTAAATTGGGGATTATCTTGAACAAAAATAGATGTTGCACATGCTGAAAAATTCAGCATGGCAAGGAGTATAATGGCCGATTTTTTGGAGTAAAAAGGAAGGATTTGTTGGTCTTGCAATTTATGATGAAATTTTAGACTTATGGTATGATTTTATGATTGATATTGGCACATGTTTAAAGTGATTATTTCAGATTTTCCATGTCATCAAATGATGACAACATTGAGCCAATAAAGAGGTGCCAAGTAAGCAAAGACTAAATGATGATCCAATGGAATGATGCCAAGTAAGCAAAGCATTGTCACCATGATATCTTACACTCTCTCAAGCACTCAAAAGGAAATTTTCAAGAGGGGGAGAAGGCTATAGGGGACGGCTGCAACCTATAAGGAAGGAAGAGGAGAACAAACAAATACAACACCAAGATTTGCATTCTAAAATGATCAAAGTGCCAAGCCTCCTTTCTTCTACATTTTCTTTCTCTCTTTTCTTGTAAAAAGCCTATTGTATTTTACTTCTTTCAATCTTGAATAGGCTTCATAGAAACCACCATTCATTCATCTTTGTAAAAGATTGATCAAGGTGTGATCAATCTTCATTCTAGCAAGGTGGTGGTGTTCGTGTGAATTGTACTCGACATACAAGGTTTGTAAAGGGTTGGAGTTAGGTGTAACTCTATCAACCCTGCGGTAAGGTGTACTGCGTGTGTGTGATTAGTGTGAACCAAGGAAGGTGTTCCTTGAAGACTGGAGTAGGTTGTTTATAACCGAACCAGTATAAAATTCTTGGTGCAATTTACTTTCTGCATTTACGTTTCAGTTTCTGCACTGTTTACTCATATTATGTTCGTAAAAATAGTAAACGTTTTCCAAAAATTATAAAAATTTCCAAAAACATACATAAACGTTCTAGGGTTAATTTGGCACAAGTTTCAACCCTTTTGGACAAGTATAAGTCATTCAAACATCAAAAGTTCTGAGACTAGTGCAGTCTGATTTTCAGACTTGCAAAGGTTGAGACTTTGGGTGTATTTGACCTAATTCCCAAAAGAATTTTCAAAAACTGTTTCAACCCATTTAATTATAGTGTGTGAAGAGTTATTGGTCAAATTTTCAGATCATTTGGACATTCACACAAATAGGAATTAATTTTTCAAAACCATCTACCGGTTCTGGCAGATTTGCACAATCTGAGTGACAACGGTTTTTGAAGGGGTTAAAGGTTGAATTTTGATTTGAAATTTTTAGGGGACCCTCATAACATCTGAGGCTAAGTTCTCTCAAAATTTCATAATTTTTGGAGACCTCTAACCTAGTCTCTAAAACGTTTTAAGACTGGTCCTGAAAACAGAATCTGTTTTCAGAACTTGAATTGGTTAGGTTTAAAGAAATTTTAAAAACCTTATTTTCCGCACCATCTATTCAACCCCCCCTTCTAGTGGTGCCTTGCATATCCTACAATATGATGTCATTATTCCATAAATTCTAAGAGTTACATGAGATGTAATTGGTAAAGATGTTACCTACCTAAATAACTTAATTTTAAGCGTCATGCCAAAGCTGAGTTTAGAATTAAGTCAAATATGGATCTTAGCTCACTAAAATATTTCTTTTGAGGGTTATATTTTAGTGGGAGTTTTATAAATTTTAACCTCATTATTAATAAAGTGTTACTTTGCATGTTTTGTAGATCATAAATGGCTGCTAATAACAATTCCACCTTATCGCTGCGATCTATCCTTGAGAAGGAAAAAGTAAAAGAATGTGGGACTAATTTTGTTGACTGGTTTCGAAACTTGAGAATTGTTCTCAAGCAAGAAAAGAAGTCCTACGTGCTCGATGACCCTGTCCCTGAACCCCCTCCTGCTGATGCTTCTGTTGCTGTTAAGAACAAGTATAAGAAGCATGTTGAAGATTCCAATGACATAGGATGTCTAATGTTGGCAACTATGTGTCCAGGACTTCAGAAATACCTGGAACACTTAAAAGCTTATGAGATGAGTGTGCATCTCAAACAAGCTTTCCAACAACAGGCTAGGCAGGATAGGTTCGACACCGCTGTTGCACTTTTTGACTGTAAGATGTCTGAAGGTGAATCTGTTAGCGCTCATGTTCTGAAGATGAAAGGCTATATAGATCACCTTGCAAGACTTGGATATCCCCTGAGTTTGGAACTCGCCACGGATTTGATCCTACACTCTTTGCCTAGCAGTTTTTCTCAGTTCGTCATGAACTACAATATGAATAATATGGAAAAGTCCATTCCTGAGCTACATGGTATGCTCAAAACTGCTGAGGGGAATATCAAGAAGCCTACCCATGTATTGAGTGTCAATACCAAGCTAATGAAAAGGAAAGCTAAAGGCAAGGGTAAGGCTAAAAGTGCAAAGGGTGCAAAAGGGGCAAAGGGTCAAGCTAAACCGAAACCTGGTCCCAAGGCAAAGGTTCCTAAGGAAGGAACTTGTTTCCATTGCAACAAGCCTGGGCATTGGAAAAGAAATTGTGATGTTTATTTGGAGGAGTTGAAGAAGCTGAAGGGTAGTACGACTACATCTTCAGGTATTTATGTTATAGAAATTAATTTATCTACTTCTTCTTCCTTGGTATTAGATACTGGATGTGGATCCCATATTTGTACAAATATGCAGGGGCTCAAAAGGAGTAGGATGCTGAAGAAGGGCGAGGTGGACCTACGTGTTGGCAATAGAGCAAGAGTTGCTGCTATAGCTGTAGGGACCTATGAACTTGTCTTGCCCAATGGGCTTTTGTTAATTTTAAACAATTTCTTTTATGTTCCTACTATGAGTAGGAATCTTATTTCAGTGTCTGTTTTGGATGATGAAGGTTATTCATTTTTAATTAAAAATAAGAAGTGTTCTATTTTTGATAAAAATGACTTGCTTTATTGTATTGCAAGTAGTTATAATGGCATTTCTGTCCTTAACCTTGATGATTCCAATGACGGTAATATTTATAACATATCTTCAAAGAGAACTAAGCCAAATGAATTAAACCCTGTATATTTATGGCATTGTCGCCTTAGCCATATAAATGAGAAGCGCGTATCTAAACTCCATCAAGATGGATTATTAGATTCATTTGATTTTGAATCATTTGAAAATTGCGAGTCTTGTTTGCTTGGAAAGATGACAAAGACCCCTTTTACTGGACATAGTGAAAGGGCTAATGACTTATTAGGCTTGGTACATACAGATGTATGCGGCCCAATCAGCATTAGTGCCAGAGGAGGATTTCAGTATTTCATTACTTTTACTGATGATTTCAGTAGGTATGGCTATGTCTACCTAATGAAACATAAGCACGAGTCTTTTGAAATGTTTAGAACTTTTCAAAATGAAGTACAAAATCAACTTGGTAAGACAATTAAAACACTTCGATCAGATCGAGGTGGTGAATATTTGAGCCAAGAATTTGACCAACATCTAAGAAATTGTGGAATCGTTTCACAGTTGACTCCTCCAGGAACTCCACAATGGAATGGTGTTTCTGAAAGGAGAAATCGAACTTTATTAGATATGGTTCGATCTATGATGGGTCGAGTAGATCTTCCTTTATCTTTTTGGGGTTATGCCTTGGAGACAGCTGCATTCATTTTGAACCGTGTACCATCTAAAGCGGTTGAAAAGACACCATATGAGATGTGGACTGGTAAGAGACCCAGTTTGTCTTTTCTTAAGATTTGGGGTTGTGAAGCTTATGTGAAAAGATTAATGTCAGATAAGCTAGCTCCAAAATCTATCAAATGTATTTTTGTGGGGTATCCTAAAGAAACTAAAGGGTACTATTTCTATATTCCCTCAGAGAACAAAGTGTTTGTTGCTCGAAATGGAGTCTTTTTGGAAAAGGAGTTTCTCTCCAAGAGAACAAGTGGGAGTATAGTACAACTTGAGGAAACTCAAGTTCCACAAGATATCGTTGAACCGTCTTTAGAGACGATTTCAGAACCACAAACAGTTGTGGAGCCTGAAAATGTAACACAAGTCCAACGCAGATCTGATAGGATACATCGTCAGCCAGAGAGATACGGATTTCTTGTGACTGATGATAGTCAAGTTATGCTCATAGATCAAGATGAGCCTACTACCTATCAGGAAGCTGTGTCAGGTCCAGATTCAGATAAATGGCTTGGAGCCATGAATTCTGAGATGCAATCCATGTTTGATAACCAAGTTTGGTCTTTAATTGATCCTCCAGAGGGTATTAGGACTATTGGTTGCAAATGGGTTTTCAAGAAGAAAACTGACATGGATGGAAATGTGCAAACCTACAAAGCAAGGCTTGTGGCTAAAGGTTTCAAGCAAACTCATGGTATAGACTATGATGAAACCTTTTCACCAGTTGCTATACTTAAGTCTATTAGAATTCTCCTTGCCATTGCAGCATACTATGATTATGAGATATGGCAAATGGATGTCAAAACTGCTTTCCTTAATGGAAATTTACTCGAGGATGTGTACATGACACAACCTGAGGGTTTTGTAAATCCTGAGAATTCAAAGAAGGTTTGCAAGCTTCAAAGGTCCATCTATGGATTGAAGCAAACATCTCGAAGCTGGAATCTTCGTTTTGATGAAACAGTTAAGAACTTTGGTTTCATCAAGAATGAAGATGAACCTTGCGTTTACAAGATGGTTAGTGGGAGTGCAGTAGTGTTTCTGGTTTTATATGTGGATGACATATTACTTATTGGGAATGATATCCCTACCTTGCAAAAGGTTAAGGCTTGGTTAGGGAATTCATTTTCAATGAAGGACTTGGGTGAGGCTACCTATATCCTTGGTATCAAGATCTATAGAGATAGATCTAAAAGGATAATAGGCTTGAGTCAGAGTACATACATAGATAAAATGTTGAAGAGGTTCAACATGCAAGAGTCCAAGAAAGGATTCCTGCCTATGTCTCATGGCATTCATCTTAGCAAGAATCAATGTCCTCAGACATCTGATGAGCGAGATCGAATGAATAAAATTCCTTATGCTTCTGCTATAGGATCGATCATGTATGCCATGTTATGTACTAGACCAGATGTCTCATATCCATTGAGCACAACCAGTAGATATCAAGCTGACCCTGGTGAAGGTCACTGGACAGCTGTCAAGAATATTCTTAAGTACCTCAGAAGGACTAAAGAAGTATTCTTGGTTTATGGAGGTTTGGATGACGAGTTAGTTGTAAATGGTTACACAGATGCTAGTTTCCAAATCGACATAGATGATTTCAGATCGCAGTCCGGTTTTGTATTCACATTGAATGGTGGAGCTGTTAGTTGGAAGAGTTCAAAACAAAGCACTGTGGCTGATTCTACAACAGAGGCTGAGTATATAGCAGCATCAGATGCAGCTAAAGAAGCAGTTTGGTTGAAGAAGTTCATCACTGAGCTAGGAGTAGTACCTAGCGTTGCACATCCTGTGGACATTTATTGTGACAACAATGGTGCCATAGCACAAACAAAAGAGCCTAGGTCTCATCAGAGATCTAAACATATATTCAGACGCTACCATCTCATTCGAGACATCATCGATAGAGGAGATGTCAAGATATGCAAAGTTGACACAAACGATAACATAGCGGATCCATTGACTAAGCCTCTCTCACGGGTCAAGCATGATCAGCATACTAGGTCTATGGGTCTCAGATATTTGTAGGCCTAGTGCAAGTGGGAGATTGTTAGTGTATGTGCCCTAGGCCATGATTTGGATATTTATGTTATGCATTTATTATTAATAAAAGAGGTTTTATTATCATTATTGTTGGTTAGTATGTTACATAATTTTGATATATGTCCCTGATTCATTATTGTTATAGGGATAAAATAATTTATAATCAGTATGAGTATTGATTTGATAATCATGAGATGATTATGTGTATGGTGATACGAATCAATCTCATAGATACTTGTTAGAGAACAGTGTATTGGATAGACCCATCAAGAGATTACTACATGGATTAGCGTCATAAGTAAATCTCACGATAGTCATGTTTTAATCCTTTGACTTGAGATTGTCATAGTTTCCAACATAAGGACTATTATATTTTGACATGATCAAACGTTATCCGTAACTGGATAATAATAAAGGTCATGATTGAATGTGATAGAAATTGTGTAGAGGATATTGAACAATCAAGATAGAATTTGTCCCTCTCTTTTGAGAGAGAGATCTTTGGGCCCCTCGATTAGTGAGACTGTGAAATGCATGGCCGTGCTCAAATGAATTGATAGTGTGATCAATATCATTTGTTTTATCAGTCTACTTAGAGATCGAGTAATCATATGTTTGAACTATATAAGTATGACGCTGACCATGACTTATGTTCAAACTAGATATCGTGTGACAAAGGGATTAATGCATGTACTATTATTAGGCTAGTTGGACTTTACTCGTATTAATTGGGTAGTTGTAATGCCTTGCTAGAGGCCAATTACGACTTGTTGGTTTAATAGAGATTTAATCAACTGCCAATTAATATGGGCCTATCGGGTCACACACAAGAATGCGTAAGGCTGAGATTAATAATAATAATAATAATAATAATAATATTGAATATTAATTATTATTATTATTATTATCGTTTTTAATATTAATAATATTAATATTGGATATTAATTATTATTAATATTATTATTTTTGTTTTTGTGGTTATATGTATATAGATATATATATGCTGTCAGATAATAATGAGAGAATCCATATCTGATATGGATTTTGAATATCCTGACAGAATCCATATCTGATATGGATTTTGATTGGCATCAACGAAACCGATTAGGACTCGGTTTTTAATATCCATAAATGCGTATATATATATCTATGTATCTCGTACATAGAGACATACGAAATACACACGAAAACAGCAGAAACCCTAGAATCGTTTTTGTGAAAAACGAGTTCTTCAGCCGCGCCGTTTGAAGAGCTAGCACTCCGGGCGGAAGCGTTCGTGTGGATACCGACAGAGGGTGTTCGTGATTTCGCACCTCTTCCATCTGCAGACTTCGAATCTACGGAGGTAGTTTTTTGATTTCTTTTGTCGAATTAAACGAACAACATGGATCCTTGGTAGGAAATTGGAGATCAAGTTTTGTTTTCCGCTGCGCGTTTGGCAGTGATCTCGGTTGATTTCCTAACAGCCTCCCCGAAGAGATAACCAAGGAAACGGTGGCAACGGGAACGAGAACCCTCCACCACCACAAGTGATAGTACCCCAGGCACTAATAGATGCTATCACAGTGATAGCACAAGGAGTTGCTCAACAGCAACAACAGCCCCCTCCGCCACCACCGCCTCAGCACGATATCCGTTACTATATTGGGGAGATGCGGAAGATGCATGCCCCCACCTTTGAAGGGACCACTGATCCAGAGGTGGTCGGGTTTTGGTTGGACGAAGTAGAAAAGTGCTTCAGGCTGGTACAAGTGCCTGAAGAACTTAACGTCGATGTGGCCACGCCGTTACTGAGTGGCAGAGCAAATGCCTGGTGGAATGGTATTCTGCCGAAGATGACTCCTCCCATCTTGTGGAGACAATTTGTTGAGGCCTACAAAGACTATTATGTGCCTGAAACTGCCATTCTGGAGAAGATGAGGCAGTTTGATAAATTCGAACAAGGCAGGATGTCCATTTCTGATTATGCTGATAGATTCCATGCCTTGGGAAAATTCACGCCCATGGTGTTGGAAAATAACAGAATGAAGATGCTTAAGTTTGAAGAAGGTCTGAACCCCCAGATCCGGACTGCTATAGCGGGGTCTAGTCTGAAGACGTTTAAGGAGATGTTGGACGCCTGTTACCAGGTAGAGAGTGACATGGGCAGGTAGACCCGGACGTTGGGTCAAAATTCCCAGGAAGGGTCAGACAAGACCATTTCAGAGGGCACCGCAGCCGAGTCAGTCTGATCGTCAGGCGCCCGGAGTGTGCCCACATTGTCAGAAAAGTCATGTTGGAGAATGTTGGAAGAAGACCGGAGCGTGCTTTGAGTGTGGTAAGACAGGTCACAGGATAAAGGATTGTCCTGAGTGGAAGCATAAACCACTGGAGGATGCCGGGCCGTCGCAGCAACAAAGGGGTAGGCCCAAGCCCAACGCAAGAGTACATGTCATGACCGACGCTGAAGTGCAGGAGAGCACCGACGTTGTGACAGGTACGATTTAAGTTAAATCCTAGTCGTTTAAGTTGAATTTTAGTCGTTTAAGTTGAAATTGGATATGCTATACATGCAAACCTTTATGTGCTATATTCTTTGCGTATAGGTGCGGTACTAGTTAATAAAGTGCCTGCAAATGTATTATTTGATAGTGGAGCAAGTCACTCCTTTATATCTAAGAAATTCGCCAAAGGACTTGATTGTCTGCCCGAGTGGCTTGAAACCCCCTTCTGGGTGCAGGCAGCCGGCGAACAAGTGCTGTTTCACACCACCAGTACAAAGACTGTGAGTTGGAGTTGGATGGAAAGGTATTTTCCGTGACATTAGTTCCAATTACGATGAAGGATTTTGATGTGATATTGGGCATGGATTGACTGACCAAGTATCATGCCAATATTGACTGCAGACTTAAGCAAGTGACCGTTAAGGACCCTGAGATGAATGAAATAATGGTACAAGGAAATATCAAGCTAACCAAAGCCCCGAAGAAAATGTACCTGACGGCGGTTAAGGCTTTCAAGGCTTTGAAGAAGGGAGCAGAGGGATTTATGGTGTATGCTATGGATGCTAAGCAAGAAACTCCATCCATTGACCAGATTTTGGTAATCAACGAATTCAAAGACGTATTTCCAGATGATTTGCCTGGAGTACCCCCATCAAGAGAAGTGGAGTTTGAAATCAACTTGATCCCCGGAACTGAGCCTGTATCCAAGGCACCGTACAGGATGGCCCCAGCTGAACTTAGGGAGTTAAAGGGTCAATTACAGGGGTTGTTAGACAAGAAGTTGATACGACCCAGTGTATCACCTTGGGGAGCCCCTGTCTTATTTGTCAAGAAGAAAGATGGCAGTTTGAGATTGTGCATTGACTACAGAGAGCTGAACAAAGTAACCATCAAGAACAAATATCCTCTATCAAGGATTGAGGATTTATTTGATCAACTAAAGGGAGCCCGATGGTTTTCAAAGATTGATCTTCGTCAGGGGTATCATCAGTTGCTCGTGAAAGCAGGAGACGTACCTAAAACAGCTTTTCGGACTCGATATGGGCATTATGAATTTTTGGTGATGCCTTTTGGATTGACTGATGCCCCAGCGGCCTTTACGGATTTGATGAACATCGTATTCCGAGAACAGTTGGACCAATTCGTAGTGGTGTTCATCGATGACATTTTGGTCTACTCCCCTGACGAGAAAGCTCATGTGGAACATTTAAGGGTGGTGTTGGAAATTTTGAGGCAACAAAAGCTTTATGCCAAATTCAGCAAGTGTGAATTCTGGTTAAGAAGTGTAGCCTTTCTCGGTCATGTGATTTCGGAGGATGGGATCTCTGTGGATCCTAAGAAGATAGAAGCCATTACTGAATGGCCAAGACCTACAAACTTGACCGAAATCAGAAGCTCCCTAGGCTTGGCAGGCTATTATAGGAAGTTTGTTGAGGGGTTCTCCATAATAGCAGTTCCATTAAGTCGACTTACGCAGAAGAAGACTAAGTTTGAATGGACTGCTGAATGCGAGCAGAGCTTTTATGAGCTCAAGAAGAGATTAACCACAGTCCTGGTGTTGGCACAACCCTCCAGCACCGACGGTTTTGTGATCTATAGTGATGCGTCCAAGAAAGGACTAGGTATGTATATCATTACAACTAATGCATTGTATATACATATGTCAGTCTTACACTAACTTTCTGTTTATAGGTTGTGTTTTGATGTAAAATGGATGAGTTATTTCGTACGCGTCGAGACAGTTGAAACCATATGAGCAGAACTACCCGACGCATGACTTAGAGCTCGCAGCTGTAGTATTTGCTCTTAACATCTGGAGACACTATTTGTATGGAGAGAAATGTGCAGTGTTCACGGATCACAAGAGTTTGAAATATTTATTCTCACAAAAAGAGCTTAACATGAGACAAAGAAGAAGGTTAGAATTGCTCAAAGATTATGACTTAACCATCAACTATCACCCCAGTAGAGCCAACCGAGTGGCGGATGCGTTGAGCAGAAAGTCTAGCCATGCAAGACAGTCTCCTTTAGAGCGAGAGATCGAAGAGTTTGGTCTGGATGTCATAGACTCAGTGGCTAATGTCCTTACGGCCTTATCTATAACCTCAGATTTGGTAGACCGAATAAAAGAAGCTCAATATGAGGATGTAGCACTGAAAGAACTTCGCAACAAATTATCTATGGGACCAGTAAAAGATTTCCAGTTGAGAGAAGATAGAAGTATATGGTTCCAGAATCGGTTATGTGTGCCAGATAAGGATGAACTTTGGAGAGAATTGCTACGCGAAGTGTATAACTCGAGGATGTCTATTCACCCCGGAAGCACAAAAATGTACAAGGACCTCAAAAGGAATTATTGGTGGATAGGGATGAAAAGAAATATCGCAGAGTATGTTGAGAGGTGCCTAGTATGCCAACAAGTTAAGGCAGAACATCAACGACCTGGTGGTTTGATGATGCCATTGGAGATCCCAGAATGGAAGTGAGAGCACGTGACTATGGACTTCGTGATGGGGTTACCTAAAACCAGAAATGAGATGATTTGGGTGATTGTTGATCGCTTGACAAAGACATCGCATTTCATAGCTATGCCACATGGTACCTCTTATGAGAAACTGTCCAACATATATGTGGATAACATTGTGAGCTTGCATGGAGTTCACATCAGTATTGTATCAGACCGTGATCCCAGGTTCACTTCTAAATTTTGGATGGCTTTCCAGAAAGCTATGGGCACTGAACTGAGGATGAGCACTGCTTATCATCCTCAGACAGATTCACAGTCAGAGATGACAATCTAGACTTTAGAAGATATGCTGAGAGCGTGTGTTTTGGATTTTAAAGGAAACTGGGATAGTATGCTGAAGCTGATGGAGTTCTCATACAATAATAGCTATCACAGTGCAATCGGCATGGTACCATTTGAGGCTCTTTATAGACGCAAGAGCAGGTCCTCAGTTTGTCGGGACGAGATTGGAGAAAGAACGATCACAGCACTGGATTTGGTCGAACAGACAATTGAGAAAGTGAAAATCATAAGAGAGAGGCTAAGGGTGGTGCAAGATCGCAGTAAGAGTTGAGCCGATACTAAAAGGCGACCCTTGGAGTTTGAGGAAGGTGAAAAGGTTTATCTACGAGTTTCACCCACCAAGGGAGTGGCGAGGTTTGGAATGAAGGGCAAATTAAGCCCTTGATATATTGGTCCATACAAGGTGTTTGGCAAGATTGGAGAAAGAGCCTACCGACTAGCGTTGCCTCCAATCTTATCCCAAGTACACAATGTGTTTCACGTGTCTCAACTGAGAAAATATGTATCGGACCCGAGCCATGTCCTTGAGACTCAGGCATTGGATGTTAAAGAAGATGTCACATATGAAGAACATCCAGTGAAGATTGTGGACAAGAAAGATCAAGTCCTACACAAGCGCGTGATTCCGTATGTCAAAGTATAATGGAGTAATCATACGGAGCGTGAAGCCACGTGGGAGCTTGAGAAGAAAATAAAGGAGTTATATCCACACTTGTTCCCAATAAGGTACGTCAGTTTCGAGGGCGAAACTTTTTGTAAGGGGAGTGGAATGTTATGCCCCACACCCTCCGTAGAGTGATTAAAGGATAAATGGGAAATTAAATGAGATTGATGACGGTCAAAGGTAATGAATAAGAAATTAAATATTGGATTAAGTGGTATTTATGAAGAGATAAAATATTAGAATTAATTAGTATTTAATTTAGAATTTAATTATTTAAGATAAATGGAATAATAGGATATAATTTAGAAACTTCAATTTCATCCCTACCCTTATCAAAACTGACAGAACGTCAGTTTCTGATTCATTTCATCAGAAACGTCGACGCCATTCCCTCTCCCCTTCCCTTAGGCGGTTTTTCCATCTCTTGCAACCCTAGGTGAAGACTCTTCAAGATATTCAATCCAATCCTCGTTTGTTCTTCAATTCTTCTTCGAGTAATCAAAGGCAAGTAATCATCTTATAAGTTCCTGCGATTTGCGAAAGAAAAAGGCCTATTTTTGATATCAAATTGGATCACTATGAAGTAGTCTCTTTCTGTGAATATATACGTGATTTATGTGTTCTGATTTTGAGATTTGGCCACTATTAGTGTGAAATCATTGTTATTGTTGTTGATTATGTGAGATCATGCAAAACCCAATCCCATGAACCCTATTTGGTGTGAATTGCGGTTGAAGGGGAAGGGGGTGAGAAGGTGAGATTCTTTGAGTTGTTTTGGTGGATGATTTGAGTGTTAGGCTTGAATCTGTGATTGGTATGTGTGTAGTGTTTAATTTGTAGTTTAAGCATGAGATTATAGCAGAGATTAGGCTTGGATTGATTGGGATGAAGTTTGAGATCAATTAGAGTTATGGTTCTGCAGTTTCTGCAGAAAATGCAGAGTTTCTGTTCTGGAATCGCGGACATCGATCGATCGATGTGAGGGTATGAAGTACTTTAATCGATCGATGTGAGGGTATGATGTTAGGCAGTAAGTATTCTGATGGACATCGATCGATCGATGTGAGGGTATGAAGTACTTCGATCGATCGATGTGAGGGTATGATGTTAGGCAATAAGTATTCTGATGGACATCGATCGATCGATGTGAGGGGATGAAGTACTTCGATCGATCGATGTGAGGGTATGATGTTAGGCGGTGAGTATTCTGATGGACATTGATCGATCGATGTGAGGGGATGAAGTACTTCGATCGATCGATGTGAGGGTATGATGTCAACAAGTTTTGTGGGAAAATAGAGGAAGGAAAAGGGAAGCTAGAGGACCAATTTGGGGGACACTAGAGTCTTTTTAGGACCTGATTGAGGTAGTGTAAGTCATGGAAACACGACCTAGGATGGTGAATCAACGGTGAGGACTTCGTGGGCATTTGAATCGAACTTCAACGTGAATGATCTAAGGGGTTAAGAATGAATGTTTGAGGCTTCGATAAGGTTAAAAAAAAGAACGTGCGAGGGTGTTTACTCCACTCTTTGTGTTCCAAGAATGAAAGTTTAGGTAATATTGACTTGCTTGACATGTTACGCTTGAATATGTGAATGAGACAAGATTCAGATGATTGACTGACATGTGAATGTGCATTCTTGCATCATGGCACTTGCATTTGCATTATGATTTGATAAGAGCTGTGCCTTGGCACAGGGTATAAAGTTTGCGAAATAAGCTGTGATGCGTTACAGGGTATAAAGACAAGTTGTAACCATCACAGGGTATAAAGTGAGCTGTAATGTGTCATAGGGTATAAAGACAAGCTGTGGCATATTACAGGTTATAAAGTTGAGCTGTGGTGCGTCACAGGGTATAAAGACAAGCTGCGGCCCACCAAAGGGTATAAAATTATGTGACCGGACATTGTGACATGCATTGCACTGTTTTGAAAAGAATTGCATAAGCATTTGTGACTGTGTAGTGTAGTGCATATTTTGTCATGCATCACGTGAGTTGCTACGGTATGATTGATTTGTAATTTGATTGTTATTGTACTATTGAATGTTTATGAGTTACTGCTCTTATGCTATCATGCTATTAATCTATGCTCTTGAAAGTATACAAGACACGTGCCCTATCACCCCTTGATTTGAATATTACTCATGTCTTACTATGCGTTGATCCCGTATGTCTTATAAGCGTGTTACTTGCTAGCGTTTTCGCTAAGGGTACTACCTTTGTTTTGCAGATGAGCCTAGTTATGACATGATGTTCATAGAGGATGACAGCGAGTGGGCTGAATGAGATGCTTAGAGCTCATGTTGGGAATCGTTCTAGATTGTCTTTTATTATTCCAGCTTTCTTGCATTGATTTGAGGACTTAGTTGCCTGCATCCATAAACAATCCTTGGTAGTTATGTTATCTTTTAATGTACAGACTTGACGGTTTAGACTTATTTTATACATGTTTCCGCGCTTATCCTCTTACGTCATTGATGATGTGTATTTGAGAGATGAGACGTCTTATAGTCTTCTCAGTAAGCTACGACGGATGCACCGGTTCGGATCCGCTGTCCGGGTCAGGGCGCTACAAGTGCGGTCAACAATGTTATATGAGACCGACTGTTGGACTATTAAGAGGACACATACACAAAAGATGTAAGTGGTGGAGATGAGGATACTGAGGTGGATGTGTGGACATGCAAGGCTAGATCGGATAAGAAATGAGGTATCTAAGGAAATGTTAAGGGTGACTAGTATAACAGATAAGATAAGGGAGGAGAGACTGAGATGGTTTGAGCATGTCTTTGAAAGCCTCATTGTAGAAGGGAAGAGGAGTAAATGCATGACAAAACTGATTTGGGAAGAGCGGGTTGTTGAGAAAAAGGGGTTTGAGTGATTCACAAAATGCATGATTTAAATAACGTGCGCTAAAAAAATGCATGACACATTTTATAACTTGACACGTTTTTGCAACAAACTTGTCTTATATACTTTATATATAATGTTGCCGTACTAACAAGCCATGAAACTTTAAACCTTACATCAAATGGCAAACATTTGTTGTGTTTGGACTATTTTCAGGTGCCACCATTAATGAACTAAACTAGTTCATTAAGTGAAGTACTTAGTTAAATGAACTAAGTAGTTCATTAAATGGAAAAATATTTGGAGAAGGCATAAATGCAACAAACATGGAAATGGAAAGTCTCCTTCTACCCTTAATCACACGTTTTAAATATATATATTCAGATCACGAAAACGACAAGACCAAGTAGCGGCGCTTGCAACGGCTTCAGCCTCATACTGCTCACACTAACTTCTGCAGCATTCATTGATTTGTACACAATATTAAGTTCTTATCATATCAATGACAGCCGTATAAATATGTACGCTTTTTCCTTCGCCAAGATTTTATCCACAAGGGTGGTTTTTCTTGGCAAGGTTTTAATGCGGCATATCATATACGACTGGAGATATGACATACTTGCTTCGTTATTTCATTTATTCGCATACTCTGATACTGTAATATGGTTTTCCTCCACCAGAAGTGAGGCTTTCAATAAATAAAATTTTTCGTTAAAAAAATATATATATTCAGATTTTTTTTTTAAAAGGCACTATACACATATATTCCAACGTACTACCGACACGTTATATATTTTACGAACGTACGTCAACGTCACACTACCATACTTACCTCATATTTATGAGTATATTCAGGTCTTATATCATATGATATAAGTCACGGTGATGACAAAATTATTACGACACGTTACAAGGTTATAAACCAAAAATTGTCATATTGGGTGACTACCGAAACTTCGCTAACGTGTCACGTACTTGACATATATAGATGGCCAGCCCCTACACTTCAAAAATGGCCACAAATTTCGTGGCTTACATGGTATATTCATCCATAAAACCGTTCCATATTGGCACACACAAATCACCCCCAATTAAGGCCAAATTGTGGAGATTCCAAATTCAATATTTTTGTCACATGGGGCGCCACTTCTAATAAGCCATTAGAGCTGAATATTCAAGTTATTTTATGTATATTATGTATGACATAATATATATAACATGTGTAAAAAGTTTGAATTTAATCGGAGAAAAACCGAGTAAGCGACAAAAGTCGAAAATTCGGTTTTCTATGAACATAACACATGGGACGTTTTTGGCATAACATGTAACATGTATCTAGACACTTTTTACATATTCAAGACATGTTAAAGTGTTCTAAAATATTCAAATTAGGGCTGATTGAAATATACCATATGTGTATAATTA